>JAPMUY010004678.1:192500-323555 GCA_026901105.3 Galaxias olidus
CTGTTTCCCGGTTTTTCCAATCTCTATCTTTTCTCGAACTTTCCCATACCCCATGAAATATGTTTATGTTTATCCATAATGTTGATATGTCATGCTGCCTTGTTCACTATGAATTAATTGATGTTATTCTCTGAAAACCTATCTCACACCGTATGCATAGTAGATAGATACATGTTTCATAGATATCCTATCTATATGTATGAACACTGAACTACATACAGTAAATACATCCTCAACAGAAGCGTGCGATCATTAGCGAGTAGGCAAACATAAGCACGCGCACACATCCATTCGAAAAGATAAAGTACCTTAATTTAGGCAGCCACTGAATGTCCTTAAGGCCTTTTGTTCATGCATTGGTAGGGAAGAAGATGATGATAAAACATCCCCATGCTGCAGTTTATTAAGTCTACCAAATGTTTAATGGGTTATGTTTGGAGAATAGATGGAAAGAGTGCTCCCTGCTGGAAGAAAGACTGTACACTGTACATGAGTATGTATAGTACATGTGTTTTATTTCTCCAATGGACTCTAATGGTTCTGGTTGTGAAAACACACACGTGAGCCATTTCCATTCTCCTTTTTATTTGCATTGTTCTATTATATCAACTCACAAGTGCGGAAACAATATTGGACCGCAGGAGTATAATTCAGCATTGCAAAAGTAATACGTATTATCTTTTTGTCATGTTGACAGATAAGGTTGTGAGTGTGGAAATTGACTTGGGGATTAATTTAACACGCCGTCCACGTTTTCCAATAGACCACTTTGCATCCAGGCGGTCTCGTGCGTGTTGTCATCTGTTTGTCCAATGTATTCATTTCAATGACGGTATCACGCCGACCCTCTTCTCTTTTATCGTGATGATTGGAAGCCTCGCCAAGAGGCTTGTCATCATGTGGTTTTGAAAGTTTATTGAGCAGCCTTTCAAGGTTGTCCTTGCGTGTATATTCCTTTGAGAAACGTAAATGTTTGCTGTTAATCATCACAGACCATTTTTCTTGTGGACGTGCGGAAACACAGATTTATTTTTGCACTTGTCATCAAATGCAATCAAATATTAATATATGAAAGTTAATATACACCAGCTTCTAGTTATGCCAATATGTGTTTATATAAAATACAATAATACAATAAAAATATGCAATACAATATCCAAGGTACCAAGAGGATGCAACTTAGTAAAGTTTGACAAGTGATCCAACCCAATTTCTTTGAAAGTATGTACAATGGTGAATAATAAGTAACATAAATGAATCACACATCCTGCAAAAATAGACAGTAACAACATTTTCATGTTTTTGTCCTTTTTTATCTTTGAGTTTGAAGTCCCATAATCTTACCAGAACACATTTTACCTGTTGGCTTTGTCCTATGGTAAACTGCTCTGCTAAATCAGGATGCAGTTCGAGCTCCATCGATTCCTCCACAGTCTCAGTCCTTCGTGCCATGCTCAGTACAAAACAGGACAGTATAAAAACGCACACGTAATGAGTGAGCATGGTTCGTTGTCAGGTTAACTTTCTTCAGGGAGAGACGTGTTCTCTCTGTGGTGGATCAGTGGTGAACCGCAAAAAACTTTGTTCTAACAATCTGTATCAGCCTTTATGAACCCACGCTCTGGTCCTGTGTGTGTGTGCGTGTGTGTGTGTGTGTGTGTGTCCGAGAAAGACTGTGCAGGTTATTCCGCCACAAACTGTCCCCAACCTGTATTAGTTACCAGCGATGCATGAAAGTCGTGAACTCGTTACCTCATTGCAGAGGTAGGACAGAGGGTCTACATGAGTGGTTTCCACTGCTCTAACGTTGTGCGCACCCGGACACAGGATGTTACCGAGTCGTTCATGTAAGTAGTTGTTTATCATTTGCTCTGTACAGAGCACAGAGAAAGACATGGCTAAATGCTGATATGGAGGTGTTGGGAGAGGTTGTTTGAGTTTGTGTGTGTGCGTGTGGAGAGGTAATTGGCAGTTTTGCAATGTGGACAACCAGTCGTTTAACCTATTAGCCTGTGACAACAGCCCCTAAATGACTGTTTCATTCACCATCCGTGTTTCACCCCTTGCTCCTTAAAAAGTGGGTTCAGGACGCAGTGTGCACTCACGTGAACTAAAGTATTAACCACATCGACACGGCAACGGGGATCTCATTAACCTGGTTTATGCATCGTAAACTCGAGTCAACTGCCGATGGCGGGGAACCAGAGGACATACGTACATCTAGTCGTCACAGACGCTACGATGTCGCTCCACACTTCTCTTTGCATCCCTTCCACTCTGCCCACCCGTACAGGGCTTTGTCATAATGTGTTCAATATTGTTGTTTTGTCTCATAATCCCTGATTCTTTGTGTGTATGTGTGTGTGTGTGTGTGTGTGTGTGTGTGTGTGTGTGTGTGTATTTGTGTGTATCTATGCGTGCACAGACTTCTGCTGGGATGTTTGCCCCCTAGATACCATTACATTAAGGGCTCCACATTTAGCCGGCACTATGAGGCACGCCTGCGGCCTGGTAAGACAAGGTGAGTGCGTGGTGAGACGTCTTCTCCTTAGACCGGGGAAAGACGTGGCCTTGAGCACGGACGGGCCCTCCCAGCCTGAGTAGACAACAACAAGGCACCTGTGACCGTCTGTAAGTGGACTTGGGTGAGCAGGTTAACCCTGTCCACCATTCGATACGGTGAGCGAGAGCCTGTCACAGTGTCTCTTCCCCCTCAGAGGAGACAGCCCGCGACAATTCACAGCTGACTGATTGTCCTCGGTTAGCCATACACACCGCATGGGCCGGTGGAGTTGGGATTCAAGAAAGACAGTGAAGGTCAAGTGAAGTAAGTAAGTTCCGTTATAGTTGCTTTTTGGTATTGGCTGATTAAATGTGGTCCATATAGTCTACCTTCCTAGCTACAACCACTACTAATACAGGCATTCATCTGTCTACAGCCTATGACTCCCTGTTTTCATACACAGCTTCTCTTTATTCCTCCTTTTTTGTTTTCTCTTAACGCTGGTAAGTGCACTTATCATTTCAAAACATATATGCTTTATCCGCATGATTTCAACCACCCTGTGTGCACAATAAAGTCTCCGTTGTTTTTTATCCCATTAATAGGCTGGTTCAGCATTTCAGTAACCAGGGACAGCTCTAATCTCATTTCTAAATCGAAGGTTCCAGAACCCATCAAATCACTGGAAGAGGGTAGAAGATAATTTCAGTGTGTTGCATGCACCATTTAACAGAGCGATTCCTAGAAGTCTATCGTAAGTGTGTGTGTGTGTGTGTGTGTGTGTGTGTGTGTGTGTGTGTGTGTGTGTGTGTGTGTGTGTGTGTGTGTGTGTGAACAAGAGTGTTTGTTGTGCTTGTGGGTGTGCAGGTGTTACGATGGAAAGATCTAGTAAACACTAGCAATTCCAACAGGAAGGGACAACTGATGTCATTCGCTGTGACCACGCACACTAGCATAACCGCTTTTCTGGTCTGATCTGGACTGTATTTTTAAGCCTTGCTGCACATTAAAAACAGGATATCATGTACGTCAGCACGGAATGCCTGTGTAGTCTAGCAAGGCCTTCAACGTTTTTTAAATATCATATCATAAATAACATTTCCCTTATAACCATTTATCCCTTATATAGTTGCTTATTGTAATTCTTAATATATTTACTCGATTGGATCCATTCAAACCAAGTCATTATAATAATTAAATCTTTTTAAAACACATTCTGATGTTTAACTTGCTTGAGTCAGTTAAAAATAAATAGAAATGACAAAATTCGAATTCAGCTGTGCCAGCTATACCTTGTCGTTCCTAAACGGATTTATATATTTCCTGTCAGTACGTGTTTTTCCTAAACTCTGATTTCTAATAAAACAATATTTCTTTTGGTCCTTTCCCAAAACAGCATGCAGTGTGTTAACCGCTGTGACCGGCCATTAAGACAACCAAGCTTCTATCTTGGCAGGCATGTAACTGGGTGAATGGTCAGGCCTCAGAGGGCCCATTGACCAGAGAAGACTGACAAGGAGTAAGGAGACATTAGGGAGACAACCACCAACATCCAGAGAAGCAGATCAATACCCAGAGCTAAACATACAACATTATTCATTCCAATTATTACTTTTCAAATGCTGTTAACATCACAAACAATATAGATTTTTTGACAGAAATTCAGTACTGTAAATTAGTGTAACAAATATAGATGTATCAGTATCATTTGTCTTACAATTACATGTGTTAAAAAAATGCCATTACACATTTTTATCAATTATGTACAACTTTGGTTTTAACTAGTTGAAATAGTTGAGTAAAATGTGTGCGACAAAGCTACATCTCTAACTAATAACTCCTCCACTCAATTTTTGATCAAGTGGCTACTTGTCTCATCTACTAATGCATTGTTTTGATTAAAATTAGTTCCCAGACTTGGTGCACTCAACTTTCCAACCGCAATTGGACAACATTCCATGCATAACGAGTCATCTAGCTAAAGTCACGACCTTCAGTCAAAGATGCTCAATTGTCATTGGTCAGTCTTTAAAGTTGTTCATCTTCATTGGCTATTACCACAGAGATGGCCATTAGGTATTTGAGTCCATACTATTTGGGGGTTACCTTGAGGGAGTGGCCTTTAACTTTGGTTTCACTTGACTGAACAGGTTGCTATGGCTTCCGGCAGACCCTGCAGCGACTGATGACACTTTGTAGAGAACGTCCTTTCACTGTCTGAGGAACAGGTTTACTGCATAGGAAGGGGATACAGTCACACACACACACACACACACACACACACACACACACACACACACACACACACACACACACACACACACACACACACACACACACACACACACACACACAGCATGAGTAAGCAGTATTATCAGAGCACATATATTAGAGTGGAGCTCTAAAACACACCATTTATGGAGGATCTTCAATCAACTTAATTGGGTTACTACATCAATCGATCAATCTAGAGTGATTTATCGAACACATTTATCCAAAGAGACTAGCTTTTATCGACTGTCGTTGACGTCTTATTCTACAAATGTTGGAACATTTTTCTCAATAAGCAAATCAAAGCTAACAATAAAATGCATAAGACCTTCAAATCACAACATCCTACTTTTAAAGAGTGACAATGGCTTAAACGCGAACGTTCGAGACACTGCTAAATCACCCAGATAAACATTTCTATTTAAATTGGCAGTTGGACATTGTATTGCAGTAGTGAACGGTAGTCTGACTGGCTTTACCTGAACATGTTGGGGTCCAGGGAGGCCAGCCAGTAGCTGTAGGAGTCAGGGTAGTGGTTGCACGTTCCCCGCCCATGACACTCGATGAAAGGGACCTGGCGGAAGTGCTCCAAACAGGAACCAGGGGAGATGAGGGGCTGGCCCGAGCCTTCCGCGCCCGCACCCGTTTGCTGCGAAACAACGGAGTTGCTAAGTATCCAGTTCTGGGATAAAAACGTGCCCCACCAAACAATAAGTCAAACACAAAAGAAGTGATGAATCCAGTGGGAAAGGACGAAAAGACAGGGCAGAACAAGGAATGATTACGGGGTTTGGGTTGAAAAGTGGAGTAAAGCACTGACATAAAACATGAAACATGAAAACATCATAGCGTAACAATGAGAGTGCAAATTAGATAATTTCACGGTCTCTAAACTGTGTCCTGTAAAAAGTACTCCACCATGACAAAGGAGTAGCCAATCCAGAGGGAATCCCATCCCCTGGGACAGTCTGGGGTCTGAGTGGTCTGGCTGTGGATGGCTATGGCATTGGAGGTTCCCTCACACACCGAGCACCTACACCACAAAAACACAAACAGGTCACCTTGGTAACAAATAGTTGGTGACCACTCATTCATTAAAGTACTTGGTGTAAGTGGATGTGTGTGTAAGTGGGTGAGAAAGAGTGAGTGTTTTGCTGTGCCTGCTGATATAGGTGGCTTGCTCCGCCCCCGTGATGGCATCCATGCTGGCCGGCATCGCCTTGTCCGTGGACAGCCAATAGGAGTAGTCATTGCGGGCGGCGTAGCGACAGGTGCTCTCCGTGTCACAGAACAGGAAGGGCATGGTGGAGAAACGAGGCAGACAGCTTCCCATGGAGCCTGCCAGGCAGCATGAGGTCATCAAAGAGGGTTAACAACAAACAAGCTTTTGGCAAACAGTTGTACGAATATGTTAACTTACAAAGCAGGGTTTTGTGTTCTCTATCTGACATCAGACTTTATAAACTCCTTATATTTTGTCTGTTGGATTTCCCTCACCCAGGTCCTGCCCGTGTGCCATCTCGTTGCCGTTGATGAAGAGGAGGGAGTACCCGGAGTAAATGAGGGTGGTCCCATGGGGGCAGTCGGGCACGCGGATGCTCTGGCTATGCCTGGCCATCAGGAAGCTGTCAGCCAGACCGACTGTTCCGGAGCCCGAGCGACCGGCAGCACCCCTGCGACCTGGCTCCCCTGCTCTGCCCTGTGCACCTTGTCCCGGGTCAAACGTATAGAGAACATAAAGGAAAGAGAGGTTGAAAGGTGAACACTGTGTGAGGAGAATATGAGCATTGAACACACTGTCTTTATATAATGATTGTTTTGTTAAACAGATTGAAAATGTTCTATATAGTCAACGTTTTGGTCCACACAAACATACCTGGCACTCCAGGGGTTCCTTTATCTCCTTTAAATCCCGTGAAGCCAGGCTGGCCAGCAGGGCCGTAACTGACAAGACCCTTTGGGCCTGGGGCACCTAGGAGAGCAAGGGTCAAAGGAGAGGTCAATGATAAATTTGTCTGGAGACTTAAGTACAGTTTGGATGTTGATTTAATAAAAGCTCCTTTATTTGGTTATGGATATGAAGACAAACTGAAAATATATTTAGACGTTTGAAGAGAGAGGATCATAATCAACTTGAACTCATATCGAGTTTATGTGTGGAGCTGATCAAAATTGTACAGAATAGAATAGAATTTGGTCAAGTGTGATACGGAACCTGTTGGTCCCGGTCGTCCTGGCAACCCTGTGGTGCCAGGAGCCCCGCGGTTGCCAGGGAAACCAGGTAGACCTGGATCTCCTGGTATGTAGATGGGCTCTCTGAATGAACTGGGACCAATCTGTCCTGGAGGGACAAAAGCACAGAGCAGTTCAGCCATCTTAATGGTCTCATGTCATATTCTAAGTATTCTTGACTAAGTTGTTGGTTTTACCTGGTGGTCCTGAGTAACCTTTGACCCCAGCAGGTCCTTTGGGTCCGGGGTTGTAACTGGGTTCCCCCCTGTCACCTGAAACAACATACATTCATGTTAAATAAAAATAAAAATAAAAATAAAAAATATAAAAATATGACTGTGAATGTATGACTTATGATAAAGCCAAACTACAACTATTCTCTGCATATAAACTTCAGTATCACAAACAAAGAGAGTAAGTCGTTTCTCTTATTGTTCACTTTTTGACCCCAGTAAAATTAGTATAAAATGATGACAGCAACAATACACAATTCTGCCGCTTGCAGACATAAATCTTTGTCTCCATGTGAAGGTGAAGGTGACAGTAAATCTATAGGATACAGAGCCATGACAGATTACCAGGGAGTCCTGGGTATCCAGCAGGGCCAGGGTCACCCCTCGGTCCTGGACTGCCAGGTATAGCACCAGCCCCCTGGGAGGTATAGCGAAGGAAAACAAGCACACATGGTGTCAAGGATCAGAATAGCCGTATTCTCAAAGGCATTTTAGAAAGTGCCCCTATGCAAGAAGCGGCTTATACAAGTTTGATGAATATGTGATTGTACAGTAAGCAGCTGTTGTCAGGGTTTTGTTCTCTCTAAAAAGGATTTTAACAAGTCTGGTAAAAAAAAAAAATCAATACGCAAAAGAAATGAAGAAAAGCATGTTTTCTAAATAAATACAAAAACTTGCAAAAATCTGTATTTTCCCAGAGGATTGCCACTGGATTAAATATTGAGTAATAGGTCATTTACACCTCGCCCAAAGTACATGAACTAAGCCTTTCAAAATGGACCCAGGTACATTTGATTGAGGAGACTCACTGCGGTGCCTGGTGATCCCGGATCTCCTCTGGGTCCGTCAGGGCCAGTGGCCCCCCTGTAACCGGGATCCCCTCGGTCTCCCTTCTGCATCCCCTCTGAGGGCCCCGGAGGCCCCTGATACCCACGCCGCCCTGCAAACCAACACACAGAGGCAGACAGACATTAAGGTCCTTTGAATCCGACGAAGGATTTGATTGAGAAGTCTGTGTGTGTGTGTGTGGCATTAGAAAATGCTTAGAAAAAATGTTACGTCGAAAAAAAAAACTGGTCAGTAAAAACACGTACAATTACAATCAAATCATAAAAAATTTGAATAATGAATGAACTGGTCAGTAATAACTGATTATTAAAAATAATAAGCATATAGTTACAAATGTATCAGACAAGCTAAATGGTGTCTTGGGAAGCGTGCATTCCTCACCTGGCTCCCCAGGTCTACCGTAAGACCCAGGCTCTCCCTTTGGCCCAGGCACACACACTGCTCCTGGCCCCGGCAGCCCATTAGGACCGGGGGGTCCAGGCTGGCCCGGGGGGCCCATGTCACCTGAAGGACCGGCAACACCCGTCACTGTCAAACCTGGAAGACCTGGCTCCCCAACTGGACCTGTGAAAACAGGAAACAACAACCAAGAACAACCAATCACAGAGGGGTCACACTGAGCTTAGATAAATCACACCCTGCATATCATCAAGCAATATAATGAACAAATGACTGAGGTAAGTAATTTGTCCTCTTAAAAAAAAAATCTGAAGTGAATGATGTCATCTGTGTGAGACTGACCTGGTTGTCCATTTTCACCACGTCTACCGGGAGTTGATCCCACTAACACTAGGGTGGAATAGAAATATGTCAGAGCCTCAGCATTTACATCAACACACACACACACACACACACACACACACACACACACACACACACACACACACACACACACACACACACACACACACACACACACACAGAGGATGAGAAGCAGCTAGATAAAAGGGTCTAAAATAGAGAGCCATGGAGTACAAAGAAAGAGAGACAGTAAAAAATAAATTAACAAAACGTACAGCCAAAGTGATTTAGTCAAAAGAAAAGAGGAGGTTGTGAATAGGAAAGGATAAATAAGAGTCAAGGTGTGTTTTCTTACCTGTGTCTCCTTTCTGACCGGTGGGTCCAGGGATACCGTCTCGACCCTGGTCTCCTCTAGGACCTGGGGGGCCTGGCGGACCTGGGGGGCCAAGGCTACCTGCATTAGTTGAGACACAGGAAATCTGGTAAAGTGTTTATAACTGAAAAATAATCTAACTTGATCTGATGGTGCTAAAATGAGGTGTTTTTGCCATATTTTTAGAAATACAGAAATTAAAGAACAGGAACTTTTAAATGTTATGTTCTCTACAGTGCCTACAATTGATCAATTATACTAAATACAATAGTTTGCTGTTTGATGTATGTGTAATTGCTGAGTATAGCTGTATTTTGTGGGCCAGAAGTGACCCTACCTATGGGAGTGTCAGACCTATTGCATACAGTAGAAACCATAAGATACAGAGATACAAAGAGCAGTGACACTACCTATGGGAGCGTCAGAACTAGCTGGACCTTTGGGTCCAGGGCGACCATCAGAACCTTTCAGACCCTGAGGGCCTGGTGGACCTGGATCAGACCAGAGAAAAAAAGAAAGAAAGAAAGAAAGAAAGAAAGGAAGAAAGAAAGAATCAAACCAATTCAACCAATTAAACCACATAGATACATAAACCAACAAACCAACAAAGAGAGAGAGGCAGAGGTAGGTATAAGGTGCTACAATTTAACGTTGAATATAATTGCACAATATCATGGCCATTCGTTTTGGTCATGGTCACCTGGGTAACCAGGGTGTCCAGCATCTCCTTTAGGTCCGTGTGGTCCATGAGGCCCAGGAAGTCCTGCAAAACCAGGCTCACCTTTCTGCCCCTTGGATGCAGAGCCACTCCTTACCCCTGCTTCACCCTAGGATGGACAGGGACGGCGGGAATTAGGGATTATTTCCTCAAACCTAATCCTTATCATGGCCAGTGCCACCATCAACATCCTTCATCATTATCACGTCAGCAATACTCTTGGCATCTTAAATATGATTTGTGCTATTGTCAGGACATCCTCATCAGCATGGCACTAGGTGTAATATTTACAACACTGCACACAGTTGAGTATTAAATTGCAATTACAGGTTCGCAATGTTATACATATGTATTACTCTGTGTGTTTTATTTGACTGTGTTTGTACCTTCTGTCCAGGTGGCCCTCGCTGACCATATCCACCATAACTGGCATCTCCTCTCAGACCTTTGGATCCTTCACGACCAGTCTGACCATCTGGACCACGGTCTCCCAGACGACCTAGCTCTCCTTTAGACCCCTTAAAACCTAGGATCACGTCCAAACCATTAATAGATCACATGAGCACAACACATCCTTTTGTCTGTGTGATCCTAAAGATAAGATAAACTCCCCTAAATAATTTTTTCTATATATCATCTGGAAGTGTTTTGGTAACAGCCCGTCAAATATACAGTGCTGTGCAAAAGTATTTGCCCCCTTACAGATACTGATTGTTTTTACACATTTGTGACACTTAAATGTTTCGATTATCAGACAAATTTTTATATCAGACAAAGATAACCTGAGTAAATACAAAAAGCTAATTTTAAATGATGATTTCATTTATTAAGGGAAAAAAGCTATCCAAACCAACCTTGCCCTATGTGAAAAAGTAATTGCCACCTAAACCTAATAACTGGTTGTGCCACCCTTGGCGGCAACAACTGCAATCAAGCGTTTGCGATAACTGGCAATGAGGCTTTCACATCGCTGTGGAGGAATTTTGGCCCACTCATCTTTGCAGAATTGTTTTAATTCAGCCACATTGGAGGGTTTACGAGCATGAACGGCCTGTTTAAGGTCATGCCACAGCATCTCAATCGGATTTAAGTCCGGACTTTGACTAGGCCACTCCAAAACCTTCATTTAGTTTTTTTTTAGCCATTCAGAGGTGGACTTGCTGGTGTGCTTCGGATCATTGTCGTGCTGCATAACCCAAGTGCGCTTGAGCTTAAGGTCACGAACTGATGGCCAGATATTCTCCTTCAGGATTTTCTGGTAGAGAGCAGAATTCATGGTTCCATCAATTACGGCAAGTCGCCCAGGTCCTGAAGCAGCAAAGCAGCCCCATACCATCACACTACCACCACCATGTTTGACTGTCGGTATGATGTTCTTTTCCTGAAATGCTGTGTTAGTTTTACGCCAGATGTAACGGGACGCACAGTCCACAGAATATTTTCCCTTAAGTCTTGGGGATCATCGAGATGTTTTTTGGCAAATGTGAGACGGGCCTTTGAGTTCTTTTTGGTCAGCAGTGGTTTTCGCCTTGGAACTCTCCCATGGATACCATGTTTGCCCAGTCTCTTTCTTATTGTTGAATCATGAACACTGACCTTAACTGAGGCAAGTGAGGCCTGCGGTGCTTTAGATGTTGTTCTGGGTTCTTTTGTGACCTCCTGGATGAGTCGATGCGCTCTTGGGAGTAATTTTGGTAGGCCGGCCACTCCTGGGAAGGTTCACCACGGCTCTCACTGTGGCTCGCTGGAGTCCCAAAGCCTTAGAAATGGCTTTGTAACCCTTTCCAGGCTGATATATGTCAATGACTTTGTTTTTCATCTGTTCTTGAATTTCTTCAGATCGGGGCATGATGTGTTGCTTTTGAGATCTTTTAGCCTACTTCATGTTGTCAGACAGGTTCTATTTAAGTGATTTCTTGATGCTACAGTTCTGGCAGTAATCAGGCCTGGGTGTGGCTAGTGAAATTGAACTCAGCTTTCCCAAAAATGTGGCTAATATCAGTTAATTCATGATTTAACAAAGGGGGGCAATTACTTTTTCACATAGGGCCAGGTTGGTTTGGATAGCTTTTTTTCTCTTAATAAATGAAATCATGATTTAAAAACAGCTTTTTGTATTTACTCAGGTTATCTTTGTCTGATATAAAATTTGTTTGATAATCTGAAACATTTAAGTGTGACAAATGTGCAAAAACAATCAGTATCTGTAAGGGGGCAAATACTTTTCCACAGCACTGTAGTAGTTTTTAACCTGTCATTTACATAGTGTATTAGTTTGAGTTGAATACAGTGTACTGCGTTGTGTTTGAGAAAGTAAGAAGGTCTTGCCTGGCAAACCCACGTTTCCCGAGTCTCCACTTGGTCCAACTAGGCCTGGTCCTCCTACTGAGAACAGGCCGTCCACACCAGGATCGCCCGGGGGGCCTTGGTACACACACACACACACACACACACACACACACACACACACACACACACACACACACACACACACACACACACACACACACACACAAACAAAAACACACAAATACACAGTTACCATTTCCAAGAATACATCAACACACACACACACACACAAGCATATAAAAACAACTCAGGCACAAGCACAAAGTCACAGGAGCACACACAAACACACCTGTAGGACCCTGGTTTCCAGGTCTGCCAGTTCCCCCAGATGGTCCTTTGAGTCCAGGGAGACCAGGTTCACCAGGGATACCGGAGACACCAGGCAGACCTACAATAAACCCTCCCATTACAACACCTTCAAAGAAAAACTAATTGAATCCTATCAGGTTCAAATAGTAACAACCACTGAAACTTAGCTACCAAACTATTTTTATACTATAAAGAATAGTGAAAAAATAACATGATCTTAGTTTTCATGCTGATAATGTTATAGACTACATTGTCCGTCTAGACTTTCAATGGGAGACACTGACATTCAATGACTAATCAATGACAAAATTGTGAATTAACAATAAGTAATAGCTTATGAATACATTGATGAATAAAAGTCACTCAAAAACATTGTCTTATTTCTAGTTCAGTCCACTATAATACGTGGTTCTCACCAGGAAGCCCCGGTTCCCCGGAAGGACCGCCTAGAGAGCTGGATGGAGGCCCTTGAAAACCTGGGGCCCCAGGGACCCCACGATCTCCATCCAGGCCTGGTGGGCCCCTCTGGCCTTTAGCTCCGTCAGCCCCTGGGTTGCCTAAACCAACAAACATGTTTAAAAGACTGCATCATTGCACACACTAGCATTATATGTTGCTGTTCAGAGAAAGAGAGAGAGAGAGAGAGAGAGAGAGAGAGAGAGAGAGAGAGAGAGAGAGAGAGAGAGAGAGAGAGAGAGAGAGAGAGAGAGAGAGAGAACGTGTCTGTGTCTGCTTGGTGAGTGGGTTGATTGTGAGTGTAACTGATTTAGGCGTCTGACCCTTGGAGCCAGGTGGTCCTCCAGGTCCAGGCAGTCCATCCTGACCCAGTCCAGATCTTCCATCGGGCCCTGGGTCTCCAATGGCACCTACATTTGGCACAATCAAGACTGTGTAGACCCACATATCTTCTACTGTGACTTTTCAAAATACCTTATTTAACGTCACAACATGGTTAAAATCTTGTATTTATCCCCCCCCTCCCCCTCCCCCCCCCCCCCCACACACACACACACATTCAGATGCATCTAATAACGTGCAATATCTAAACTGAGCATACTGTATAAGGCAAAGTTCATACCTGTTATCTGGGGCGCATTATGGACCATAGAACACATACTTAAAATGAACAGCCCTGTTCATTCGTACCTGGTTGACCTGGTAAGCCGTCTCTGCCCCTGGCACCCTTCACTCCCGGTTGCCCCTTTCCTCCAGGTCCGGCAACCCCAGGGGTGCCACGGTCACCAGGGAGACCAGGCAGACCGTACCCTGTGAAGCCAGACTCCCCCCGGACACCCCGCACCCCTCTGGGACCTTGGGGGAGGGGGGTGGGGGGTGGTGGGGTGTGTGTGTGTGTGTGTGGGGGGGGGGGGGGGGGTTGGGGTACACATGGTACATTGGGAATAAGAGAGAATAGATGTATATAATAGTCTACAATTGCAATCATATTCCCACTGCTGAGTTTGTACAGATCGATGGTTCAATCGCAAGGAAATCTTGGACACAATATGTAGGCCCATACAGTTTGCACACGTTAGCAGTTAAGAGACAGGGTTACACAGAGTGATAAAATACTTTATAACAAAAATAAGAGAGTTCCAAAAGGAAATTGATGCCGATTTAAGAACCCCAAATTACAGTGAACGTCACTATACTGTATAAACAATACAAAATGATATATTCTGCCTTTAAATAGGATGAAATCATCCCTCCCATGTGGCCTGGTCGGCGTACGTACCTGGGGGTCCAGGGATGCCGTCTGGTCCCGGCAGACCTCGCGGTCCTGGGGTGGTGCCAATACAAGCGTGGACATCACCGGGCAGGCCGTTGAGACCCACTTCACCTTTATCACCTGCAAACAAGCGGTAAAATACACTGTCAACTATTGATCACCATGGTGATGCCCCTTAATAAGACACTGTCTTTTCAATAGGTGTGAATATATTTATTTAAAAAATGATAGTGATTATGTACATTTGTTTTCAATGTATAGGTCTGTATTTTAAGGAATGTATGTTTAATTTTTGATTTCAACGTGAAGTGGTTTAGTAAGTATGAATTGCGACCAAACTGAAGAAGTAATGTGATAGTGATGCATAGTGTGTCTTTAATGACCTTTGATTCCCGGTGCTCCATTCAGTCCTCGTAGCCCTGAAGCTCCACCGCTACCGGGGGTGCCTGGTTCTCCTGGAAACCCAGGATCTCCATCTTCCCCTGGGATCCCTGGGGGGCCGTTCAGCCCTGGGAACCCTGGTCCACCTTCCCCCTGAGAATCACACAGCAAACTGCTTATAGAACCATCCCTACTTCACCATACAGTGTATTTTCAATACTTTCAATATCAGTGTTTTACAGGTACACATACAGTATGACTCAACAAAATAAAGGGGTTGTAAAAGCTTAGCTATGTGTTTAACAAAGTGGAACTCTTTTCGAATGTTCCTTTTTTTCTGGGTTAAATAAACAGAATGAATATGCAGGAAACCACTCTATTAAAATATAATCCTAATTTCAGATATCGGTTTAAAGGCAGGGGCTTCAATGAAAAACTTTTTCATGAAACACATTGCTGAATGACAGCTTTTTTATCATTGTCAATTCAGGGGCTGGTACCAATGTTCTAATATACAGCTAAGGCTGTTATCACACCAAGGCAGTGGTTTAAGAAGTTGGGATACAATGAAAGTCCACTTTCCAAATTTTACATCACATCTTATTGGAGGTGTCCAAGGTGCTGAAATGGTGTGAAAGGATAGCCAGGGATAGATATATCATTATTATTCACGGTAGAAGTATGTATGAATGTACTTATCAAAACATTCCTCTAACCTTCATCCCAGGACGCCCCTCTGCTCCCGGTGTTCCTGGCTGGCCAGCAAAGCCTCTTCCAGGGAAACCTGGGAGGCCCCGCTGGCCTTTGTCACCTGGAGGTCCATGAGGTCCGGCCACTCCAAGGGTGGAGAAACTGCCACTCTCTCCTTTCGGTCCCGGTGAGCCTGGTGATCCTGGGTAGCCTGGTGTTCCATGACCCCCTGTAAGGTCAAACAGAGGTCATGGATTAAAAAGGATAGATATGCTTACAGTACCAGTCAAAAGTTTGGACACACTGAAGTGAATGGGAAATTGTGTTCAAACTTTTGGCTGGTACTGTATGTCTTTATATATACAGTGTAGATACAAATACTTATATTATATAGTATATTTATAATTATTTTGGATGTTAATTATTCAGTTTTTCTGCTCCATTTTTGTCATGCTGTATCTGTTTGTATTCTGTCTGCTCTTTTCTCATGCTCTCAGTTGTTAACGATCATTCTGTCTATCAGCTCTGTCTGTGTTTTGTAAGTGGTCAAGCTCTTCAGACTCACCTTGGGGTCCCTGAGGGCCTCGGAGGCCCATCTGTCCTGGAGGTCCTGGGACCCCTTCGTCAGCAAACCTCCTGCTGGGCTCCCCTTTCTGACCTGAACAAAAGTCAAATTAAGATGACCATTTTCAAAATTATATATAATATTGACATTAAATCATGTATTTAACACATACTGTTAGTTACATGGTGTAAGCAATGCAGAGAAGATACAGAGTATCTGTGTGTGCTTCTGGGTGTTTGGGTGTGATTGTGTTTATATAGGAAGTTACAATGCAAGAGATACAATGCAATTCCACTTTAGAGCAGTCTGGTGGAGCTGTCCAGGGTGCTGAAACACTAAAAGGGGAGTCGAGCAGTGTAAAGCAGAGAGATGTGTGTAGAGTGAGACAAACAGAGGAAAACATCAATACATCAGTCTGATTCACAATAAAGATAGGTGGCAATATATAATTCAGCATGTGCATAGAAAATGTAATATGTAACATGTCTTTATTTCTTTACCTGGACCTCCAGGGGTACCCAGCAAACCTGCCACCCCAGGATAACCCTTCATCCCTGGAAGTCCGACCGGGCCGAAGCTCCCTGGGCCAGGAAGTCCCACAGGGCCTGGAAGACCGGAAGGTCCAGGTGGACCCGGGTAGCCCCTGTCCCCCTTCAGAGCTGAAGAACCATACTGGAGCAGACCCATCCATTAAATTCAGTCAATCATTAATCACTTTGCTCCATCACATATCTGTTCAGCATTTATATTATTGTGCTTACATAAAAGATACTCGTGCTATACATATATATATATATATATACAGTTAGGCCCAAAAATATTTGGACAGTGACACAATCTTCATGATTTGGGCTCTGCATGCCACCACATTGGATTTGAAATGAAACAACTACAACGGAATTGAAGTGCAGACTTTAAGGTTTAATTCAAGGGGTTGAACAAAAACATATGATTAAACATGTAGGAATTGTAGCTATTTTTATACAAACGCTCCTCATTTCAGGGGCTCAAAAGTAATTGGACAAATAAACATAACCCCAAGTAAAATGTTACTTTTCAATATTTTGTTGAGAATCCTTTGCAGGCAATGACTGCCTGAAGTCTGGAACCCATGGACATCACCAAACGCTGGGTTTCCTCCTTTGTGATGCTTTGCCAGGCCTTTACTGCAGCGGTCTTCAGTTGTTGCTTGTTTGTGGGTCTTTCTGCCTTAAGTTTTGTCTTGAGCAAGTGAAATGCATGCTCGATTGGGTTGAGATCTGGTGATTGACTCGGCCATTGCAGAATATTCCACTTCTTTGCTTTAAAAAACTCCTGGGTTGCTTTTGCAGTATGTTTTGGGTCATTGTCCATCTGTCTGTGAAGCGCCGTCCAATCAACTTTGCTGCATTTGGCTGAATCTGAGCAGAAAGTATATCCCTATACACTTCAGAATTCATCCGGCTGCTTCTGTCTTTTGTCACATCATCAATAAACACAAGTGACCCAGTGCCATTGGAAGCCATGCATGCCCATGCCATCACACTGCCTCCACCATGTTTTACAGAAGATGTGGTGTGCTTTGGATCATGAGCTGTTCCAATTCTCCTCCAAACTTTCTTCTTCCCATCATTCTGGTACAGGTTGGTCTTAGTCTCATCTGTCCAAAGAATGCTGTTCCAGAACTGGGTTGGCTTCTTCAGGTGTTTTTTGGCAAAGTCAATTCTGGCCTTTCTATTTTTGAGGCTGATTAATGGTTTGCACCTTGTGGTGAATCCTTTGTATTTACTCTCATGAAGTCTTCTCTTTATGGTAGACTTAGATACTGATACACCTACTTCCTGGAGAGTGTTCTTCACTTGAGTGGATGTTGTGAAGGGGTTTTTCTTCACCATGGAAAGGATTCTGCGATCATCCACCACTGTTGTCTTCCGTGGACGTCCAGGCCTTTTTGAGTTCCCAAGCTCACCAGTGCACTCTTTTTTCTCAGAATGTAACAAACTGTTGATTTGGCCACTCCTAACATTTCTGCTATCTCTCTGATGGATTTCTTCTTTTTTTCAGCCTCAGGATGGTCTGTTTCACCTCCATTGAGAGCTCCTTTGACCGCATGTTGTGTGTTCACAGCAACAGCTTCCAAATGCAAACGCCACACCTGGAATCAACTCCAGACCTTTTAACTGCTTAATTGATGACAGGTTAATGAGGGAAGAGCCCATGCAGCGTTGTTATTTTTTTTTGCAGCCTTCTGAGTCAATTGTCCAATTACTTTTGGTCCCTTGAAAAAGAGGCAGCTGCGTATTAAAGAGCTGTAATTCCTAAACCCTTGCTCCAATTTGGATGTGAATACTCTCAAATTACAGCTGAGAGTCTGCACTTTAAGCCCATATTGATTATATGATTGTATCCTGAATATGTTTTCGTAAACAGCTAAAATAACAAAACTTGTGTCACTGTCCAAATATTTTTGGCCCTAACTGTATATACATATATATATATACTGTGTAGCATTATATATATATATATATAATATATGATATATATATATATATATAATGTTGAAAAAGCATAGCATCAATCTTGACGTAAGAGCAGCTGGAAAGGAAAATAATTCAAATGCTCTACCGGGTCTCCCTTGGGGCCTTGTCGGCCCTTGAGACCTAGGTGTCCAGGGGCACCATGGAGGCCGCCACGCCCTGGTCTACCAGGCTGTCCTGGCGCTCCTCTCTCCCCCTTCACCTCGCCTCGGATGTAGGAGCCTGGGTCTCCCCTGGGTCCTGAGATTCCTGGTACACCTGGGGGACCATCGGGACCCTACACCAGCAACATTTGAGTAAAACAACACTTTGACTGGTGGGACAAGCGTACATGGGAAAGAGCACTAGGACATTGGGTCTGTGCATGTTAAAGAAGAGTGGTGTTCTTACAGATGGTCCAGTTATCCCTCGTGGGCCTTTGAAACCTGGCTCTCCCTTTAGTCCTGGCCCCATGTTAAAACCTGAAAGGCCAATGTAAAGATATGAGAATACGTCATGTGTCTGGATACTCTGGTTTTTATCTCCTCTATTTCTCTGTCATTACTTGTGTGTCCAAAACCCATTCACACACTCAGTTCCCTTGCGACAATTATAGAAAGGTAATAGTGTAGTTAGACGCAGGTGAAAGTCAAGTATGCTTGAGGAGAACGGAACGGTGCAGTTACCGGGGAGACCAGGTGGGCCAGGATCTCCAGCTAGTCCTGGAACTCCTGATCCGCTGCAAGTTCTGCACGGTTCTCCTTTTTGACCTGCAGACACAACAACAGTAGTGCAGTACGACAGAGGGGGAAATCTACTGCAATAGCAACGGTTAGAATTGGGGGGGGGGGGGGGTTCAACACTATGCAGTGTAAAATAATATAGATACATATATTATAATTATACAACACACAGCATACACACAGATCCTGTCCTGTAGACATAATATGAAGCAAATATACATGTAGATTTGTTACAAATAATATAGAGTGAACTTTGTTTAAAACCGCTGATTTGCAGGGCTCGTTGCCAGAGGGCTCACCTTTAAATCCATGTTGGCCGTTGTGTCCTTCATAACCAGGCACTCCCCTCATTCCCTTATTGCCCGGGGGGCCCACAAGGCCCTTCAGATTAGCTGCAATGGTGACACACCACAGAACGCATGCTATAATAACCTTTATTATTTGCTGCACTGTGACCTAAAAAGGTCTTTTGAACGGTAATGTTCCCATATTACCTTCCCAAAAAATCTCTTGTATGATGTTGTTTTCTGATTTGTGAAGGTCGATCAGCAGACTCGTTAATTTAAAGTAACTTGTAGTGATGCATTAGACTTAAGTAGAAAAATGTGACCACAAGTCACCCAAATACTAATTTGTAAAATGTGTATTTCCAACCTTGATCTCCAGGTGGGCCTGGTAGTCCTTGGTCGCCCGCTGTTCCAGGGGGCCCAGGGTACCCCTCTCGGCCTTGGGGCCCTTGGTAGTTCGGCCCCGGCTCCCCTGGGTCCCCTTTAGGCCCCGGGTCTCCTGGTCGGCCCGGTTCACCAGGATAAGAATAATCACTAGGTCCTCCTAAGTAGGGAAGGAATAAGGACTAGAGATTAGTGTTATTACTATTTATATATATGTTTGTATGTACGTATGTATGTATGTATGTATGTATGTATGTATGTATGTATGTATGTATGTATGTATGTATGTATGTACAGTATGTATGTATGTATGTATGTTTGTATGTGTGCGAGAACAGTTTTTGTGGTAGAATAGGTCTACATTAGTACTAGTACTCATATTTAGTCTGTTTATATACAGACGAGTAACGAGACATTATCCATAACCTTTTCTAATAAATCAGTGGAGGGTCGTTCTACCTGGAAGTCCTGGGGATCCTGGAAACCCATCGAGACCTGAAGAAGGACGAGCAATTAGAATGGACGGCCATTTTGCTTTTTGGACTCTTTCAATAAACACAATATTATGTTCCGTTCTAAAGTAAGCCTTTCAATTCCTACTTGAGAAACAGATTATTACTGAAAATAAAAAAAAATAAAATAAAAAAAAGTTTCAAATATAGTGTATTACTGAACATGAGAAGTAGAGTTTATTACTGTAATTGAGAAATATAGTGTAAAACTGAACATGAGAAGTAGAGTGTATTACTGAACATGAAAAATTGTTAATTACTGAACGTTCACAGTGTGGCACTGACCCCGTGGTCCAGGCGATCCAGGTGAACCTGGTAGTCCAGGCTCCCCGTGACCTCCCACACCATCCCCCACGGCTATCACCTAAACATGGACACCATCAAAAGCACTTAAACAAAGTAATTTGTCTGTTTCTGTTGAAACTACTGTATACATATTTGATTGTGTTAAGCCAACATGTCTCACCTCTCCAGGTGGACCGGTGATCCCCATATCTCCTTTTTCTCCCTATCGACGGACAAACAAAATGTGGTACTAGTATTTCCATTTCTAATTTATATGCACTTTTTGCTGACATTCACATTTCAAAAAACACAAGCGCTTAAAGAGAATGATAGTTTGAATGTAATTACTGGCGACTCACTGACCTTTCTTCCCAATGTTCCTGGATTTCCTGAATGGCCAAGACCTCCGGGACGTCCCTGTGGACAGGATTTAGATTTGAACACAAACCTCCTTTCGTTTGTGTGCTCTTATGCATTAAAACAAAAGACAAACACATGCCACTCCCCCCTTCCACACACACACACACACACACACACACACACACACACACACACACACACACACACACACACACACACACACACACACACACACACACACACACACACACACACACACACACACACACACACACACACACACACACACACACACACACACACACACACACACAGACAGACTGACACATATTTACAGCTTTCACAGTACCACAAATCCGGTTGGTCCCGGATCTCCATCCTTTCCTGGTTTTCCCTGTGTTAGAGACAGAATGACTCTTTTTGTCATTGTTTTAGGGTAGATAGTGAAACTTTTCAAGCAGAAACCAACCGTTACCTCAGGTCCTATGTTCCCTTTTTCTCCCTTCATTCCTTTGCCGTGACCGAGGAAGCCAGGATCACCCTAAAAACAGATAAAACATGGGAATAACATTGTTACTAAAAGACCAATTAATTCAAACACAACCATACATACAAACCTTCCACACACATACAGTATATATTTATTACTAATATTACTCCATCTAGATAGTAGTAAAATAGATGAGTTCAATATTCACCATCCTAACCAATATGAATCGGCACAGATTTTCGAGTTACAATCCTTGAGAAATTAATGGAAAAGAGTCGTGCTTACGGGTAAGCCCTTACATCCTTTCTGTCCAATGTCTCCCACATCTCCCTGTAGGACAGACACCGTTTCAAATTACATATCCCCTAAATATAAGCACCATTATTAAATGAATAGGTGTGCTCTGTGTTAAGCTACCTTCATGTCGGAAGGTGCCGTGGCATAGAGCTTCACACCGCTTGGTCCCGGTGGTCCGGGAAGCCCCCGATTTCCCTACAGAAGTCAACATGTGGACGCCATTCTTTAATGCCACATTCACTACAACATGGTTTTGGAAACACAATAGTCTTTTGAACAGCCGTGTAATTGACAAGTTGACAATGAGAGTCTGTTGTCAGCGGTTCCAATGAGTAGCACAAGAGTTGATTACATAACATATAGTGTATTATGTACTGCATGTTCTGTGGGTTTACTGTAACTTGATGTGAAGGTTTTGCCATTATACCTTTAGACCTGGAGGCCCTGGGATTCCAGAAACCCCGCCTTCTTGACCCTACAAGGTAGCCAACAATTGTAACAGACAGATATCACCGTAGTAACAACATTGGTAAGCTGTTAATTTGTTTAAATAACTATTGTTTACATATTTCCTTTCACACACACACAGATCCCCTGATACCTTTAAACACACACATACACGCAGACACAAGCAGACACACACACACACACACACACACACACACACACACACACACACACACACACACACACACACATCTAAATACTTGAACCTAATCATAACGCAAAAAAAAAAAAATTTCCTACCTTGGATCCAGGAGGCCCTCGACTTCCAGTAGATCCCTGGTAGGATACAATACAGATGACATACGGTAAGTAAAAAATACTTTTATAGTTATAGCATCATTACTAAGGCAAAAAATGAATCCCATTCTGTAGCACATATTGAAAGGATTAACTAACGACGGTGCCCGTCGGTCCAGCATCTCCAGGCAGACCCCGCTCCCCGGGTAGACCTGTAGCGCCCTGTAAAACAAAACACACAGGCTGTAGTATGGGCACTTCCCAGGCTTACTACAATTTAATTAGTTATGTAGTGTACTGTAGTAACGGTTATGTAATAATAATAATAATAATTGTGTTTGTAGCAATGGATGGCCTCAGATATGCCACGATAGGATACATTGTATGAATAAAGATAATTGTGATGTAATATTTCATTTGGGAGCACATATTTGGGGGTGGGGGTTTATTCGAATGATTGCTCTAGAAGTGCAGGTCAGCACATTTTAACCAGCATATTTGCCATGGTCTTGGCAGAGCTGGTATCTCACAGAGGGTTATCTCACAGTAGAGCCGCTGCTCCTTCGCGTCGAAAGGAGGCAGATGAGGTGGTTCTGGCATCTGATTAGGATGCCTCCTGGGCGCCTCCTGTTGGAGGTTTTCCGGGCACGCCCTACTGGTAGGAGACCCCGGGGTAGACCCAGAACATGCTGGCGAGATTATATATCTCGTCTGGCCTGGGAACGCCTCTGGATCCTCCAGGAGGAGCTGGAAAGCGTTGCTGGGGATAGGGACGTCTGGACTACCCTTGTTAGCCTGTTGCCACCGCGACCCAGCCCCGGATAAGCACGGGAAAATGGATGGATAGATGGATGGATATCTCACAGCTTAATAAACAAAATCTTTAAAAATATCTGGCCGTAACGAGAGCAAATATAGCTGTGGCTCTAAGACGTCATTGCTCACCGTTACGTCTTCTGGAGGAGTCGTGGGCTCAAATTAACGAAACAGCCAGTATGGAGGGTGCTGACTTGAAAACCCAAATGACATATCTGCTCTCAACCCAACTCCATTCTAAATTTTGGCTTTTGAAGTGCTCATCTTGGAGCATGGCATAATTGATATTATAACATCCTATCCTGTGTATATTGAATTGACAATTTCGGTGCACCAACCCAATTCACTAAAGTAGGGATGGGACAATTCATCCCAACTTGAAAAACATCACTGAATTCAAAGGGAACGTGACAGGTCACATCAAGTCAGATGCAGCCATCGAGCACGCAAGCGTACTCTGTGGGCGCAAGCAACGGGCAATGTTGTTTTTAAGCGTTCATCCGGCAAATATATATATATTTTTATGCTCTTGGGGGCCGCGTAGTTCACCTATGCCACAGACCAGACCTGGGTCTTGGTTTGTCCACTACCATGTTAGGTAGCAAACGGCTTCCTATTTGGAAACTGTGTTTGAATTGGTAGCACAGTGGATCACTGCGATAAGATGCCATTGAACATGGTTCACATAGCGCTGACTGGGATAAATAGGAAATAATAATACATTGAATTTATAAGGCGCCTTTCAAGGCACTCAAGGTCGCACTCAAATAGATTTATTTAGGACATAATATAGAAGACCAAATATTAGTACTTACTAGCCATGTCTCAGATCTAGATGTTAATTTAGATGGTTTTAATATTTTCAGAGCAGATAGAATCAAGGGTGGTGGTGTTGCTATTTATGCCCAAAACTATTTAAATGTATCTGTAAAGGTTTCCACCTCAGTCCCAGGTCAATCTGAACTTTTAGTGATCAATGTTAATCTAAGTCACGGGTTACCTCTTGTTGTTGTGGATGTGTATCGTCCACCTTCCACAGATTCTACTGCTCTAACGTGTTTGTCAAAGTTACTTATGTCTTTAATGAGTTCCGAAACAGTTATTATGGGGGACTTTAACTTGGACTTGATGTCCAAAGCCGCTGATTATTTAAAACATTTGTGTAATGAGTTCAATCTTACGCAATTAATCACAGAACCCACACGGCCAATTATGAGGAGTCTTCCCTGTTGGATCTGATCCTAACAAATAAGCCACATAAATACACACATTACTGTGTGTTCTGTTGTGGCCAAATTTGGGCATCGTAGCGGATGTTCCGGCCTGGGATGTGGTTCAGGGGTGAGCGGACGGTCAGAGCGAGGGCCAGGTCACAAAAGAGACAGTATGTACCTTTTGGAGACACTGAAGGCTAGAAGTTTGGGTTAAGTCATAACATTAAGTCATGTCTTAGTTTCCTGCGTACGTGTCTTTAGATATGCTGATTATGAACATGAGATCCATCTTGTCCAATGGAATGATTGTTTATCTTATAGACCTATATATTCATTAGAACCTTATCAACTAATCAGAACTTACTATGTCGTTAGACTGATCTAACTGTAGTATTTTCTCTGTGTACAGACTCTGACTCAGACTCTGTAGTCATCAATAAAATTGTACTTGATCTTTTCATGGTTTCTCCCTCTCATTAATTGGTTATTTTCTGTCATAGATTGAAATTATCCATTACAGTTCCCAATAGATTTTAGTGATCACTGTCCAGTTGGCTGTATTAGAGACACTAAAACGAAGAGATCTGGATCTCAGTATGTCTAAAAGAGGTCTTTTAAGAAATTTGTTGGGCAGGCATTTTTACGTGACTTGTATGACAGTGATCTGTCATCTATAGCTCTATTTCCAGATGCTGAATTAGCCCTAGAATATTTTGTAACTATTTTTAATTCGTTAGCAAACAAACATGCCCCTTTTCAGAAATGTAGAAAAAAAATAGAAGCAATCCTTGGCATACTTATGAAATAGGAGAGAAAATTACAGAGAAACAAAGCTTGGGCTTTGGCTAGATCTACTGCTTGTGATGTGGACTGGCAAACATTTAGACATCTTAGAAATGCATGTACGTGCATGGTGAAAAGTGCTAAATCTAAATATTGTTTGAACAAATTATCTGAATGTGGAAACAATTCAGCAAAATTCTGGAAAGTGGTTAAATCACTTAAAGGCAGTGTTTAGTCCTGTCTCCCCCAGGAAATAACGCTAGACTCCAGTTCTGTAACTGATAAAAATGAGATTTGTGATGCTTTTAACCACCAAATCAGGCTAACTTTTTGAAGAATACAGTAGAGCCAATGGGGCACAAATGGCACCAGGAGATGCCATTTACACTGGTGTAGAAAAAGAGATATTCCCATTTAATTCCCATGGAAAAGGTGTTTCCTTCTCATTTAGGCAATTTGATTGCTTGGAAGTTCTACATGCCCTTTGCAACTCCAAGTGTACGAGAAGCTCTATGGGTGCATATCAATTAGACCTGTATCTCCTCAGGCTTTCTGCCCCCTTCATAGCCGAGCCCCTGACACATATTTTTTACTTAACAATCACTTCTGATTTAATACCAAAAATATGGAAATCAGCTCTGGTTACTCCTATACATAAAGGGGGGGAAACAAGTGAATTAAATAATTGCAGACCTATCTCCAAACTCCCATGTCTAGCAAATATGTCAGATCATCTTCTAAATTTACAGCATTGTGCTTTCTTGTCTACCAATAATATTTGAAGCTGTTTTCAGTCGGGTTTCAGAGCTGGTCATGGTACTATTACAGCAGCTACTCTTGTAGGAAATTATATAGTTACTGCTCTTGATAATAAGAAACATTGTGCTGCTTTATTTATTGACTTGTCAAAGGCTTTTGATACAGTTTATCACAGATTTCTTCTGGATAGATTAGCCTTGCTGGGATTTGATGATGCAGCCTTTACATGGTTTCAGGCCTACCTCTTTGATAAAACACAGTGCATAGATGCCAAAGGTTTAAATTAAAGGTTGTAGCCATAGAAAATGGTGTGCCACAAGGTTCGGTATTTAGTCCTACATTATTTACACTTTATATTAATGATATACTGTATGTGCCTCTGTAAAAGACTGTAAAGTACATTTCTATGCAGATGATACCATTCTTTATTCCTGTGCTCCATCCATGGAACAAGAAATGTCAAACCTGACAAGGGCATTTAATTGTGTACAGAAATCCCTTATAAATCTAAGATTAGTCCTTAATGAGTCAAAAACTAAATATATGTTTTTCTCAAGGGCCAAAAAGTTTGATTATAAGGCATATAACATTTGCTCCCTTAATGGGGCCCAAATTAAGCGTGTTGCAGTTTACAA
Source organism: Galaxias olidus (assembly GCA_026901105.3). Lineage (NCBI taxonomy): Eukaryota > Metazoa > Chordata > Actinopteri > Galaxiiformes > Galaxiidae > Galaxias > Galaxias olidus. The sequence continues at coordinate 219,248 of JAPMUY010004678.1, forward strand.
ATACTTGGGAATTTCACTAGATGAAAAGTTATCATTTAAGACGCATGCGCTTGAACTCACAAAGAAGGTGAGGATCAGACTTGGATCTCCATATAGAATAAGGTCATGCTTTTCACTTGAAAATAGAAAGACAATTGTAAAATCTACTCTCTTGTCAGTCATGGATTATGGTAATATTGTGCATATGCATGCAGCCCAAACTATTTTAAAGTCCCTTCATGCAGTTTACCACAGTGCTTTGCTTTTTGTAACTGGGGATAGTTTTAGAACTCAACATTGTACACTGCATACAAAAGTAAGATGGTCTTCTCTTAGTGATAGGAGAGAAACACATTGTCTCATTTTTGTTTACAAGGTATTGCTGGGCAAGTTACCTTTTTACCTTACTTCATTATTGAAACACAAATCCAGTAATCATAGAACACGCTCACAGGACTATATCACCCTTGAAAGCCGCAAAGTGAACACAGAACTAGGTAAATCAGCTTTCAGTGTTTTTCTCGGATAAATGGAATAAGATTCAACAGGAATTGAAATTAGAGCTGTTTGTTTCTGTTGAACAATTTTTACTTTTACTGGAGGATTTGGGAGCTGAAGAGTGTTCTTGTTATGGTTAAAACTTAAATATTGTACTGTATTGTAAATATTGTATTGTAATATTGTATTTTTAATTGTTTTTGCTTTTTTGCTTTTTTTATTTCTTATTTTATTTATTTATTTATTTTTAAGAATTCTTTTGTTGCTGTAATTTATATATTCTGCCTTTAAACAGAACACTGCTGGAAAAGAGACCTGGTCTCAGTCGGTTAACCCTCTATAAAAAAAATATAAAAAAATAATAATAAATGCTCCTTTTATGGGATTTGTTTGGTTACCTTGTCCTCGTTGCTCCCTGGTGTTCCTGGTGTTCCTTTCCTGGCGAACTGTGTTGCCTGGGATTCACCCTGACAAAACATACAGGTCCCAGGTCAAAGGTCAGCTGCTTGATCTATTGATTCAACCTGTAATCATGTCTTGATTACTTTAATTTATTCTATAAGATCAATAATGTCACTGATATCATGGATTCATAGAGATTGATGGTGATATTAATACCAATAGGAATTAGTATAGCGTTACATTCCATTAGTTTATTGTACTATTTTAAATATTAATACGTATTGATCTCATGTCTACAAACTGATAATCTCATAAACATCAGTGATGTATTAAAAGACATTTGCTGTCTGATTTGGTTTGCACAGTACTGTGGTCAACGTGAGTTGTTTTGAAATGTGATTGATAAATAAAATGTACTTCAGTTGACTTGACTTAATATAATGGTAGGTACTGATTTTCACCTTGGGTCCAGGGGCTCCTGGTTGACCCTGTTGAAAAATAAACAGAAGTCTGAGAAAAAGACACTTCCACTGACTCAAGGAAAGGATTTTCAATAGAAAGGCCTTTAGGTATCTCACAGGTTTCCCATCGCTGCCTGGAGTGCCAGGCAAAACAGGAAGTCCACCGTCTCCCTGAAATAGAATCAATGTTTAACAAAAATGTTGTCCTCTACAAATAAGTGATGGATTAAGTGTTCATATACAATCTAGTGCTTATTAATTATTATCATGAATAAGAAGAATAATAACAATACAGTCCCTTTCTTAACAACATTACAAAGTGCTTTAAGACCAGTTAACAAAAAAGGTGCTATGTCACCAACGTGCTCTATGGTGCACAGTGTATACATTTGAACCCTTAAACTGCATACAATGGAGTGCACTATACAGTTTCTAATACAGTATGTTCATTCTATTGCTCGACCTCTGTTCCGTTGCACCCTGACGAGCCGGGAGGTCCTTGTGGGCCCTGCAAACCTGGGATACCCTGGAGACACCGAAACACACCGCACTTCATTACTGTGAATTACACTGTGAGCTTTCTCTCAAACACACTCACACACACACACACACACACACACACACACACACACACACACACACACACACACACACACACACACACACACACATACAACATCATACAGATGCATATAGACTCACACACACACACACACACGCACACACACACACACACTCACACACACACACACACACACTACACACACACACACACACACACACACACACACACACACACACACACACACACACACACACACACACACACACACACACACACACACACACACACACACACACACACACACACACACACACACACACACACACACACACTCAAACTCCAACAGGGAGCAGATAACCTTACTGGTAATCCTGCCGATCCTGCATATCCCTCTTTTCCTTGAGGTCCCTGAAACAATGGATGCATCAGCAGGTAAGATACAGCTGGCAAGCATACATACACATGGTATTTTTGCAACAGTGATTATCAAACCGGGAAGATCATATGGAGACTACACACAGCAATGCAATGTATTGCACGTTACATAATATGTATACTTTAACAAGGTGCAGCACTGGAGAGGTACCTGACTGCCTTTTGGTCCGACAGGTCCAGGTGAACCAAGGTTCCCCTGTGGGATGGAAATTAAACCGTTTTAAAGTCAGTCAGGATTAACTGCATCATGAAAGAGCAGTAATTTCACACGAATATTTTGAATAAAGCAGAAAACATTATTTCAACTATAATTGATGTATATTGGGTATTACTGTAAATAAATGGTAGCAAATTGCTTCTTTCTAAAAATGGAGAATATGTTGCTTTACTTTTGGTCCCATGGTTCCTGCGTGTCCCTCAGGGCCTGTATAGCCAACTAACCCAGAGGGCCCGGCCTCTCCTGGAAATCCTTTATCTCCCTGTATGTGTGAGGCAGGAGAGACAGTGAGCAATATACAGCAAGTCAAACTCAAAACCGTATATATACTATTTCTTAAAAAAAAGTGTTTTTGTTTTGTTTAAGAAACCTGTTACACACTCCCCTTGCTTCCTTTCACTCCTGCACAGTGACATCTTGACTTCCCTGTACACACACACTATGAAAAAAAGATTTAAACATAAAAGCAGTCAAAATGAAATAACAACTAAATTACTCCTGATGGTTGCCATGATTTAAAAAACAAAAACAAAGATTAGGTAAAGATTTTATGTCTTTTGATTAATTGTAAATTTAGAGTTAGCATTACTGGAGGATGTCAGCTCAATCAATTAGGACAGTTTCAACTAGAACCATTAATGTAATGTTAGATCTGCAGTGGCTGTAAATGACCACTAGATGGTGACAGAATTTGATATGTTGCTTCATTTCTTTATATCATGGTGCCATGACTAGTTATTGTTTTATTTTCGACTGAGATTGAGAATGCCTGGTACCACCTGCACACGTACATATACACATAGATAAGCACTAGTGTAAACAAGAACACAATGACGCACACTCAAGCCTTAAGGCTGAGGCAACAATCTCTATGCTATCTGGGGCCAGATGCATGTGCCCTCAATGTTTTGTGAAAATCCTCATTTAACCAATAGTTGAAGGGGCATTGGTAGTCATTGTGTTGTTTACCATGGGAAAGGGAAGGTTTATTACACTAAATCCAAATGTGTGCTTCCCTTCTTATCCCCATTTTGAGGAACATTCCGACCTGTCAAGTAGGTTTGGTCTCGAAATGACGGAGTCCAACTGTACTGAAATTCTTAAAGCATGCTGTTTTGGCCTCCTCTTTTCCTCTCTCTTCTCTTTCCATCCTCCCTTTCACCCTTCCCACCTTTAATCTCCTCCTCTCTCCTCCTTTCACTCTCCCCTTTTACACTCCTTCGCCTTAACATTTTAACTTCCTCTCTTCCTCCCTCCTTCCCGTCATCTCTCTCCTTGCTGTCTTTTCTCCCTCCTCCACCATCTTATTACATCTTTTTTAATACCACCTCCCTTTGATTTAAGTGCCTAGTCTTGACCCTAAATCTGTTATTTCCCATAATCTCTCATCTTCTCTCCCTGCTTCTCTAGGTAAAACATGTCACACCAATGAAGTGATAAGTGTTCCCTTGTAGCCTCTCCTCAGCAAACAATCAGTTCCACTTTTCCCATCCCCCGGTTTATTCTTGTGCTCCTTTCAGTTGGTGTCTCATCTCAGCGCCTCTGTGTCCCAGTCTCTTCATTATCATGTCCTTAGTTTCCCCTGACCCCACACGGTGCATTTAGTTTCCCCCGTGTCCCCCACAGAGACTAAACACACAGGCTGCTGCGTCTTTGACACGCTGCTGAAAGCGAGGGACCAAGCCTCAGGTCCAGAAGTGTCCCCTCTCAAGTACCGATGACAGCACATGCAAACACGATGCAAACACCAAACGTCTGTTTACGATACTGCTCCGGGTGAAAGATGCTGTTTGCGGTTCAGTACAAACAATGTCTACAGCTAAAAACTCCTGGTAAAATGTACAAGAAGACATACACTACAAACCCTCTGTAGCAAAGCTTTAAATATCACGAAAGCAATTAGTAACTATTTAATTGGAACGTGCGTAGTATGTAATTGTATAATTACATTTCAGAATCTGTAGAAATAAATGCACGTTATTAGTATTAGGCTAATTGATTCCAGTATTATCATCTGTTCTTATATTGTGCAGTTTTGTGAGTAGAACTAACTAGTTAGTCAGGAACTAGTTAGCAGGTGATTTCTTCTATCTATTCAGTAGTAGAGATTTGTGTTGCGTAAGTAAAAGGAGAAGGATGTGCTGAATAGGAATTATTATCTATACTTCAACTGACTTTACTTCAATTCATCTCCTCAAACAGATCACATTAGCTTAATGTAAGATGTTCTCTGGTCTGGCAAAGTGACCCTAAGTTTAGCTTAGAGCTCATCTGGGTTGGAACCTGCTCAGCCCTGCAATGCATGTGAGGCTGTTTCATGAATATGTACAGTATTTTACTGCTGACTAAAGTAGGCTTGTACGTTCCCAGGACTTCTTACAGATAACTTGTTGTAAACACAACCTGCCTGTTTAGACAAAAGACAAATACATCTAGACAACTTTACAGTATGTTTGAAAGGCTGTATGGCTCTTGCCCAAGACATGCTATATGTTTAAATAGTTTGTCATTGTTTGACCTACACCACCAGACATAGCAGCAACCAACACCATGTAGTGTACTGTATTACACTAAATATGCTGACAGGTTTTGGTCTGTTTTAATGTGCATGGTTAATATGTCTGAATGGAAGAAATTAAGAATGGAATAACCATATATTTCATATAGATCATTAATTTCTAATAATTTGAGTCTGTTTTGATAAGACACTCACTGCTTTAGTTTCACAGTTCTAGGCTGTGAGGAGTAAACATGCATGTTGTGTATAGCCACAAAAACTTGTTTTACGTATTGTATGGTACTGCATGTCTCAGTGAAATTCAATTCAATAAAATAATCAATTGCAGTCATAATTGATTTTTAGATAATAAACATAATTGGAAAAATAGTGGGTGTCAATAGCGTGGCATTGACCTATTTTTATGAAACAGGAAAGCATTGGCCCGCAATTCAACTGGTTAAGGCTTCTCTGAGGAATATCGATTTGTCGTCGTCGATTGATCGATAATGTCTAAAAAGGGGTCATGCATGAACCAGGCTAAAACAAAGCGCCAATTTTCCCAACTGACCTTTGTGCTTGAGTCAAACAGATACACGACACAGGCGTGAGGCCTTCACATGACAGTGAACACGAGCTTAGTGATAAAGAAATAAATAAGGACATAATACATTGATAAGCATGCATAAAAGATTATCTCCTCTGGCAACCTGTCGCTTCTAATTGCAATGACATTGCACAGTGACAAATACGAATAGGCGAGTGTACGCTTACATCTTTCGCGTCAGTGACCATCAACAGCATCACGGCAAAGAGAACTGCAGACTGTGACCAGGCTGCTCTCATCCTCAAGCTTCCTTCTCCAATTTCGTCCACTACGCTCCTCACTACCCAAATCCGTGATTCAACAATGATCCGGTCAAGCCAAAAGAACACGTCAGCGCTGTGCCGATCTCGAACCGCTGCGTGAAGGCCTGGGTCCTCCTCGTGGCTTTCCTCCTCTCCAAACGCGCCAAGGCACCCCGTATGAAACGATTACGAGGGACCTAACAATGACTCATAATTATCGATAAAACGTTGAAAATGTATGCAATGTGGAGGCATTGCTTTAGTTAAGTGAACCCACAAATCGAAAAGATTCTACAGCCCATTGAAATTGTTTGTCTTTCAGATGGAGAAGTATGTGGGTTGGCCTACAAACGATGCTCATGCAGCTGTAAGTTTCACTTTCTTCCCATATTTTGCCGAGCATTGCGAACCGAGAGGCAGGTGATAGAATATGATAAGAGAGTAGCAGCACATCTCACAAATATTATTTCGAGTTGGAATAAGTTGAAAACAGAAGACAGTCATACTGCAGAGGTAAATTCGGGTGCGATGCAATGCGTGGAGGGTTCTTGATTGAATTCCTGGATAATGCAGATCTAGGGAAGCGGTTATCTTTTTGTGAGTGAATGTGGAATACTAGTAATACTAATACAAATCTAATCAGTACTATGGGGTTGCGGTGTTAAAGTATTACAAGTGTATATATTCATGGTTAGACTACCTTTCTTTCTCACAGATCTCTCTCTCATGCAAGGGCCGCTGTGGTTGCTGGAGGCTGCAGCTGTTTGTTCTAACCCATCCTATAGGTGGCAGCACTGACGAGAACAGCCACATTAGAAGAGGACCCAAATGAGACGTTGTGTTTGCTTGGTGACCCTCTGCAATTTGTCTCTATGGTGAGTGTGTCCTGCAAGTTTTGGAAAGGCAGTTACACTCAAGGAAACATGCATTGACCCCTTTGTTTGCATCTTCAACTACTGTTCTTGAGGGCTGGAAGTAGCAACAATATTATATGGAAAAAAGTAATCATATTCTATAAGCTATGATTGCAGGATGATTGTTTTGAATACATTTATTATTGAATTAAACCATTATCTATTTGGTTTCTGTCCAAAGGTTTTATGCATTGTGTACTGTACAGGACATTTATTCCCATTTAGTGCTCTACATGTTAAGAGTGAAATGTATTTAGATACGGGTAGACTTTTATGTCATGGGCCTTTTCTCCTTGCAATGAGTAAATCTAGCAAATGACATGAAGGTAAAAGCACACTACAAAAAGAATGCACACAATACAGAGTGTACACAAACAGAAAACAGTTATCTTACACTTGCACTCGACCACTATACAAATTTGAAATGATGAACTTATAAACCCTTAGAATATTTTGTTTAATGTCATTGATTTACATGTCCTACCATGTGCAGGGGGATCATGCTCTTGGCTGTCTCTCGACACACAGTCCATGGCGTAAGTTTATGATATCTTTACTGTACAATGACTACAATGCATCTTGTCTGATTTTGCAGTAATACAAATGTAACTACATTTCTTGTAAACGTTGATGGCAAAGCTTTTTTGTGTATGTGATGTTTTAGATATTATGTTTTAGGTTAGACACAATGTCCAGTTTATGGTAGTACTGGGCTTGCACCAGCAAATCATTTCCCAAGGTTGTTCTGTTGGAAACTTGAAATAAGCTTTTAAGTAAACTGACTTGTCTGAAAAAGGGCAATGCAGATGTTTGTTAGTATCCTTTGCTCAGGAGGGACCATTAACACTAATCATGACTTGCCATCTGCGTTCTTTGGCAACAACCTCAACTTGAGAGGATTATTACAGTAAACAAAATCTGTATTTGCTGCAAACATGTGCTGGCATTGATGGTGTAATGTAGAGATTTATACCTTCGGTAAATGTCAATTCATCTCTTGTGGAGAGAGGTTGTAGGCTATACATTTGAAAAGTTATTGCCCAAGGGAAAGATTAGTGGAACAATTTGTATACTTAGTAAGTCTGCACACAAATCCACAGAAAATACACCTATGGGATTAAACCCTGCTTCAATAATGTGTGCTCTGCTTCTGTTTAACTGTTGTACTTATTCAAGTAGCCTGCAAGATATTGTATTTAAGGAATTTGACTTATTTATTTTTATTCTAAACCTAGAATCTAAAGCATTTTAATAATTTTTGCCCAGACCCCATCTAGCTACCATTGAGATATACTTGGGAGGTTAGATGTGTGAGTAAGTACATTTCATCAGCAGATGTTACGTGGGAGTCCTGCTTGCCAACATAGATCTATAAACATCGAAATGTTTAGTAAATTTCAGGAAAACGTACCTCGATGTTTATGAAACTAATGTTAAACATGCATGAGAGAAGCCAGATACAAGCATAGACTGTGAATTTTCTTTCCCACACAGACAGACAGACACAGACACAGAGACAGACACACACACACACACACACACACACACACACATACACAGAGAGAGAGAGAGAGAGAGAGAGAGAGAGAGAGAGAGAGAGAGAGAGAGAGAGAGACACACACACACACACACACATTCCAGGGAGAACATAGCTACTGACTTTAGCCAAATGAGGCTTTAGCATCTCAATTAAGTTCAAAAGTAGTATCAAAGTTGCTTAATTGGAAAGCCTTTTTATTGACTCAGAAACTAAGAACAGATAAAAAGGAGAAAATAGCTTTGTAAGGTGCTCTTACCACAGGTCAGCATGTTTATGTTTTCTTTTCGGCAATAGTAAATATGTGTCATCTTTGTACTGTGTTTTTGTGTTAACGCACCTGTAAGACAAGAAACAGATGTGTGCTTCTGAGAGGTCTTCATTGCACACCCAAATGAAATATGATTAAGGGGGCCGCTGGCCACCTAGTGGTTCAAACGTAGTGCTGCGAATGTTTTTCACGTGTGTTGCTGGTTTCAACAGGGGGCAGCAGAGGGACCCTGTGAAGGAAGGGACTGTTCTGTTTGTCGATGTCTTCCAGCCAAAGGAGTACGGGTACGACACACACTTACTGGCATGGCCTTAAATTCAGGACGGCTATCTGACACATCTTCTAACATTTTCACTCGTCTCAAAAGATCAAATACTTATATTCCAAGATTATTACGTTCTCCATATAGTCCCAGTCATGCATAATTAAAATAACCGAAGGACGTAAGATTTGGTTCAACGTTGTTTTTCCTAACCTGAGCTGGGTTTCATTGCAGGGTACGCCAGGGAAACTGGGTATTCAGGGGCCCCAAGGACTGATGGGGCCACAAGGACGTGTGGGGCCACAGGGACAGAAAGGCCACAGAGGCTCCGAGGGGTCACATGGCCCTGATGGGCCAAAAGGGGAAAAGGTTTGTGTGTGTGTGTGTGTGTGTGTGTGTGTGTGGTTGTGTGTGTTTGACCGTATAGCAGTGGAATTAGTATAAGCATTCATTTCTATTTAATCGTTCCGAGAAGTCATTCTGGTGTTGCTGTTTGTTATAGTTAAAGACTAAACTTGGTTCATGTTAGCGCATCGGTCTAAGTCCAAATACAGTATATCGTGACAGTAAAATAATATTGTCTTTCTCCTGTATTTCAGGGCATGTTGGGGAATCCTGGGTTCCCTGGAGTTAACGGGGTTAATGTAAGTAGACGCTACATGATCCTTCAACCGTTAACATATCTCGGTCACGGCAAAATAGTGAAATAAGTAGAGGGTGGTATTACTGCAGACTTTGTTTGACCTTTCTTTTGTTTGGATTGCATGGGCAGCAACAAAAGCACTTCATGGTAGCTAGCTCTGTAATAGCCAGTGGCGTAGGTTTGGTTTAGACATTAGTGGGACATAATTATGAAACGTTACTGCTGAGTGGCGGCGGGGGGACTGACAGGAAAGTAGTTTAAGATTGTCTTATAAGCACAGAATTATATAAACTAACAAACTTAAGGGCTGGCTAAATTGGCTGGCTGTTTTCTGTAAGGCTGCCTGCAGATGCAGTGGCACTAGCTGCTTAGATAAGTGAAGATTTGGGCTATTTGCATAAAGAAAAATGTAATCGTGTCATCTAGCCCAGGATTCGTACCAGCTATTTTCTGGTTGCAAGTCCGCTTCTCTATCTACTAGGCTATCTACCGAGCTGGCTGCATGCCAAATTGCCCACTTAAAATGGCAGCCCACCCAACTATAGCAAGCTAATACCGGCCCTGATCCCTAATATTAGAAGGTTTAGTACTGTTTAGTACAAGTTTAATGCCAGCCAACATACAAACTATTTTGAACAGTAGGCTACAAGTGATGTTAATATATTGCTTTGTACTTTCATAATGCGATTATCCGATTTTTTAAAGTAAACAATATGTCGCGCTGACTACCACAAGCTCACAATTTGCGTTCCTGTGCAGGTTGTCCTCCTTGTCTGCTTTCTTATTGCCGTGGGTGTGCAACATCAGACTGTTGCACGATTTAGATGAGCAAGTCTGTTAAACCAAACAAATTAACGATTTGGTTAGGTGAAGGTTGGAGGGGAAACGTCAACGATATTTACTGTTAACCCTTTTGTGGGGTCACTGGAGTGGATAAAATGACTTAACAAAAGCCGTGTACTAGATTATTGGTAGGGACAATTCAGTGGTCCCTCTGCATTGGTAGGGACGTGTCCGTACCATCCCGCCCTGAATCTACGCCTATGGTAATAGCATACTGCAGAAAGTATGGAGTGAGATAGGCTACATTGTCTTTTTTCAAAAGCATGTCTTACGGGTGTAATCGGTAAGCATTGCCTACTACTGCTAAGGTTGACGTATTAGGATAAGTCAGAGAATGTGACAAACAGATGAAAATGATAAACCATTCGTAGAAGACAAACATGAATAGAGACAACTCTGTTTTATAAATTCAGTTTTGAAACCCTTGTACTTTGATCGTTGTGGGTGTGAATCTTGTGTGCCCTCCAGTCATCGTGTAATATTGTAAGCATTCTTGAGTTCTTTTTTATGGTTATTTCTACATAGTTGGGGGTATCACTGTATCATCCTTCATCATCTTTACATACTAGATGTAACTTATTATGTAATTTTATGAAACATATACGTATATTTTATAATTGTTGTTTTCAGGGCCACCCTGGAGTGGAGGGTATTCCCGGTCTGCCGGGAAACGATGGCTGTAACGGGACGAGAGGGCGAGCAGGGATTCCCGGGTCCCCTGGTCTGGATGGCTCTCTTGGGCGACGGGTACGAATTTGTACCCTGTGTGGCTTTTACTCGACTACAGTACAAATATTGTTGTGTCAAACAAAAGTGCTGAATAAGACCAGATAAAAAAGCAAGTTGATGCTGCTGTGTGGGAAAGTGGTGTTAAAACAAGATAACACTTCTTTGTCCTGTCCAATTCCAAAAATAAAGCTGTAGAATTATAAAACGTAATAAAGTAATCATGAAAATGCTGCAGTATTCAAACATTGTAGTCTGCATAAAGTTCCCTTACACATTTCCACCAATTTTGTTTACATATTTCCAGGGTGATGCTGGAAAATTCAATTTATTTCCTTCTTCAATATTTTGTTTTTCCATGGTTCTCCAAAGCATATAATAATAATACATTATATTTATTTAGTGCCAAACAAAAAGCACTTAATATGAAGGCAAACACATTGTTTTAGTTTCTCCGTCGTTCTATTTCAGTGTGGACTCTAGGATGATATTATGTCTTTGTTTCAGGGATTACCTGGAAGCAAAGGGCTGAAAGGAGAACCTATCTATGACTCTGTTGCACCTGGACTTCCTGTAAGTGGATTTGCGTCACTTCGACCTTCAAAATGAGTATCAGTTTTTTTTTGTTTTTTGTTTTTAACATTTCCATGGTGTTCCTTGGACAGGGAGACCCTGGCATACCTGGCACACCTGGGACACCAGTACGTCGTTATTTTTTATCAAAGTTTATATTAGTGCCAACAGTACCTGAGATACAGAAATACAGTTTCACTTTATGTTCCAAAATGTTTCTTTACTCCAACCTCAAATTCAATGTTGTTGTATATGGATAATTGAGCATGCTACATTTGAATGTTATATCAGTTTTTGAATGTCTTTTGCTTACAATGCTGGATTCATAATTTTTCACCCAGGGGGCACCTGGTCTTATTGGGCCAAAAGGCCGCACAGGACCTTCTGGCCCTTTCGGACCAAAGGTGAGAATTACATGGCATTCACCTGAAGACCGACTGCGCACCTTTTTGTTGCGCACTTGTTTTATTACTGCCTTTTTTGGTTTTATTGTTGATGTTGATTGTATATTAGATCATTCAATTCTGTTTGTTTCAGTGGGTTAATGTTTCCTGTCTATTAATTCGGTTACGGTTAATGTTCCCTATTTATTTAGGGTCAAGATGGCCCAAAAGGCCTTCGAGGACCACCTGTAAGTCCAGATGTTGCGCACATACCATACACCAAATGTTTACCCAAATTTTCACTTATCATGGACACACCTCTCTCAAAGCCTTTTTCTCTAAATCCATGTTGTTTTGTTGTCAGGGCGATGCCGGCAGATCGCTAGCAGGCCCTAAAGGTGACGAGGTAAGTCTTCCGTCAGTGTTTTTCATTTATTTGAACCTTTTCATGTTCTGTTTTCTCGAGTGCAAATGATGTGTATGTGTATGTACCAAGAACGTTGTTCCTTGATCACCATCATCCTGTCCATTCTAAAAGGGGCCCGTGGGCCCTCCAGGGCCTCCAGGACCAGAGGAGATCATAGAACCTCCAGACTCTCATTACTTTAAAGGATACAAGGTGACCACAGAATAATGAAACAGAACCCTGGCGATCTTCCAAACTGCTTTTCTACCTCATCATCTATACTATTGTCCTACCCTTACTATAGGCTTTCTAGCTTGTTCCAGCATGATTTGTTGCGTACTAACTTTCTTTCTCAGGGTGACAAAGGTCCACCTGGAATATGTGGACCCAAGGGAGTACACGTGAGTTGGAGAACTTCTTTTCATGTTTGTGTGTGGGCGTGTGTGAAAGAGAGAGGAGCGTGTGTTTGTGTGTGTGTGTGTGTGTGTGTGTGTGTGTGTGTGTGTGTGCGTGCGTGCGTACGTGTGTGAGTGTGTGTGTGTGTGTGTGTGTGTGTGTGTGCGCATGAGGTGAGTGTGTGTGTGTGTGTGTGTGTGTGTGTGTGTGTGTGTGTGTGTGTGTGTGTGTGTGTGTGTGTGTGTGTGTGAGTGTGCGCGTGAGGAGAGTGTGTGTGTGTGTGTGTGTTTGTGAAATGTCAAATGTCTTAAAATGTGTTTCTGTACAGGGTAGCGGGGGATTCTATGAGGGAGTTAAAGGAGAAAAGGGAATCCTTGGTTTTCCTGGGCCTCGGGTACTACATATGTACATTTTTATAGATTAAATGATTCAATAACCAAATGGTACAGTCAATTTTTCTTATTTTGTAGTTCAATATACCTACATTTTCTTAATTTCAGGGTATCTTTGGTTCACCTGGTAGATCAGGATCAACTGGAATAGAGGTTGTCTTTTATATTTAAATATATGTTTTATTTATTTAATTGTTACTTTTAATAGAGAACTGTTTATTGCTGTATTTGTCATGTCAGAATAAACAGTGAATTCATCTGTTTAGAGTCAGGATATCCATTCAACGGTTTATCCGAAGTCATTAGCAATTGGAATTTTTGTTAAATAATCTGGGCAAGATGTTGTATTTGTGTTTAAGAAATATTATTTCTGTATCCCTTTTCAGGGTTACCCTGGAGACCCAGGACTTCCAGGTCTAAATGGTTTCCCTGGATTAAAGGTGAGACCGTGCATTCTACCAACAGGCCATGAGGTGGAGCCAGTTCCCTTAAAATACGTTAAAGGAGCCCTATTATGCAAATTTTCAGGTTCATACCTTTATTTAGGAGTTAGGAGAATAGGTTTATGCGTTCTAATGTTCAATAAACAATTTAAATTTTCCAAACTGCCTGGGTCTGCAGCACCTCTATTCACCCTCCGTCTGAAACGCTCCGTTTTTGCTCCTGTCTCTTTACGCCCCCCCCCCCCCTCCTGATGAGCCCGGTGTGCTCTGATTGGTCAGCTGGCCAAACAATGGGAATTTGCCTCCGCGCTGACGAAAACAGCTTTTTCTCGACATGGCGAAACCACACAGCCTCCACTCTGACTGGCTCTGGTTGAGGGCGTGCCAAATATTATTCAAATGTGTGACTTAGTGACGTAGATAAGTTACGGAAGAAAACGCCGGACTTCAAAGAGGCGTTTCAGGCAGTTCAGGAGCAGTATTTTCTGTGAGAGAGAGTAGCTCCCTTTGGCGTGGCGTAACTTTTCAGACCTCTCCGGGAACCATCACCTTATCGTGGTGGAGAGGTTTGTGTGTCCCTATGAACCTGGGGGCTGTGTTGTCTGGAATCTTGTGTTCCTGGTAGGGTCTCCCATGGCAAATTGGTCTCGGGCGAGGGGCCGGACTAAGAATGGTTCAAAAACCCTCATGGAAAGAACTATAAGAGAGGATGATACCCGGCCCGGAGGAAGCCCGAGGTCCCCTTCTGGAGCCAGGCCCAGGAGGAGGACCCGTCAGCGAGCGCCTGGTGGCCGGGCTTGTCACGGAGCCCGGCCGGGCATAGCCCGAAAAAGCAACGTGAACAACACCAACATCTTTCCTTCTCCGTTCCGTGGGCTCACCACCCGCGGGAAAAACCAAGGGGTTCGGGTGCGCTGCCAGAAAGGTGGCAGTGAAGGCAGAGGTTTTCAACGGATCGGACCCGGGTGGCAGAGGCTGGCTTTGGGGACGTGGAACGTCATCTCTCTGGGAGGGAAGGAGCCGGAGCTTGTGCGGGAGGTGGAGCGCTTCCAGCTGGATCTGGTGGGGCTTACCTCTACGCACTGCCTCGGCTCTGGAACCTCACTCCTGGATAGGGGTTGGACTCTATTCTTCTCCGGAGTTCCCCAGGGTGTGAGGCGCAAGGCTGGTGTGGGGATACTCACAAGTCCCCGGCTAAGTGCCTCTATGTTGGAGTTCACCCCAGTGGACGAGAGGGTCGCCTCCCTACGCCTGCGGGTCATGGGGGGGGAAACTCTGACTGTTGTCTGTGCCTATGCACCGAACAGCAGTTCGGAGTATTCGGCCTTTTTGGAGACCCTGGATGGAGCCTTGTATGGGGCTCCTGAGGGGGACTCTGTAGTCTTGCTGGGGGACTTCAACGCACATGTGGGCAATGATGGAGACACTTGGAGAGGCATGATTGGGAGGAACGGCCTCCCTGATCTGAACCTGAGTGGTGGCTTGTTATTGGACTTCTGTGCTAGTCATGGAATGGCCATAACAAACACCATGTTCGAACATAAGGATGCTCATAAGTGTACCTGGTACCAGAGCACCCTAGGCAGAACGTCGATGATCGATTTTGTTATCGTATCATTGGACCTGAGGCCATATGTTTTGGACACTCGGGTGAAGAGGGGGGCAGAGCTGTCAACTGATCACCATCTGGTGGTGAGTTGGGTCAAGTGGCGGGGGAAGCCTCTGGACAGACCTGGTAAGCCCAAACGTGTAGTGCGGGTGAACTGGGAACGTCTGGAGGAGTCCCCGGGCCGGGAGGCCTTCAACTCACACCTCCGGCGGGGCTTCTCTGGCATCCCTGTGGAGGCTGGGGGCATTGAACCGGAGTGGGCGATGTTCAAAGCCTCCATTGCTAAAGTTGCGTCTGAGAGCTGTGGTCTCAAGGTCTTAGGTGCCTCAAGGGGCGGTAACCCTCGAACATCCTGGTGGACACCGGTGGTCAGGGGAGCCGTCCGATTGAAGAAGGAGGCCTTCCGGGATATGCTATCCCGGGAGACTCCGGAGGCAGTTGCAAGGTACCAACAGGCCCGAAGGACTGCCTTGGCAGAGGCAAAGCAGCGGGTGTGGGAGGAGTTCGGAGAAACCATGGAGAAGGACTTTCGGTTGGCACCAAAGCGGTTCTGGAAGACCATCCGACACCTCAGGAGGGGAAAGCAGGGAACCATCCAAGCTGTATACAGTAAGGATGGGACGCTGTTGACCTCAACTGACAAGGTGATTGGGAGGTGGAAGGAACACTTTGAGGAACTCCTGAACCCGACAAACCCACCCTCTATAGTAGAGGCAGAGCTGGAGGATGATGGGGGATCAGCATCAATCTCCCTGGCGGAGGTCACTGAGGTAGTCAAACAACTCCACAGTGGCAAAGCCCCAGGGGTTGATGAGATCCGCCCAGAAATGCTGAAGGCTCTGGGTGTTGAGGGACTGTCATGGATGACACGTCTTATCAACATTGCGTGGAAGTCGGGGACAGTACCTAAGGAGTGGCAGACCGGGGAGGTGGTTCCCCTGTTCAAAAAGGGGGACCGGAGAGTGTGTGCCAACTACAGAGGCATCACATTACTCAGCCTCCCTGGGAAAGTATACTCCAGGGTGCTGGAAAGGACGGTTCGACCGATAGTCGAACCTCGGATTGAGGAGGAACAATGCGGTTTCCGGCCTGGTCGTGGAACAACGGACCAGCTTTTCACCCTCGCAAGGATCGTTGAGGGGGCCTGGGAGGATGCCAATCCGGTCTACACGTGTTTTGTGGATTTGGAGAAGGTGTATGATCGGGTTCCCCGGGAGATACTGTGGGAGGTGCTGCGAGAGTATGGGGTGACGGGGTCTCTACTCAGAGCCATCCAATCTCTGTACTCCCAAAGCGAGAGCTGTGTCCGGGTCCTCGGCAGTAAGTCGGACTCGTTTCCGGTGAGGGTTGGTCTCCTCCAAGGCTGCGCTTTGTCACCTATCCTGTTTGTGATATTCATGGACAGGATCTCACGGCGTAGCCATGGGGGAGGGGGGCTGCGGGTTGGTGGGCAGAGGATTGCATCACTGCTTTTTGCAGATGATGTGGTCCTGATGGCATCATCGGTCTGCGACCTGCATCGGTTCACAGCCGAGTGTGAAGCGGCTGGGATGAGGATCAGCACCTCCAAATCTGAGGCCATAGTTCTCAGCAGGAAACCGATGGATTGTCTACTCCAAGTAGGGAATGAGTCTTTACCCCAAGTGAAGGAGTTCAAGTATCTCGGGGTCTTGTTCTCGAGTGAGGGGAAAATGGAACGAGAGATGGGCCGAAGAATTGGAGCAGCGGGTGCGGTATTGCAGTCGCTTTATCGCACCGTTGTGACGAAGAGAGAGCTGAGCCAGAAGGCAAAGCTCTCAATCTACCGGTCTATCTTCGTTCCTACTCTCACCTATGGTCATGAAGGGTGGGTCATGACCAAAAGAACGAGATCGCGGATACAAGCGGCGGAAATGAGTTTCCTCTGGAGGGTGGCTGGCATCTCCCTTAGGGATAGGGTGAGAAGTTCAGCCATTCGTGAGGGACTCGGAGTAGAGCCGCTGCTTCTTTGCGTAGAAAGCAGCCAGTTGAGATGGTTCGGGCATCTAGTAAGGATGCCACCTGGCCGCCTCCCTAGGGAGGTGTTCCAGGCACGTCCAGCTGGGCGAAGGCCGCGGGGCAGACCTAGGACCAGGTGGAGGGATTATATCTCCACACTGGCCTCGGAACGCCTTGGAATCCCCCAGTCAGAGCTGGTTAATGTGGCCCGGGAAAGGGAAGTTTGGGATGCCCTGCTGGAACTGCTACCTCCGCGACCCGACCCCGGACAAAGCGGATGAAGATGATGATGATGATGATGATGATGATGAACTTTTCAGACTTTTTACATGCACAAAAAGCTGTATATCTTTCTAAAGGAAAGGGGAAACCCCTAAAAGCATAATAGGCCCCCTTTATCTTCTTCAAGGTAGGCAATGGTGTATAAAATGTAAAAGTATCAGTTTACTTAATGGCCTTCCTTTAAAAAGAAAAAAATATATAGTATTAAATAAGGTAAGAAGTATACATGTATACAAGACTACAGTTCATTGACTGCAGTTGCACTGACTACAAGCTGAGCTATTTGAATTAGAATTTGAGACGGTGACCCTACACAGTAATGGTGACCTCTTCTTCTTCCCCATCACAGGGTTTCTTAGGAGACCCAGGACCCCAAGGCCCAATAGAATACCTGTCTTACAATCAAACTAGTGAGAGAGGTGAGAGCGTGAGGGATGGCCATGTACTACAGCAGTGACAATTAATTTGACGTGTCAACATGTTCTCGGCACCGTTGTAAAGAGATGAAGCACCTCTTTAAAAAAGTAATTTGAATATTCAAACAGACATATACATGTTCTTATCAGAGATGGATATTGTTCTCTGTGTGTGTTCTCAGGTGTTAAAGGTGAACCCGGTCTCCCAGGTTTACCAGGTAACCCAGGTGACCATGGTGAGATGGGCATGCATGGACCACCTGGAGCACCGGGGTTAACGTTACCTGGTTAGACCTTGACGCTTTGTGTTTTCCTTTGATCAAAATGGTTATTTACTAGCTAGATTTGTGTGTATCAAATACGATAACAATAATAACTATTGATTATTTCTCTCCTGCTCATGACCCAACATACAGCCTTTTTTCCCCTAATCTTTAACACTTTGACCTTTCTGTACCGCAGGTGGTCAAGGTATCCCTGGACCTCCTGGTCCTAAGGGCTTTAAGGGAGAGCCAGGAAGGTTCTACTACTTTGATTTTGAACTTCCTGAGGGACCTTCTGGCCCACCGGGACCTGCCGGGATCAAAGGTCAAAGAGGCCGCCCTGGAAACCCAGGTAGGGATGTCACAGATTTTACAGAACACACTCTAATAAACCTACTGGCTGTTGTAGTACTGTAATGGGAGGTTCATTTAACACTTAAAACTAAACCAAATTAGGCCTGCAACACCAAATAATTTCCTCTATTGACCAGCAGGCATTCCTCCTTGTATTATTGTGACTATTGACAATGACACGCTCGACTAACCGTCTTGTTTTTTACATGTCGATGTATCTGACGGAATCTTATAGGATGTGGAGGTGAGCTTTTTTTATTCTTCTTGACATCATTTCATTCTTCGTTCTACTGCATGCTATTGTTAAGTAGTCAAATAATACAGACTGCTAAATAGTCCATATGTTTTTCATCTATATTAATAATCACTGCATTGTTTTTAATTATTATCCTTGCCTTGTCCTGTAGATTTCTATTGTGCCCCTGGGGAGTCAGGGGAGCCTGGGGAGCCTGGCTTTATAGGACCGCCTGGTCTACAGGGAGTCAAAGGGGTCAAAGGTGAATATTTCCGGTTCAATGCCGTGTGTGTATTTGTCTGTGAGCGCGTGTCTGTGTGTGTGTGTTTGTCGCCAACTCCATTAACGAAAGCCCAGATTAAATCCTTACTATTGTGTGTGCATCCTGACATGTCCATGTGTGTCTACATGTCTGTGTGTGTGTTGTCCAGGTTGTGCAGGGGTGTGTGAGTGCTCACTAACAGGGCTTGGTGAAGGGTTGCCTGGGCCAGTGGGAAACAGAGGCCAGCCAGGGTACAGTGGGCTGCCTGGTACTAAAGGAGAGATGGGCGACTCAGGGCTAAGGGGAGATCCAGGCCTAACTGGAATACAAGTAAGAGCCGTTTGCTACAGCATTGGACTACAACTAACAACTCCAAATTTGATGATATGATATTCGACTTTTAGTGAGTGAACTGAGGGCCCCATGGTACATATTACTGTTTGGGGAATCTAAATAGGATATCTGCAATCACCCATTCCCATCTCTGATTCAAGAAGTCTTGGCCAAGCACTTAAAACAAGAAATTATTTCTCTTCTGTAGGGCAATCCAGGAAGACCTGGCTACAAAGGTTTGAAAGGTCAGAAGGGCACCCCCTATGTGACAGATGTTGCAGGTGAGTGTCAGAACTTCCTTCACATTGTTTAATGTGTGCTATCACTCATCATTGTTATGCAAATCACAATGCCATAGATTTATTTCATTAATGTGGAAATGTTCTCTGTTATACTGTATGTATCTGTCTATATCCATGTACGCCATTGACCCACCTTCAACAGGCAATAAAAAGTGACCTATGGAAAGCATAGCAGTTTTGTATAATAGCACTTTATCTTTTTTGATGCTTTTAAAGGTGTGAAGGGTGACCCTGGGGAACCAGGCTTCCATGGCCCGTCTGGTGCTTCAGGTCGACCAGGACTAGACGGGGTCCCTGGCCTCGTAGGAGACCCAGGACCACCGGTGAGCTCGACTGACCGAACACTAGAAATACATTTTTTACATAATATTGTTTCTCGTTGAATGTGTCCACCAACCATGCGACAAAAGAAAATTGCATAAAAAAGATATTAGATTGCAAGAAAATATACTTTTGCATAGGTTTTGGTTAGCGTTAACACTATATTTGTGTAACAGTTGTGCTGTTTAATAATGCCAATAGAGTGCAGCCTGTCATAGCTTAGTCTGATGAACAGACCTGTCTCTGTCATTAACGTCACAGTGTTTTCTCCTCCCTGCAGGGTGACAGTCACTCTTGGTCTCGTGGTGATGAGGGCAATTTGGGCGTTCCTGGCCCCAAAGGACCTCCAGGGTCACCAGGCTCCCCTGGTCTCGGGGCTCCAGGCCGTGCAGGGCCCCCAGGACCCCCAGGACATGAAGGCCTTCCGGGGCTCCCTGGCTTTCCAGGACCAAAAGGTGTTCCAGGTCAGGAAAATAAATAATTCTGCTCTTCTATCGTCATATAATTAGGCACAGTCCTATTAGCAGTCATATCAATATAGGAGAGAGGGATAGGAGATATCACCAATGGGGTACTACTGATAACTGACCAACTTAACTTTTTGTCACCGTCCCTTTGTGTGCATGTCCAAGTCAATAAATGTAATTTTGTATGTCCAGGTGAAGTCCTGCCTTGTTTTCCAACCAACCCTGGACCTCCGGGGCCAAAGGGACAGCTTGGTCTGCCAGGTAAAGTAGTGTTCAGCCTCTATATGTTGTAGAAATAAATATGAGTAAGTAAGCATTTATATTTAGCTCCATCTGGAGATAAAAACTGTATAAAAGGTATACACTGCTAAAGATTAAATGGGAGTATTTTCCATACATGTTAATTTAAAGTCCATGGTACACAAAATCTCATCATTACAGTATGAACTGAGATAATATAGATTGTCACTGAAGCTCTTTATCTTCTATTGACTGTCTGCAGGTCATCCTGGGCCTCCTGGAGTTCCTGGTTTTCCAGGGACCCAAGGCTTCCCAGGCCCTAAAGGGATGAGAGGAGACAACGGAGAGATGAGAGGAGACAACGGGGGAATAGGAGGAGTTGGACCCCCAGGTCATGCTAACCTGTTGTTTGCCCTTCATAGTTCATTTATGTTGATTTGTTCTCTCAGGAATCGACGCCTGAGATAACATACTATATATATATATATAGTATGTTATTTCAGGCGTAGATTCCTGTGAGAACATATATATATATATATATATATATATATATATATATATATATATAATATATATATATATATGTGTGTGTAATACACTGTATATGCTCACTTGAATAGGAAAGTGTGTCCAAACTTGACTGGTACTTTATCTCTCTCTCTCTATATATATATATATATATATACTGTATATATACTGTGGCAAGCCTCGCTGTGCAGGGGAGGTTTTTGGAGCTTTCTCCTCCTGGGGGAAAGAGAGGCAGACCGGTGAGTCAGGGGTCCATTGGTCGAGAGGTTGAGGGGCCAACCTGTCCCGGTTCCTTTCTCAGCCTTGGCCCTGGGGGTCCTTGGGGTGAGATTCTTTCTTTCTGCTGCTCCTCACGATGTCCTCTGCCTCTGGAGTTCTCTCTATGGCAGCCAACACCCAAGGCTTAAATAGAGTGACTCTAATTGATTTTTGGTGGGGGGAGTGGCCAGGAGCTCAGGTGCCAAAATGTAGTGGCCCTCAATCAGCTCTCCCAGCTTCAGCCTTCCCTTAAAGGGCTGCCTCTCCCCTTTTACCTCTTCAGTGGGGAGCCTGCCATAGGCTGGAGCACCACAATGCGTGTGATGATGAATGATGTTGATGAATTATACGATATAAATATAATTTAAAAAGCTGATTTAGATAGCACTACCAAAACTGCCCTGCATTCAACACACATTCAAACGTATTCATTTGTCCAGGCGCTCCTCCCATAGCAGATGTGCTTTTTTGAATGTCAGTAAACTTTATACATCAATGATTTTCTTACCATATAGGACCCCCTGGGCTTGTTGGAGACGCAGGTCAGCCCGGTCTCCCTGGTATCAGTCAGAATGGACTTCCAGGCTCTCCTGGGCTACCAGGACCCGTAGGCAGGAAAGGAGCCCCAGGAGATGCTTTGAATGCCAGGCCCGGCCAGCCTGGTGTCCCTGGCCAAGCGGGAGCACCAGGGAGGAAGGGAGCCACCGGTTTACCTGGCGGAGCTGGAGTTCCGGGTACAGCTGGGTGCCTAATACTCGGATAATAAATACCCTGATAACACACAATATGTAGATACTGTATAAGCTATTTGTATTGTCTTAATAAAATATTATAAGACATATTTCCAGAGCTTATTGTAGTGAGATTTATTAATTAAGAGAACATAGACCTAATATATTTTTGCTTTAATTCATAAAATGGATTAATTATGAATATAAATATATAATGCACTTTAGCTTATAATAACTTTTTTTAAGTTATCCCACAATAATAATCTACTTTTCAAAATAAGCTCAACCACTATAGGGGTTTTTGTGATAGCAGTGATACTAGCAGTAAACTAACCCAATGGATGATGTCATCACAGGGGGACAAGGTCCACCAGGTGCACCAGGTCTTAAAGGACCACAGGGAGACAGCGGGGACCCAGGCTCACCCGGCAGCCCAGGCAGCCCCTGTGGGGTGGTGTGCGCCAGCGGACCCCCTGGTCCTCAGGGATTCCCTGGGAACCCAGGACTTCAAGGCCCTTCAGGTGAAAGTCCCCTTCCAAAGGATTGTGTGTGTTATTTTATCTCACAGAAAAACATAATGTAACAGTTAATACTGTTTTGATTTTATACGTATGTGCCACATGCATTTCAATAGTACATAGACATCGACATTCAAGGTTAAGTTTAACATGAAAATGAACATATTTCAGGGAAATCACGTGGCATTGCATTGCTTTATCTGTCAAAGTTGGTTTGACTCTGTTTTTTCAGGGTTTGATGGTGACAAGGGACAGAGGGGAGAGGTGGGTTCTCCGGGACGTGGTCCGAAAGGGCAGCCCGGGCCCCCTGGCCCCCCTAGCCCGCCTGGTCCTACTGGACTCGGAGGTTTCACTGGTCCACCGGGGGAACTGGGCGTCCCAGGCCGACCTGGGCTAAAAGGTGAGCTAATCGGCCTGAATGATATTAGAAAGATCCATGTTTCCTTGAACGGCTCAACCTAAAACTCAAAACAATCCAGACCTTTTGGATACAGGCTAGCTCTGCAGACACAAGAGAACAACTGCTGTTACTTTATGTGTCCTGTCCACAGGAATGAGAGGGCTGCCTGGTAGGACAGGTTCCGGCGCTGACCCTGGTCGACCAGGACCCCTGGGGGAGCCAGGATGGAAGGGGGAGCACGGCGTAGTTGGGCGGCCTGGTCAGAGTGGGGATCCTGGCTACCAAGGAGCTAAAGGTACCTCAATTTGATAAATATAACGGAACAGGAAAGGGGGGACACAAGCACTGAATGAAAGTGAAAACAACTCCTAGTATTTAAAAATGTTATGAAATCCAACATAAAACGTATATATTTTAAAACGGATTGGTTTATTGAATTTATAGTATATCCATATTGTTCTATTGTTTAAAATTATGTAATAATAACTAATGTAGCTGATGGAGCTGATGAGTTCTATATGTATTTTCTTCCTCAATGTTTTTAGGATTATGTCATGTAAACTGATCTCTCCCATAAAACTAAACTGTCCTAGTATAATGTATCCCCAGGTGCTCGAGGTGTCCCTGGTCCACCAGGAGGAGTCTCTCTCAGCGGTATAAGTGCTGGTAAAGGCTCCCCAGGCTTGCCTGGAGCTGACGGACTGCCAGGTTTCACAGGCCCCAGAGGTGACACAATACGCACTCACTGATGTTTGTATAAGAATATAGTCCACATGACACACAGACAAACTCATGTTAATTTTAGACTACACCAGTTTACCTAGAGTATTTTATAGAAACTGTCCTAAAAATATATGATTGTTACTCTGTTCTCATTATTCTGTCCTAAATATTTCCACATTCTAGCACATTTTCTATTTGTGTAAATAATGGCATTCTAGTCTCCATAATTGTTCTTAAATTATACTTAAATAACTAATCCAATAATGTATTAATCAACCTTAACCTTTGTAAATCTAAAACCATATACTGTTTATCCAGTAGCTGCCAGCAAGAAGATATGACTAATGAATATGACCATTATATAAAAGGCCCCTGTGTATTCTCCTTTTCAAAGGTCGAAAGGGTTTGCCTGGACCACCAGGGGATCTGGGAATGGATGGGTGGCCTGGTCCCCCCGGTTATAAAGGTGTCCCAGGCCTTCCAGGCAGAGCTGGTACCCCAGGACCACTTGGACCTCCAGGGCCCAAAGGATACCCGGGCTTAGGGGGATTCCCCGGAGAAGTTGGTGACCAGGTATAATTATGCACAAGACCAGTTTGGGATATTTTTGTGATGTCGTTAATTACAGTATATGGTTGTGAGAGAATTCGCTTACAGAATTTGAATCATTCCACAATTTTGGAGCAACAGTACAGCATACGTATCAGTTGTAGCAGTTCAATGATGACGCTCTTACCTTTCAATATGCTGACACTACTGCTACTAACAGGGTAACCCTGGGTTTGAAGGGCGTCCCGGGAACCCGGGCCGACAGGGACTTCCAGGCATGAAGGGTGAGTAGAGAGACCGTGGGATTAAGAGAGTGAAAACTCCAACGAGAGGAGAGATAAACTAAACATGGAAATGTACAAGTTCTAAATTAAATGCAGTATAGGTTTGGGAATCTGCAAACTGTTATGATTTACTGTAAGTAGAGAATCACTTTTAATATGGTCAAATCAGTAATTGTGGGATGTGCAATGCAGGTGACCCCGGAGAGATTTTTGGACGTCCAGGACCACCTGGGCCCAAAGGACAGCCTGGAGATAATGGGCCCACAGGTAATCACACAGCACATTGCAGGCGCATAGTGATGACATCAGTTAGGACAGCATCTTGATCTTGCAACCAAATGTCAAAAACCGAATTCAACAAGACAGCGAAACATGATTCTGCATTTTGAAGTGATTAAATATGCATGGTCATCTTTCAAATCATCTTCTTTTTTTTTTATCCGAACATTAGTATACACTGTAAAACGGAATGTTTGACCTCTGCATGTCATCTAAACATTGAATCATAATCATAATCCTTCTGTATGTGCCTTGTTCTTGAATGTTTGCTTGGTGCATGGTGATGCACGTCTTTCCCACAACTCTCCTCGACTAGAATGTGACGGTGAGTTACAGTTGCTGCCTAACTCATCTGATCCCGTGACATGAATATTACTCCCCCACCATATCTATTAGAACCAGGCAATTCAACAAGATATCGTAAGTCTTCGGCCACCACAGAGCTTTTGAATGCTTTATGGATTGTATTTTGCTAGGCCAGAAGCAAGGTTGGTTTATCACTGTGCTCTGAGCGGATTAGTGTAAGATCCACGTCACATAGAGGTCTATAGAGAACCTCTGATGTTAGGGCACAGCTATGGTACAGACAGTGCTGACTGGTCTGTCTGTCCCTGTAGCACCGTTGGGACCTCCAGGAGATCCAGGAGACCCAGGACCACGAGGGCTTCTTGGTCAGCCCGGTAACCGTGGGCCGCCTGGAAACCCTGCAATACATGGAGTCACAGGTAATGTCCATGGACAGGAGTAATAGGAAATCTACAGGTATGTGCAATTGTATGTCCCTGGTGTCTTTTTGATAGTGATAGTATTTATGTAATGCAATGGTGGACTGTAATTATTGTGGCAGTAAATGTTGTAAATTCAAACGCTTTACTGTAAAATCAAATTCACTTGGTTAACTATTCATATGCAATTTACGTGTATATAGTAGAAAGATCTGTGTTTATCTGTGTGTGTGTGTGTGTGTGTGTGTGTGTGTGTGTGTGTGTGTGTGTGTGTGTGTGTGTGTGTGTGTGTGTGTGTGTGTGTGTGTGTGCGTGTCTTTAGGTTACCCTGGCCCTCGAGGTCCACCAGGTAATCCCGGTATCCCAGGTCCTCCAGGAGATGCTCTGGGAGGTCACGGACCTAGCGGTCAGCCTGGACCGACTGGATTCCCAGGTAAATGGTTCGTCTTACATAAGAAAATAAAGTCAGGAAAACCTGCGAGCCTTGTTGCAATCAGATGACTGCCTCAGATAGTTACATGTTCACGTTTACATATTCTGAAATTCTGTTCTATTTCTATGAACTGACGGTTCTAACTAGTGGTGAGGTTCTGCTACTTTGATAGTATGCTTCTCTCGTCCAATCATGTTTCTTTCAACAGGATGTATCAACTATTTTATTTTTTGTCCTCAGGTTCTCCAGGTCCCCAGGGACTACACGGTTTGGACGGCCTCCGAGGTCCCAAGGGGGCCAAGGGAGCCAGAGGTGAGTCTAGTCATCTTTTATTTATTTATTCATGTCTACTCCTGGCGTTTTACATTCCAATTCTAGATTGTGATTTTGTTGCATGTGCCATCTCAACTGTCAGGTCCGGATATTTCTGGTCCATCTGGGCCAACTGGTTTCCCTGGAGACAAAGGTGTCCGAGGGCCCCCTGGCCCTTCCGGAACTTCATACCCCGGCCCTAAAGGGTTCAGGGGCCCACCAGGATTCCCAGGTACCAAGCAGGACCACACCTAAGGCATATTGTACACCACTAAAGCGTGTACTGACTAGACTTCATACAGTAGAAGAAATACTGTGCTTTGTGAACTTTAAATTCTTGTTAAATTTCTGGTATCAGCTGAAGACTATACAAGAGAGAAACGTTACGTGTATCTAATTATGATAATTCAGTACTTTGTGTCTTTGTTGGTTTTCTTTCATAGCCTTTTACTTTTTTATTCTGTGTTTTACTTTTAAATGTATGATACACAATTTCTCTGCATATGTGCTGTGTATTGAGAATTTTCATATTGATAACCTTGCTTATGTATATGGAGTGTTTTGTTATTTTGATTTGTTTTGATTCATTTTTGGAAAGGCCGCCCAGGTCCACCGGGGGGTCCCGGGGGCAGGAGAGGAGGGGAGTGCCGCTGTAGTGACATAGGAACCCAGGGAGATCCAGGGCCTGAAGGCTCACCTGGAGCCCCAGGTGTGTGTATGTGTGGTGTGTGTGTGGGTGTGCGTGGGTGTGTATGTGTATCTGTGTGTGTGAATGTGTTTGTGTCTGTGCATTTGTGTGTGTGTGTGTGTGTGTGTGTGTGTGTGTGTGTGTGTGTGCGTGTGCCGGAGCGGGAGCGTGCATGCATGCATCCTTTGTAAATTTCATGATCAAGAATGCTTATTTAATATCCACAATATGGTATTCAAAACGTCAGTTTTACACATTTCTGTCAATGTGTTGGCATATTATTCAGTTTGTGCCGTGTTTATTTAAGGACCACGAGGCCTCCCTGGCTATCCGGGTGGTGGAATTCCAGTTAAAGGAGACCCAGGCCTGTCCGGGGAAAAAGGATTCCCTGGCCGTAAGGGGCAGAGAGGACCTCCAGGTCCCCCTGGCTCAGCCGACCATTCAGGCACAAGGGGACCTAAAGGTGAACAAACAAACATGCATTGATTACATTAACAACCCGGAATGTATGAAGAAGTGTCAGCTCCTAAATGTTCTTACAGATGGAGCTCTCCCTGTTGTTTTGTGTTGTTTTTTGTGTCTACATGTTATTTTTTCCCAACGGTTTTATGACATTAATGCATCTAGTGTCCTTTCCCTATAAAGATGTTCTGAGTTAACAACTATTTGGTCCTCAAACTCATATTCCCTTCCTCTCATGGTCTCTTCCTACTAAAATAAAGCGTTTCAGGGCACCTTGCCTTGTAGTAGCCCCATCTCTTAGATACAAAATCTAACCTAATAGACGTCCTAGGCAACCTGATAAATTTTTTTACTTACCATTTCATCTGTAATTGATTATAATAGGAGTTCAAGGCCCTCCTGGTGTCAGGGGCCCCACGAGACCAAGAGCTGGACCTGGTGCTCCTGGCCCCCCGGGGCCCAAAGGAGACAAAGGCAGACCCGGAGACAGGGGTGAGTAGACTAAAAATAAAGATCCAAATTAAACATATACATTCACTATTTATTTATACTGTATATTATGTGTCGTCACAGCTCAAGAAGTACCAATAGCATTTTGGTTGATCATAATATAAAGCATGTCATGCCTTGCTTTTCGAAGTTTCATTATACAAGCATCATTTGCAAATCGCTGATATAAAAAGATTTTATTTATTTACCTAATGGTTAGCTACATGAATTCCTTATACCATTTTTGTGTACTTAGTTATAACGTGCAACGGGAACATATAGGATGCAGTTATACTGTATACGTTTTACTTGTAATACCTACTGAGTGTCAAAGTTACGTTCCTAATAATATGCCCATGGTTGAGACACTGTTTGAGTCGACTGTCTGTCCTTAGGTCCACCAGGCCCAACTGGTTTCACCACGGGTGGTCTCCTCCCACCCGGACCTCTGGGACCCCCCGGACCCCCTGGCTCTCCTGGAGTTGTTGGTTGGCGTGGCGACAGTGGCCCACCGGGGTCATCTGGGCGTAAAGGCTAGTCAGCTTTTTCTTTAATTTTGTGTAAATAATTTTTTTTGCACAAATAATTGAAACTCTTGTTTCTTTATATTTTAATATATATAATATTTGTGTGTCTGTGTGTGTGCCTATCTGCCTATGCGTGTTGTCAGCAGGCGTGAAAGGTTCAGCAGGTTCCAGAGGCCCCCCAGGGAACACGGGTCCTCCTGGTTTAAACGGTCCAGTCGGAGACCCGGGAGAAAATGGGCTGCTGGGATTTGTTGGCCCTCAAGGTAAAAAGAAAGCATAGCCTATACCACATAAAGTACACTAGATAATCATCAATAAATGCAATGTTCACGTTTACCCCTTACTCTATTGAGGAAATTAATTGTGGGAATAAGCAGTCAAAAGTGAATAGGTTTATATAAATCTGCTCTTAAAATTGTGTTTGGGAAGTAAATATTGTCCATGTATTGAAATATCTGTAATAATAAGGTCCTCTTTTTTTCTTCCTTTTTGAGGTTTAATGACATTATTATCAAAAGTCCTTCCCCCTTCTTCTTTCCCCCAGGACCCCCAGGTCCTCCAGGTCTGCCAGGTGAACCGGGCCATGCCGGGACAGTCAGCGCGGGCTTCTTGCTGGTGATCCACAGCCAGTCAGTGGAAGTGCCACGCTGCCCCCAGCACAGCAGCCAGCTGTGGACCGGCTACAGCCTGGCTTACCTGGAGGGACAAGAAAGGGCACACACGCAAGACCTGGGTAAGGACGGAGAGTGGGAGGGTTGTGTTTGTATGTATGTGTGTCTTTGTTTGTGTAAACACACTCTGTTACTGTTATCTACCACTATTGATGACTATTCTCGCTTTACTCTTTCTCCTCTTCTCCTCTCCTCTCCTCTCCTCCTTTTCCTCAATCCACTCCCCCAGGCCAGGCGGGCTCCTGCCTGCCTGTGTTCTCCACCATGCCCTTCTCCTACTGTAACTCGGCCACCTGCCACTACGCCAGCCGCAACGACAAGTCCTACTGGCTGTCCACCACCGCGCCGCTGCCCATGATGCCCTTCTCGGGCGGGGACATCAGCGCCTACGTCAGCCGCTGTGTGGTGTGTGAGGCGGCCTCCCCGGCGGTGGCCGTTCACAGTCAGGACGTCAGTGCGCCCGCCTGTCCTCCAGGCTGGAGGAGCCTCTGGGCCGGATATTCCTTCCTCATGGTAAAAACAGGGATGGTTGGAGTAGAAGGGGGGTAACGAATTGTGGAGGAGTGTGTGTGTGAGGGAGAGAGGGAGATGTTTGTTGTTATTGTGTAGTGTGTTGCGTTGTTAGTCTGAGTGTGTGTATTTTGGATTGTGTGTGTGTGTGTGTGTGTGTGTGTGTGTGTGTGTGTGATTGCGTGGATCTCTTTATAGTACTCCATATGCAAATGTTTGCGGTGAGACTACAAATCCATTTTGGTTTAATGTGTGCGGTAAGACTGCAAATCCCTTTTGGATTCCTGTGTGCGGTGAGACTGCAAATCCCTGCTTACTTCCTTTGCGTTCCTCTGTCCAGCACACGGGCTCAGGGGACGAGGGCGGCGGCCAATCTCTCAGCTCCCCCGGCAGCTGTCTCCGAGACTTCCGCACCCACCCCTTCGTGGAATGCCAGGGCCAGCGGGGAACCTGCCATTACTTTGCCAACATTTACAGTTTCTGGCTCACCACCGTCCCCAGGGACGGGCAGTTCACCGTCCCCGAGCCGGGAACCGTCAAGGCATCTATTCAGCAACGCCAACATGCCAGTCGATGCCACGTCTGTACCCGGGTGTGACGATGGTTGTGTTTCTTTTAAATATTGTAGCGTATCGTGTCCCTGCAGGCATTTCCAGTGAGCGAGTTTGACAGTTAGCCTGTTGACTTGTCGGATAAAGTGATTTTATTTATCTTCTGTCAGGGATGAGTGAACTTCCCCTGTCACCAAATCGGTAATCAGTAATGTATACTCAAAGGAAATTGATTTTTTTTGCACTTGTACAATCTAAGCTTTTACATGCACTGTTTTAATGGTAAACTTATTGTAAATATCCTGTATACTTTATTTTCTGCCTGTAGTGCTATTGCTGATATCAGGGATAGTAAACCGTAATTTGCTTGATAATGTACTTATGCTTGTTTTTTATTTATCCACTTTTTTGTACCGTATAAAAGTATTGCATTATGTAACGGAAACCAATTTACTCAAGATGTGAAATTTATTCTTGGTATCATATTAATAAAACTTACCTTGGAAGGTGCGTTCTTTGGCATTGACTTTTATCACTTTTGGGGTCATGAAATAAAATCTGTGTGGCCTTATTGCCATTTATTGCGAAATGCCTCTTGGTGCATTTATAGGTCTAGCAATAATAAGGATTAATTATTTTGAGTTCATATTTATTTATTTCTCTCAACAGAACCCAAGTGACAATCAGCATACAGTACTTTTTTTCTTCTTTTTCAGATTTTTTTTCAATCACGTAAAAACAGGAGAAGTGCAATAAGACAGAGGACTCTGACAGTGCGGTGCTCTCTACCTTTTCACAGTGCACATTTTTATACACACAAGAGATTGTACATCATAATCATCATCATCATCATCATCATCATCACGGTTACATTTCCAACCTGCTCAAACCACCAACGTGGACCGAGGGCAGACAAAGTGAATGTTGTACAACAATCATTTTTTAAAAAGACTTGACCTGCGTACAGTGTTGCTTGGCACACACACACACACACACACACACACACACACACACACACACACATACTCCCTCTCTCACTTATATGCTGTCTCTCTTACACACACACACAAACAGGTAAAGAACCTCCATGCTAGTACTTGTTTCTTATTTGTAAAGGGGGTACTGCTGCACATGTGCTGCGAATTGGTTTGGCGACGGCGTACATTGCATTTTCACATGCAAATATAGAAACCCCTTAAGAAGGTGTAGGCCAGAGATTGAGGTAGAGGAACAAAAGGGGCAGAGGGAGCGGAGCAACGCGGCATGTTTTCAGTCTGATGGATTGTAATGAAGGATGCTGGGTAGTGCAGTTTAAACAAAGCCAAAACTTGTAGGCCATTGTGTAACCCTCATCCTTATTTTCCTTGCCTGGGCTTAATTGTGGCCGAGTTACGGATCCTTAATATGAAATGTAAAATGGTTGCATGTCAGGCAGCCAATCGGTTTGAGGGATTAAAGTGTCCCAGACAGCCAATCGCAGACGATTGCAGATCAGACATCCAATCGTCTGCGACATCACCACCCAGCCGACTAATTTGAATTTAAAAATTGCATGGCACAGCTCTGCTACTCTTGACCTTATACCCAAAAATATAACGCATAAATCTTGAAAAGAAGGAGGTGCGTACAGCTACTAAAGTCTGCAGTTAGTGTTTCTGCGCTAAAAGCTTGGGTGTTGATTGTGGTGGCTAGTCCGTGGCATCAAATCATCTGTCTATCATACCATACCAACACTGTGCCACGTGCCATCGGTGTGTGGAATTGAGTAAAGGTGCTAGCATGTGCCAGCTATTGCTGCCAAACCCATACTCAATACATAATCATCCAAAATGCAACCACAACTTACTGAACTTTCACAGGCTTTGGCTGGTTTGGGGATTTTCACGGTTTATGACTGTATGCTTATTCCAATTTCTTTTTTCAAACCACCCTCATATTCAATTTTAGAATAAAAAACATCTCACAATTCATCACTCCTTGCTACAAATATGCCAGCCATGTTAATTTTATTAAGAGGAAACAACCTATTTTTTTTTTTTTAAAAAGGTTGCATCTCCTTTTAGTGACTACAAGGCTTGTAACAGTAACACACAAACTTAAGCACAAGAAGAAACCTGCTCTGTTCCAGGACCAACTGTTGTACATTCTAGAACACACTGGACCAGCCTGGGGAATCTAAAGTATGTTGACTTCACTCGGCTCAACATACAACAGTGACAATATATACTGTATATATATTTATATATATATATATATATGGACAGTCAGCATATCTCCACTCATTGCTGTGCATTTCTTCACCAGCGAACCATTGAGATTGAGGCATAAGATTATGCTACTACAGTACAAGATTTGATAGATTATGCTTTACAATGTATAATAATACAAAAGAAGTATAAAACAAAAACAAGCCAACGTTGGATTGCGTCTACATCTACTATACAGAATATTGTTTTTCATCCCCATTTCATTTAGAAAATATCTATTCATAACTAAGTGTATTATACATGAATGCAGTCACAGGAATAGAAAAATATCAAATACCATCCGGTTATGATGAGAAAACATGACAACCTGAACGAGCGGATATATTGCTATGGTAACCATCGTTGTCCTCAGTAACCTCCCCCAATGCTCTCATTGGCAGCCCCGACCCCCTGATTTGCAGAGGGCGAATCAACAGAATCCAGAGGGGGGAGGGGTGGGTGATCGGGGTTGGGTGGCGAGTTTCTAAATGTGTTGTTTTTGTCAGATGGCTGTGTCCCAGAATACGGTGGTCTGCGTGGGGTAGGGAGGAGGACGGATCTTTTTGGCCCCATTGCTCTTTCCCCAGCTGGGGAGAACCGGTGCGCTCTCCTGCTGACAGGTGCCCCTCTCCTGGTTCTTCTCCGGAGTCCTCTCCTGTGGCCTCTCGTGGCTCCTCTCGTGGGTTCGGTCTGGAGGGGGTCTCTCTAAGGACCTCTGCAGCTGCTGGTGCTGCCTGGAGCGGATCTCCTTGCAGAGGGTCCGCTTCCTCTCGATCTGCTCCAGCATGGTGCTGTCCCCACACATCCAGGGCATCTGAGGCAGCTGGCAGAAAGATGGTTTAATGAAGCCATTAGTCGACATCCCATAACATTTGTGGATTCTGTTTTTCAATGAATAGTGCCATACACTATCTGTCAGGCACACACACACACACACGCGGACACACACACAGTGCGTACACAAAGCGATGTGCATACCTGATTTTGCTGCTCTGGCGCCTGCCTTTGTGGTGTCCCCATGGGAGAAGGTGTGAAGGGGGTTGAATGCGAGCGACTGTACCTAGGTGCTGCTTTGAGCTCTGTAAGCAAACAAAGCAAAATTTGCATAAACACACCACTGTGTGTGAAACCAGTTGTTCCAGCAACGAAAGTGACATTAGTACAAACACGCCACTAATGGTGAAACCAGTACGTTATTCAAACAAACAAAATAAACATGATTATATGTCACCTCCAGTCAACGCACCATTTCCAGTGGCTAACACCATAGGGGGACTGCCTGCCACCTTCCCGTGGTGAGTGGGCGTAGCCGTGGACGACTGTAGCCCTGACACCGCCCCCCCGTTCCGTTCAGGCACTGCCTTCGATTGGTCCCCGCTGTAGCTGCCCCTGTCCCTGCTGTCACGTCTGGGCATGCCCTCCGAGATGTAACCCCTGTCCTTGCTGTCCCGTCTGCCCTCCGCCCCGTTGGCGCTCTTGGCATCCCCGCGGGGAGGATGCTCCGAGCCATTTAGACTCCTGTCTTTGCTGTCGCGCCTGGCCTCCAAGCCGGTACGGTTGGGCTCCTTGCTGTCCTGTCTGGGGACAGGCGGAGGCTCCACTCCGTTGTAGCATCCCCGCTCCCTGGTCTCGTGCCGGGGCTCGGCTCCACCGCTCCTGTCCTTGCTGTTCCTCCTACTCTCCAGGCCGCTCCGCGACGCGTCCTGCCGGGGGAGGAGCTCGGGCGGCTGGTCCACGCGGCCTTCATGCTTGTGCTCCAGACCGTTCCTGGCTCTCTCTTTGCCATCCTGTCGCAGTAACAGCTCTGACGGCTGCTCCAGGAGTCGCTCCTTGCCATCGTGCCGGTGCTCCTGCCCGCTCCGGACTCTGTCTTTGCTGTCCTGTCTGGGCAGCAGCTCAGGGGCCTGCTCGCGGCACTCGTATTTGGAGTCCAGGCAGTTTCGGACCCTCTCTTTACTGTCCTGCCTGGGCAGGAGTTCCGGAGGCTGGTCCGACAGCCTCTCCCTGCCGTCGGTGCGAACGTCCAGACCGTTCCTCAGTCTGTCCTTGCTGTCTTGCCGTGGCAACAGCTCCGGAAGGGGCCTCTCTTTGCTCTCATGCTTGGCCGACTCGCCCACTCCGTTACGGTCTTTACCATCCTGTCTCAGTGCAGGCTCCATTCCGTGCGCTCCGCTCCGGTCCTTGGAGTCTCTCCTCACCACGGGTAGCGGCTCCACGGAGTTGCAGCCCCGGTCCCTGCTGTCCCTGGGCATGGGCAGGGGCTCCAAGCTGTTGCACCCTCGGTCCCTGCCACTGTGTTTGGGGGGCAGCGGCTCTACGCTGCTGCAGCTGCGTTCCCTGGCGTCACGCCTGTGAGATGACTCCTTGCTGTGGCGCTCTTTTCCCTCCCGCTTGGACTCGCCATGCAACCTGCTCTTGGACTCGCCGTGAATCTTGCTCTTTGATTCGCTATGCGACTTGCTCTTTGACTCGTTGTGCGACTTGCTCTTTGACTCGCCATGAGATTTGCTCTTGGACTCAGCTGGAAGAGAAGAGGACAATGGCAGTTAGACATATATAATAAATAATTATGATAATAATAATCATAATGCAAATTTATTGCAAATCGTTTGCATTTTATTTTATTTGAGGCATTATGGATGGCAATACAAATTTGGATATGCATTCTTCTGCTACGCAGCAAAGTTAGTGACACTTTTATTTTTTGCATTTGGGAAACGGAAACTGCACTTCCCGTTTATGATCACTTGGTGTCACCCATGGGTCACTGTGGGAGCTGTGCAGAACAATGGGTGTAATGGAAGCTTTCGTTCTGCCTAAACTGGCAGGAGGTAGGGTTGTTGTTGATCTATTCGACAGCTGTGCCCAGTGCTTGACACACAATTCTCAGTAGATTGCACACACAAGCACTCACTGCTTTCTGCATGTCGGTTAGGCCCAACTCATGTACTTGATTCCAACAATTCTATTTAGATAATTGCTATATTGCTAATCACGGCTTCAATGAAAAGAGTCTATAACTTTAAAGAAATCGGAAATATTTCCATATAAAAAACTCTGCTCTATCATTGTCAACATTTTCACACTGGCCCTCTCAGTTCATTACGCTTTTATCAACCACAAGCCAAATGTTATGATATCAGATACGAGTTCAGGCTTCAGTGAAGATATGGATTATCATCAGGGCTAATAGCTAAATTGATGTACATGATTGATTCCCATGTGTATGGGACACTATACGGCTTGCACTCAACCACGGGCAGCGGACCCTTGATAGTCCTGAGCCTGAGGGTCACCAGTGTGTGCCTGTACTGTATTGTGTTTGTGTGTGTGTGTGTCTGTGTGTTGGGGGTGGGGGTGGGGTGGATGGGTTCAAGCTAGCTGCGACCGTTTTCATCTTCTCAAAGAGACAACCAAACCCATAACTTCTCTTTTTGTCCAGGTTTACAGGATATTTGTGTGCAGGTGGTGCTGTGTTTCTTTTTTTTGGATATGCATGCCATTTTGTAGGTGTTTGCACTCGGGCATACAATAGAATGTGCATGTACATTCAGTCCCATTTGTGTCAGCTGGCATGTGTTTGTATCAGTTTTGTGTGTGTGTGAGATGAGTGCATGTGGTCCATCATGGAACGTCTCCCAGACGACCTGTCAGAATCTAAGCCGCATGTGGCGACACACAGGTGTTACAGTAGAACAAAAGCAAAAGCCTGTCACCACAACACAGCCCCGGAGGGGGACATATGCAAACAGTTTACACGCCATATGGGGCTAGAGGACAAAACACTGATTAGCATCATTTAGGCTGAACTGTCATATTAAGTTAGACATGAATAATTTATCAAATATAAAATATAAAAACTTTAAAAAGCAAAGAGGTGCACTTGTTTGGCAGTTGACGAGAAGGAAGGAATTAAAAAGCTATACAATACCAACCGTGTGCAACTCTATGTCAAAAAAAAATAGATAGATAATTGGAGGAAGGACTGAATAGAAGCAAATTGCATGAAGCTGTTGTAGTTTCTGCCTGCTCCAGTTTCCTGGTCGGTGACTGACTCTTAAGAGTCCTGTCAGCTCCCTGATTGGGGTAATGAGGAAGGCTCTCTCCTTGCCGATTGGGCAGAAAACAGGAAGAGAAAAACTGTGATCAGGTGAAGAAGTAGAGCCACGGCTGTCTCCCAGGAGATCAGTGCTCGGTTAGCGAACGGGCGTGCCCTGCACTGTGATTGGTTGATTTAACTGAAAGGAGGGAATCTGCAAATAAGAAAGAGAGTTTCCTTCTTTGTCCCTCTGTTGCTATGTTGGAGTTGCTATGAGAGCTGGGAACAGATTGATGTGATATGTGTGTGTGTGTGTGTGTGTGTGTGTGTGTGTGTGTGTGTGTGTGTGTGTGTGTGTGTGTGTGTGTGTGTGTGTGTGTCTGTGTGTCTGTGTGTCTGTGTCTCTGTGTGCAATAGTATATGTTCATACGTTTTTAAGTCTGTGTAGATCTTTTATGAGGTAAAGAGCCCTGTCTCCAGTGTAGTGGAGTCCAGCTGTGAGGGTATTCTCCATGGAGCTTGTTTTGATTTCTGATTCCACTGCATATGATCAAAATTATCTGTGGGTTCAAGCAGAGCCACTAACACACTCGGTTTTGTGTTCCCCGGTCACCCCCCGGAGCATTGCAAAGCCTAGCCAAGACAATAGCTGGATCTATATGTAATATACTACGCAATATCCCCACAAACTTAAGCCCATGCTTTATTCCTTTACATAGAAGTGCAATACACTTTTCAAAGAACGGCCAGCCACAATAGGAGTATTTTAGTATTGGGCCTATATTGCCTGCATGCTTAATGATTTAAATATGAGTTTTTGATTGATAGTATTGCTTGTAGGAAAGCCCACATGCTATGGCACTAGATAATGTGATAAGCAGCGCGCTGTATCCTAATAACTTTGAATTATTTGATTCCAACCGGTTCCGCAATACAGGAGGTTTCTGCAGTTTTAGTTTTTGCCATTATCTTTAGATTCCAGGGGTCTCGGTGGCATCCTGCACGGAGACATGGCCGCCTCTGTTTAAACATGATGTTTACATATTTGAAGTAATGCTGCCCCGTGGCTTAGCGCCCTCGGTCGGGCTTGAGCGACCGGTGGGCCCGCTTTGCTTGCTAATCCCACAGGATTAAATCATATGATCTATATCAGAGAGAGAGAGGCTGCAGTGCGCCACCAATCCTCCATTGCGTCTGGTAAACAGGCATGCCGTGAGCGGCTCCTAATTTAGCCGGGTTTTAACTTGTTGTCCGTAGCGGTAAAACGGGGTTAGGGTAAACTCCCACTGAGGAGGCCACTGCAAACTAATTTGAGGAGTATCGGACCGCAGAGCTGATTGGAACACGGCCCAATTCGTTGAAACTGGAAGCTGCGTTCCAATGCTGTAGGGCTTTTGGATAATTCAACCCTGCTTTGACATCTGCGCCGATTCCATGACTGAAAGGCTGATAAAGTGATGGCCTTATGTCTGTCTCCAATATTCCCCGCAATCTGGGAAAGGGTTGGCGGGGATTTCATTGTTTATCCTCTGTACAAACTTAGTCAATTAATATTGCATTATGATATGCCTTTTGTTCTATATTGAGTGGCGATAGGTGATTGACAGGAGGCAGGACTACTCCCACCGTCTGCAGGTTGCTTGGTATTCTATATTGCGTGATTGACAGGAGGCAGGACTACTCCCTCTCTGCAGGTTGCTTGGTATTCTATATTGCGTGATTGACAGGAGGCAGGACTACTCCCTCTCTGCAGGTTGCTTGGTATTCTATACTCAGTGATTGATAGGAGGCAGGACTATTCCCTCTCTGCAGGTTGCTTGGTATTCTATATTGCGTGATTGACAGGAGGTAGGAGTACTCCCGCTCTCAAGGCTGTTTGGTATTTTATATTGCGTGATTGACAGGAGGTAGGACTACTTCCTCTCTCCAGGCTGCTTGGTGTTCTATATTGCGTGATTGACAGGGGGTAGGACTACTCACTCTCTCCAGGCTCTTTGGACTTCCTGCCGCTGGTGTTCTTCTTCAGCATGTTACGACCCGTGGTGAACAGGTTGGTGAGCTCGTCCAGCGGGCTGGTGGGCGTCCGCGAGCGCCCCGTCGACACGTTCTGCATGGAGCCGTGGAGCCGGCCGCCGCCGCCGCCGCCACCGCCACCGTCCTGCGGGGGCGAGCCCTTCCCATGGGGCGTGGCCGAGGCGCTCCGTGGCATGCCACCCGGGAAGGGCAGCGCCGCGTCGAAGGGCTGCGAGCGCATGAGGCTGAGCGGCGTCAGGCAGCGGCCCATGCTGACGGGGGAGGGGCAGGCCGAGTGGCTCCGCTGGTAGCCCGAGGAGGAGGAGGAGGAGGACTTGTAGAGGGTGCAGGGGATGGGGGGTGCCGAGGAGCGGCCGGACACTGTGAGCGTGGGTGTGGCCGTCAGCTCCCGGCGGAGGTGCGCGGAGCTGGGTGGCTCGGAGGAGGTGGGGGACTTGCTGTACGGGCCGCTCTCCAGCATGGGCAGCTTGGCCACGGCGTCCAGCGGGGTGAGGGGCGACTCGTCCGAGTTGGGCGAGCACTGGGCCGGCGTCGGGGGGAACACCAGCAGAGGGGGTCGGTGGGTGAGCAGGTTGGGGAAGGGTGCGGGGATGTCGCACAGGGGGATGTTGCGCGGCGTGGAGCAGCGGCTGAGGGGCTCGGGGTCGTAGGGTGCCGGGGTGGGGCAGGCAGAGCGGCAGCCTACCGGGTCGGTGCGGTACTCCATGTCATCCAGTGCCGGGTACTTCATCTCCTCGTAGACCGACTCGCCGGGCTCCTCGTCCTCGCTCCTTGGCGCCTCGCGCCCCGACACCTCCACCCCGCCCATCTCGATGTAGACGGGCTCATCCGCGTCCTCGGTGGGGCTCTCGTCGCTGAGTGGCGGGGACGAGTGGCGCTCGCAGGGCGAGTCCACGTGGTGCAGGGGCCGGGAGGAGGGTGAGGAGGAGGAGCTGTGGCTCCAGATGAAGGACTCGTCGAAGGAGACGCTCAGCTGGGTGTTGGGGTTTCTCTTGGGTTTGGGAGGCGGCATTATCCCAGCATGAGCTGCAGAAAACAAACAACGAGAAAGGTATTATTCATACTTAGAACTTTGAAGGTTTTTACATTGATAAGAGTGATAAAATTCCATTTCTATTGTTTATCAGGACCTGTTTGATGCAAAAAAAATACTATTTTGTTTCTACCATCAATCTCTTTTGACTGTGCTTTTTCATCGATCCCGTGTAGCCAATGTCCCACTGTTTGCACCGACACCCAATGACCTTCTTATAGAACCAACAGGGGCGTTATTGTATTGATTTGAGCTGATCTGAATCACCGTTAGCATAGCCACACTTTGAGTCATGTGTCTCTGGGTCAGATGTAGGTCACAGTGCCTCGCTGGGAGCCCTATCTTGATTCAGATTTCTGGGGATGGAGGGTGGAGGCATATGCATGTTTCTAGGTCACATGTACCGCAGCGGAATGTGTGTGAATGTGTGTGTGTGTGTGTGTGTGTGTGTGTGTGTGTGTGTGTGTGTGTGTGTGTGTGTGTGTGTGTGTGCAAAAATCTGGGTCATGTGTTGTGCATGGATTTCTTTTGCCATCGTGTGACGTAGCAATGAGCAGTGTGAATCTCTTTAGATCTGCTAGAGTACATTTACAGGACAGTAGTGGGCGATGGCTGCATTTGGGGGGATGGAGGGCAGGGTATTATACAGTAAGCGGCCACTGTACTGTTTTCTGGGCCATACACTAGACAAGTATTAAGCAGTACTTGTCCCTACTCGGGTTGGTCAGTTAAAAGTCAAGATGAGAGTTCGACTGTGTCTCCTCCAAAACTGCAGATTTTACACCTTCAATAATTCAGACGCCAGATGGTCCACAGCCTCACGAACGCATGCTCCTCTTCCCTCTATGACTCACCACCGTCAGGAAGCACACACACACACACACACACACACACACGCACGCACACATCCGGTAAATGTGTATACTGTACCGTCTAAATACAGTTTGTGTGCGGGTAAATGAGGCCAAACACTTAGACTCCTCACACTCACACACTTGCCAGATACTAATTGATAATTTGAAAACATCCACACATAATCCCACACCTTTACCCATACACACACATACACACACACCAGCTTGTTTCTCAGCGAGATAAAAACACACAGCCAGTGGCGTTAATTGAATGTGTTTGTGCATTTTTCAGGCCTTTCTCACAGGTTCCATAACTGCCCCTCGTTTTCGTCTGGATAAAAATAAGGTGATAATAGGAGATTTGGTTCAGTCCAGCTGTGGTCTGCTGGGGTTTATTGTTCTGTTGGTGTGTGTGTGTGTGTGTGTGTGTGTGTGTGTGTGTGCATGCACTTTTGTCCAAACTGATTGAAGAGCGTGTCATCATGTTAATTTGATTGCACGGTATGTCTTGAGATCTGTTTTAGCACCAATGATGAATCCTTCCGTCCCTCTATCTCTCTCTCTTTCATCCCCCCTCTCTCTCTCCCCTCCCCTTCCCCCTTTAGCGGATGTGTTTACGAGCTGCCCCCCCCCCCTCTCCTCCTAGGGAAGCAGAATCTAGGTCAAAAGCCTCTCCTGAATGAATTCCACTCGCCGAGGCTCCTCCCTCTTCCGAGCAGCTCCCGCTAGAGCGCACGCAACCCTCCCCTCAGCCCGGGACACCCCCACACTCCGCCTCCGATTGGCCGGCAAGCCTCAGAGCTCAGTGTCTCTGCAGCCTCATTGGCCAGGGCCGCGTAGCGACACTACGATTGGCTGGGGCTGCAGGGGGTCTCGTTTCTGTGGCATGGTTGCCGTGGCGCCCAGGAAGATCTGTGTGCACACAGATTTCCACCAATCTGAACGGGCCCGGGTGACTGCCGAAGCGTTACGTTTGGCAGCAACACCACAGCCACACAGAAACAGAAGCAGATCGCAGGCCAAAATTGCAGCCCTTCAAGTCTCCCTCTGTCCCTCCTTTAAGATCCTGCATAAGTCTATAAATAGTCTGTTAGTTGTGTGGACCTTGGCAGATGGGTTTGTTTTGTTTGGTCTGTCAAAAGGCTTGTTTACATCCAGTAAGAGATGGTGACTGCAGAATGTGCCGCTGTTGTCTGCTATAAAGTATTTGTCCTTCTCTGTTAATTTGTTCATAACCTGGAGCTCATACACTGACTTCATGCAGGGCAGTATATTATTAACCATCTTCAATGCATGGATGAGAGGTGTGAGGTGCTGCAGCTGCTCATGTTATGCATGAGCACCACCTTGGATAAAAAATAGTTTTATCTAACTAATAGAAAAACGTATATCTGGTATAACTCTAATGGCATTTCTAACTCCAAAAATGTCTGACATATCATTACAACCTCCTCGCATCCCATCTCAGACAACAAGGTCACGCCATGCTTTCTAGGAACTCCTTTAAGAGAGCCCGGTGAGCAAAGTCGGTGAGCCACCTGAACATGCAGGTGGACATTTTCTCTAAGTGGCTAGCTCTTTACGGCACGTCGCTAGTTGGACTTGTCGCTGGCACGCACCTCCAAACTTTCTCTCGAGCCTGAATGAGTTTGCCCGCGGGCGTGCGGGCAGGGGGGGTGGGGGGGTGGGGGGTCACCTTGAGCCCTCG
This sequence comes from Galaxias olidus, assembly GCA_026901105.3. NCBI lineage: Eukaryota > Metazoa > Chordata > Actinopteri > Galaxiiformes > Galaxiidae > Galaxias > Galaxias olidus. The sequence continues at coordinate 261,553 of JAPMUY010004678.1, forward strand.
ATGGACTTCAAGAAGAGTGACACAAACAACCTTCGCTGGTCCCCCGTGCTCCTCCTGGGTCTACTGTTCTGTGATATGACAAGGCGTGATAAACTCTGCGGTAGTGGCACGCTGTTTAGGGAGAACCTGTCGTGCTGTGGTCCCACAGTGTGGCTGAGCAGGATTACATCTGCATTGCTGCAGACTTTATGACCTCACCACTGCAGTGTGAGGGGCCAGATCGGAAAGGATTAACTCGGCCAATACGGACACCGACGGCCGGGTCATTCCTAGTTCACGCGCTACTTTGCTACACGCTACTCTGTAACTGGATTCTTTTTTTTCCGCTGTCGAATGATTTAGGATGATGATACCTCCCTTAGATGCGTGCTGTGCACTGACTAGGAAACAAGGCATGTGTGAACGACGGGACATAGAGGGTGCTATCAACTCACCGGACGTCCTATATTCCCACACGGCTGGGCAAGTTCTGGTTGACAAAACTCTAATGTTTTGGCCACCAAGCAAAAGTATTTGTGCTGTTTTGTCAATTGTGCCGTCACATTATTTGGCGGAACCAGATGCAGCACACTAACCATCCGCCCTGTCGCCACGCGGGCAGCCGGAGGTGGGACTGTGGTCCACCGTCTCCGACGACATGCTCAGCTTGGTAGCCGGGTCCCTCCTGGGTTTGGGCGGGGGCTGCTTCCTGGAGGTCGGACTCCCCACCTCCTCCTCTCCTCCTCCTCCTCCTCCTCCCCCGCCGCCGCCGGTTCCTCCACCCACAGAGTGGAGGGACTGGGAGCGCACAGCGAAGCCCGGCCCGCAGGCCAGAGCCTGGGGATGGGGCATGGGCAGGTGCTCCTGGGGGGCTGGCATGGTCATGGAGCCCATGCGTAAGTGCTTCCCTTCGGTCGCTGCGTCTTCGCCCGTCCTAAATAAGAGAGAGAAGAGGAGGAGAACAGGGGGAGGGTGAAGGGGAGACATAAAAAGAAGAGGTTAAGATACGGCAGGCACATAGAGAGAGAGAAAGAGAGAGATGGGGGAAAATGGGAAGAGCAGAAATATTGATGTTATTATGAATGATGGATGATTGGATGTCTGGAGCGGGACTAATGTGGTGTGAAGGTGGGAATTGTAAGATGTGATGTCATCACACTCTCAGATATCGGCAGTAATGTTTTTTCAATAATCCCCAGCAGAACCTGTTGATAGTCAAAAGCTATATAATTATAACATTTCTAAAGCTATTTCTAAAAAACTAGATTGACGTTGCCCACCAGTCAATTAAAAACGTTGTGGTCGGATAGCAAACCCCTTCACTTTAGTTCATGGGCCTTTGTACCAAAAACAGCTCCGCACATAGGATGCATAACCCCTCTACATGCACAATCACACACACACACGCACACACACACACACAACACAGACTTTTTGTGCTAGTCTTTTCAAGGCGCTCAATGATGCAAGCACTCACAATGGGCAGCCCATTAGTAGTACTGAGCCGAAATGGGGGTCTCACTGTGGAGGCCATTGATTTGTGTTTAACCCTGGCCATGCCTGGACCACACACACACACACACACACACACACACACACACACACACACACACACACACACACACACACACTTACATCCAATGACACAATGGAAGTCCCCCGGCCTGGACACAATCGATTCCCTCTAAACGGATGATTGGACCGAATGGGCTGTTAATGGTGTCTGTCTGAACGTGTGTCACTGAGTACGTGTGTGTGAGTGCGCGGTTTTTGTGTGTTTGTTTTGGCGCTTGTGTGCGTGTGGGTTCCGGCAGGGGAGATATAAGACTGATTATGACAGTGGTTTTGTAAGGGAGCTAAGGGACTTCTGGCTTTCACTGCAGATGGAGACTTTTCCATCACTCAATGTGTGATCTATGACATCATCAACAGAGCACACACTCAAATACACAAAGTGTGGCAGTTGTTTGTGTTAATCGTTGCATGTTTATCCTAAGTAATGGATGATAGGGACAACAGATTGTGGAGTTCGTGCCAAATGACAGATGCTTTTATCCAAAACTGTTTTCATAGACAATGCATTCCATTGGTTGGCAAGTGCTCAACGATCAAAGATTTGGAAATGTGTTTCCTTTTGCAAGTAACCAGATAAGTGCTTATGGCTGTGTTTGTTTATTTATTTGCTGTGGTGAACCTCACAAAGACCTTATGGAGTAACAGCTACCATATTGTTACAGTCTCAGATCTAATGTTCAGATTAAAGTGACAATACCGTGATGCCGGTCCGTGCATTTCCCGTAATCTTTCTTGATCTATACATATGGCCATGCGTGTTCACGATCTATGCATGCGTGTCTCTGTATGTGCATGCATGTTTGCATGCCATAAGTTTGTGTGCATGTGTGTGTGTGTGTGTGTGTGTGTGTGTGTGCGTGTGTGTCTGTGTGTGTGTGTGTGTGTGTGACAGCCCTAGGTTTTGACTTTGCTGACTCCCTCGCCCTCCCTCCTTCCCTGCCTTCCAGCCAGCTGCTGAGCAGAAGGTGCTTGGTGGGGTGGGTTCATTGGTCAGGGGCTTAACTTTGCCTAGCAACTGGGTACCCGCGGCAACCAGACACCACAGTCAGCTGCCGTGCTGCAAAACAATAACAAAGTGCACGTGCACACCACCACGACGTATAGGCAAAGGGGCTGGAGAGCACCTACACACTGGAATATAAAACCTGGGTAACAAGAACATACATCATCACAAGCCTCCCGAAGAAGGGAGCAACCCGCTGCAAAACAGTTGTAGGTGTTCCATCCAATAGGTGCTTTTAGCGGTTAGGCTACAATTTACTGAGTAGACACTCAGTCATATGCATGTATGCATATTGATGTATGCATGTGCACGTGTATGAGTTTTTGTGTGTGTGTGTGTGTGTGTGTGTGTGTGTGTGTGTGTGTGTGTGTGTGGGTGCGTGTGTGTGTGTGTGTGACTGGTGTACTGGTGACAAAGATATTAATAGGCTCTTTGCACAGTGATTGGCTGAAGCACACACCACAGGTGCACTTGGACCAGTTGGATGGAGAGTTGTCGTTGGGCAGCTTTGATTTGCTCTCAGTGTGTCACCATGTGACAGGAAATGCACGCGCAAACACACACACACACACACACACACACACACACACATCCACAAACAAAACAATTTAGGTCTGTCCACTTGAAAGGAAAGACTTGTGCATTGTATTAAATGTGTGTGGGAGTGAGAATAGGGTACGTGCATTAGTTTGTTTTTGTGTATGTAGAAGTGTGCATACTGTATGTATTTGCGTGTATTTATGTGTGTGCATGTGTGTGTATGTTTGAATATACTCCTTCAAACATAATAAAAGAAAACTCCAGCAAGATGGCCCGCCTCCCTCAAACCAACGTGTGCATCTGATTGGCCCAAAGCTGATCCAGCTGTCACCAGGCAGAATCTCCTGCTAGCAAGCTCTTCACACTTAATCTCTTTCTAACAGGTTTTTGTTCCCTCTCTTCTCGCTCACACTCACTCACTCTCAAAAACATATTCACTCACACGCATGCCTCTCTCACATGCAAATAAATACTTCCCTAAAAGTGTGTTTGCTACTAACTCAAACTAGCCATTTTTATTTTTGTCACGTAAGTAACACAATCTTGGGCTTTTCACCCAATCACAAACCCACACACAGACACCTTAACACAGTCCCTGTTACTTTCCATCAGTGACACTTAAAATGGGTCATCTCATTGGCCTACTTCTGGGCCTCATGAAAAATCCAGCAAATTTTTCAGACTTCCACTGACAACTGATAATTAATATTTCAGTATTGGCAGCCGCTGATAGACACCCGCTAGGGAGACGGTATATACTGTATATAGGAGGACACCGGACACCACTTTCCCTGGAGCAGCGGGAAAAACCCTCTCTGGGAACAGAACACAGTTTGAGGACTACGTCACACTCAGAGATGATGCCGCTGCCGGGAACTTTTGCCGGGAGTGTGTGAAAGAACACACTCCTAAGTGAGATCATTGCTCAAAAGTCTAATAAAAGTTTTAACATCACAGAGCCTAGAGAGCCTATGAAGTTTCGGATCACTTCACAACCCGGAAAACAAAGAGAGAGCAGATATGAAGCAACTATTGAACAGCCCACGTGGACGCAGCTGAGAAAAAAGCCTGTGCCGAATAGCATGAGGTGCGACGCAGGCTTTCAATAGGCTAAGTGTCCATGTAGCGTTCGAAAGAAATCACAATCAGTCAGTCAGAAACATCTGCTCACGCTCAGTTGCTCTGTCTTTAAAATAAATCACTTTAATCATTCGATGATCAACCTAAACATATCCAGCTGCTGAAACCCAAAACCGAACACAACTGGCGGGTGGATCACAGTACTAAGGCATATTGTCTTGTTTATATTTAGGTGAATTGTTTGCCAACATTTACTAATAATATCGTGCCTTATGCTATAGAATCAAGTATCCATCGAGTTATGTATTTTAATCCGACATGAGTTCACCTCAGCCTTTTGCCACGGGATTGGAGTTATTGACGTGTTATCTTTCACAGCGAGCCAGTGCAGAGATGTAAGTGCACACTCACTGTGTCAAGTGTGTGCTCACAGCTTTCATTTGAATACATTTCCCATGTTAATTGATTAATTGGTCACACGCGATACTTGACCTCATAGCTGAGTGCCCACTCAGTCCGTCTACACTGTAAATATACGTGCACAGTGTTCACCTATATGGTTTACAAGGGCGTACTTCCCCAACGGTGTTCAAAAACAGTCTGTTTGCACTGAGACTCAATGGGCCCTCTCAGATTAGAGGTATAGTGTTGAATTGTGAAAAATACTTCGGTCTGACAAATAGGAGTTTCACTGTTTTAACCTTGAGGTGTAGAGTACATTTAGTCAAATGTATCACGGGGGCCATTCAAATATTTGATATTATAAATTAAAGGTTGAGTTTTGAGTTAGATCCGATACCAACCCCCAGCCTGTAGCGCCGCCCTCCCCATCCTCACCCTCATCAACCTCCTTATCCTCAGTGCGCCTCCCTCTACTCTGCTCCACTCACTGTGTTCAGCACCCAGCCGGAGCATGCCGCATCCACGTGGCCTCACCACGCTGTGAGCACGTGTTTCTCGTTCTCCCCGAGTCTTTTTTTTTTTCAGGACCATCGCATGCTGGTGAAGTCCCACTTTCTCAAGTTGGGATCACGACCGGCAGCTGTGTTCCCCTTCCTGTTTCCGAACGATTGCGGTCGAACCTGTGATGGGAAGATTCCCTGTGTCTCACTGGATTCTTAAGGTGAGGAAACTAATCCCAATTCAAGGTTTAGGTAGTAAAATAGAAGTGCAATATTATAGACAGATACTGTTTTTCGACAACTAGCACAAAGGCTGAAAAGAAAAGTGTTGGACTGAAACCAAGACTATTGTCCGCTGTATTTCCTTCCATTCACACAAATTCAAGCTCAAGTTGAACGACCTCGTCCTCGCCCATCGCGTCCTCACGTGCACGACCTAAACCTACATCTCCTAAAGAGAGCAGCGACGACCTCCATTCAAGGACAAGTCCCAAATAAGTCTGTTAGTGAAAAATTAATTATCCTCCACAGAGAGTGGGGGGGGGGAAGGCAACCGGTTCCCACTGGCAACCTAAAAACATGGCAACCTGCCGTTGCCGGAGGGAACGACTGGCCGCGCGTCCCAATTTCGTCCTCCTTTCCCTCACGCGCACGCACTCACTCAATCCTTTCTGTATAGTTAGAAGCATTGGAATGACGAGCGCTGTGACTGCACAGTTGGCTCAACCGTCTTTTCTTTTCTCACGCTGAAGTTTATCAAAAAAAGTGCAAAGACGAGAGAGTAGGAACACCGCATAATAGTATCAGGTGGTAAAACAACCACCTCAACTAAAAACTGGCACGAGAGCCTTTCTGCTTACAAATCTTGTACATTCAATTCAGACCTCATGTCACTTTTTCTGCCATTTGTCCAGCCATTCATTAATCCAGCGGCACACCCAGACATCGTTAGTGCCCTGTGTTGAGTCCCCTCATACCTCTTGATGGCCTCCTCCTGTTTTCTCTTCTTGTCGTTTTTCTCCTTCAGGCAGCTCCGGTTCCTCTCATTCCTGGCGTGCTCCAGGTTCTGCGCCACCAGGCCGCCGTACACTCTCAGGCTGCTGTCCTCCACGTAGTGAAAAAAACACAGGGTTTCCTCTTCTCTGGCGCTCCTCATTCTTCCTGCACCCTCTCGGTGTCCCACAGCATTCTGACCAGGGGGAGGGACAGAGGACACACCACACACAGGCGTTAGCCAAGGCTATGATAACACGCACATTTATTATTCCTTTTGAAAATGCATCTCGTGCCACACGGCAATCGTCAGACAAACAAAAGCCCTATTAATCGAGTCGAGAAAGAAACTTTCCACGGGCTTTTGTTGAGGGAAGGGTATTCAGACAATATTAACACATCAAGGAGACCGATGCTGCAGATTTGTCTTTCTAAAGAGGCCTTGATGATGTAAGATCACGTCAGGACCGTAATCTCCCGTATGAGGTTCTGACGCGCTGTGGGCTTTGTGTGTTCCTTGGGTCTTTGTGGGTTCTGCGTTCTGTCGGTGGTAAGAGTTGCGTCATTTCTGTGACCGCATGTGTAATGGTTCTCCCTGGAGAACGTCTTTCCTTTCTACTGTTCTGTCATCGTACACACACACACACGCACACACACACACGGCCATTAGCAAAGGGAGCTGTTCTTTCTTATCCACGCTCTCCTGAAATGTATTCTGTGATCTTAATAATGTTTGAGGACACTGACAAAACGTTTAAACTGTAGATTTTGGTACCCTTTTGATTCAAAGCAGGTCACCTCATGACGACGTGAAGTTAGCCACATGAAGTGCACCCAAACTTCAGGCCTCAGTCCTCACTTTCCTACGGGCTCAAGGCTTTCACTTCTCACTAATTGACCAGCTCAGGTAAGTCTGAATGCTGCCAGAAGCTTTGTCTTACGCAGGCCATCGGCGGCTGAACGTAGAGTGAACGAGCAGAGCTCATTGAGGGAAGAGCTGTTTCCCCGATGTCGACCCGTTTGTCAGACCCGCAGCGCCGCGTCTTTCCCCTAGAATTCACTGTGTCGTCTGGGTGCCCGTTCCAGTCGTGGTGCGCACGTGTGTTCATCAGTGCAGCATGCACCGGGTCTCTACGTACTGTGTGTGTGTGTGTGTGTGTGTGTGTGTGTGAGTGTGTGTGTGTGCTTTATGTGAAAGTGCTGTTTGGGGTTAGTGGGAAAGCCCAGAGGGCAATCTGCAGGAGTCGGCTGTGGCCGCAGAAGACACCGCACGCTTTTATGTAGGTCAGCGTTCTCAGATCAGCCTCAGAGTCATGCTTGTTTACTTAGGAGAGATGGCAAGTGAGTGCGCGAGTGTGTGTGTGTGTGTGTGTGTGTGTGTGTGTGTGTGTGTGTGTGTGTGTGTGTGTGTGTGTGTGTGTGTGTGTAGAGGGGGAGGGGTTCACAGGCACTGACAGTGTGTGTGTGTGTGTGTGTGTGTGTGTGTGTGGGGAGCGGTAGTGGGGGGAAGGGGTTGCGGGGGCTTGGAGGTGAGCCAGATTGCGGGGCCAGCAGAGAGACTAGCCATTGTCTGCCTGCCCTCCATCCACCTCGCTATCTATGAATAACCCCGGCGTGGGGGCCGGGTCAGCGGGTTTATCTGCCCGTCCCACTCACCACAAAGCATATTTCTCCCACAGGCTCCAGGAGGGCAAGATAACAGTGGCCTCCCACCCTGGGAGTGGAGGTCATACGGGTGTAAGTATGGGGTTTCTACAGTGCAGCTCATTGTCAGGGCTTAGCACAGATCCTCCACAGGCTCCCGTGCACCCAGGGCAGATAGGGAAGCACTCTAACCAAAGAGGGTGGGAAATAGGAGCGCTAATGAGGGCTGGAGGTGGAGGGGCATTCTGCAGACAGAGGCTGCATTCCACGTTGTGTTAGGGAGGAGGGGGGGACCAGAGCTCAAATGCCACTGCCTCTGCCTCTGCTGCTGCCTCTACCCCCGCTGCCTCTGCTGCTGCCTCTGCTGCTGCCCCTGCCTCTGCCTCTGCTGCTGCCTCTGCTGCTGCCTCTGCCTCTGCTCGTGCCTCTGCCCCTGCTGTTGCTGCTGGAGCAGAGTTAAGCCGGCCAACCTAATCCTCGTAAGCCTGCCGACCGCTGCTGCTGCCCTCCACACTGGGATCAGCTTGTTTGTCACACTGTTTTTTAGCAGCCCCACTCCTCTGGCCGTGCGGCTGTGTGCCACGCTGTCAAACGGTGACCTTTGGTTCGACTGGGTCTCCTTTGACACGTATTCCCTTATATTGGTGGTTATGAATTGTTATGGTCGTTATGTCGTTGTGAATCTTTTTTTGTCTCTTCTTTTAACCTTTTTCTTCCGTCTTTCCTTGTTTCCTCTTTTCCTGCACCTCTGCCTTTTTTAAATTATGCCTCTCTGTTATGTCCCTCGCTTCCACTCTCTTTCCCTCGCTCCCATTGGCGCGGGCCATAACGGTTGGTCCGCCGAGGTGCGCTTTGCTCAATGCGGAAACAAAAGTGGCACACCGTGTCTGTATCTAGGCGACCATGTCACAGGAGACACGCGGCGTGGACATTCTTAGGACGTGGTGGCAAATAGATTGCCAGGCCAGTGAATACACACACACACACACACACACACACACACACACACACTTTACTGTACAGAGATCGGGTAACGGATGTCTCTATGAGACGCAGAAAAGTACTTTGGAGGGAATGCCAGGACACCAGGTGTGTGTGTGTGTGTGTGTGTGTGTGTGTGTGTGTGTGTGTGCAGCAAACTACCATGCTCATGACCGCAAATGATGCCTATCAATTCAAACAGTATAATTATAGTGTGTGTGCCTTTTTTTTTATTTGTGTGTGTGTTTATTTGATGTATCGATCCATTCATGCACAAGTACAGTGGGCATTTGCCTGCATGCACGTCTGGGAATGTGTAAGTGTGTGTAGGGTGTCATAATACTTACAATGGGGCTGTGTCCCTGCTGGCTGGATGGCCAAAGTGGCCTCGTTCCTCAGGTGAGTCCAGTGCACGTGTCTTCTAATCTCCCAAAGCACCGGAGAACAATTCAATCCCAATAAACATCCAGCCATTGTGCGGTCCCACCGCCAGGCTTGTTTGGAGGACTCCCACCTCCGAGATCCAGGGTTAGGCCGCGGGGTGAAAGGTTGAAGCTGGGCTAGTGGTTGCCCAGCGCGGCGCTTCCTCTCCAAGCTGGAAAAGAGAGAAGCGGCCCCTCTGAGGTCCGAATGGTGCTAAACTCCGATCCAGGTGACAGGGTCACTCCTCCGCGCACTTCTCCTAGATCAACACATGTCAAAGATGGCAGGGGGGCAATGATGAAACAGATCCCCCCTCCCCTGAGACAACCAGCATCACCAAACACACACACACACACACACACACACACACACGCAAGCAAGTTCACACTCTCCAACCTGTCTGCACAAACACGCAGATACACACAGTCACGCACTCTCCAGTCAAAAGTACTCGAGCGCTACGCTGAGTGCCGGGCCGAGTGCGAAACCCGCTCCTCACTCCCCTCTCCTCTCTCCGCAACAAGCAGTCCAGACGCGCGTTGCCAGCAAGCTGTGCCACACAGGTAGAATAGAATCCTCAGCGCCGAGGGCGAGGGAGGGCTGGGAGAGAGAGGCTTAGCAAAGCACCGTGTGTGTGTGTGTAAGAGAGAGAGAGGATCCCTGGCTCTCTCTTGGTGTCTCTCCACTGCACGTCCACACAGACAGAGCTGCTCCCGGTCAGCCGGCGCCTCAGCGGATGAGAGCAGCACTCTACCACCACGGATCACAACACAAAGAACACGCCCCCCCTCCCTCCCACTGTGGCTGCCTTCCTCGCAGCAAATCTCCTGCCTCGGCTGCCCCGCGCCGTCAACCGCCCCTCCTCCTCCTTCTCTCCCTCTCTCTCTCTCTCTCTCTCTCTCTCTCTCTCTCTCTCTCTCTCTCTCTCTCTCTCTCTCTCTCTCTCTCTCTCTCTCTCTCTCTCTCTCTCTCTCTCTCTCTCACACTAGCACTCCCTTTCTCAGTGGAACTCCCTCACCTCTCTTCGTCACATAAACAAAACCTTCATTTTCTCTCACTTTTTTATTTCTACTGGTCTTTGCCCTGCACGGTTTCTTTCTCTTTCATTGTTTTCAGTGTTATTTCTTGTGAGTTTATCCTTAGAACTCTAAACCAAATCAAAATCAAATGTATTTGTTGGGCACATTTTGTACACATAAAGGCAATTCAATGTGCTTTGCAGAAGGCAAGCAGGAACATACGAGAAAGAAATAAAAGAAAAAAATGTTTTACTCAATTCTGACTCTACACTCTGTTTCTTTCTGTCTTTTTTTAATGGCAGCAGCTATTAATTTCCGTCCCTTTGCAGTGGCACTGTAACTGTGGTCTGAATGTGTTTTTCTCTTTTCAGCACCACGGAGAGCTCCCGGCCCTCTATTGGGATGGTGGGAGGGAGGGACGGTGGGGGTTTGAATGGGTGGGCACAGTCAGAGGGAGAGAGAGGAGGAGGGGAGTTGGGGTGGGCACAGTAAGAGGGAGAAAGAGGAGGAGGAGGGGTGAGGGGTTCTTGGGTGGTGGGAGGAGTCGCTCCGTTGCCAGGGTGTGACCTCATTAGCAGCAACCTCCTCTACCCCCAGCAACCACACAGCTCCCTCCCCTTCCCCTCCCTTTCCTCCCTCCCAACCTCTCTCACACACACAGAGCTTGTAAACAAGACCACGGCACAAAAACACTGACAATGAATACACTGCTTTGCTCTCAGGAGCACGCAGTGCATGTGCATCAGCCAAAACAAAGGCAAACATAACAAAGCATAATCACCTGACAGCAAAAAAAAGAAAAGAAAAATTATAATAAAGTCATCGTGCAACATTTCCAAAGCCCTGCATAAACACACACAGCCCAAATATTTGTTGGAGCTCCCACCTCCCTGCCTCCTTAGGGCTGAACAGATGAAGAGATAAATAGCTGCACGTTTATCAAGGGATTCTGTGTATCTGGGAGTGTGTGTGTGTGTGTGTGTGTGTGTGTGTGTGTGTGTGTGCGGGGTAGGTGTGTTGTCTGCAATCTATTCTTGCGTTGGTTTGCAGTATTGTTGTCATGTACGTGCTGCGAGTGCTTGATACGTGGCACAGAGCAGGGGGCAAACGGTTGGGGGGAGGGGTGGCAATGGTGGGATGGGAGTGGGTTTTTGCTCGAGTGGATTAACACTGTCAACACAAAGAGATTAGGGAGCAGCGATCTGTTGTTTTCGTCAACCCTTCCCTCCATTTTCCCGCTCCTCTGCCCCTGTCACCACCACCCCTCACTTTCCCCCTCCTTCCCTCCTGCTGTTGGGCGAGGGCTGGGTCGCGGAGGTTTCTGCAGACAGAGAGGCGGCGGGGTGTAGGCTAGTTGTTAGGGGGCTGCTTCATAGTCAGACACCGAATTAAGAAAAAAAGAAAAACAAGCAATGGTTAATTGAGGATATGGGGGGTGGACAAGAGGCTGGGGATGGGGGTCAAAAAGAGCATCAGTCAGCCCTAATGAGTTCAACAGGGGCACAAGCAGAAGGTACAATAAGCAGCCAAGGCACAAGTCATACACAAATTATAAAAATGTAATACGACAAAAAATAACCTTCTCAGCACTTCGCACTTGCAATGCTATTATCTGGGCAAAGGGTGTTCCTTACTAACTGTGAAAGCAACATTTTGAAGTCACTTTAGATAAAAGCTAAATGACTGTAATGTAATTTGAAAGACATTTGCACCAAAAGTGGCAACCTTACACAGGGAGGTCCTCTCACTTTCTGCCTTCATGTGGATGATTGCTCGAACATAAAGGAAGTCACTCTATCTATATCAGATCAACACACACACAGACGCACTCACACGCGCACACAAAGGGCTTGTCTGATCTCTCCCGGAGGCCTTTGAGTACACTTTCAAAGGAAACATTTAGAGGCTGACTTAGGTCAGTGCACCCCGACTGTTGAGCACAGCGTCTGTTTGTCCAACTGACCCAGGGAGTGAAGGAGTTAAGCAAATATTTACCCCCCAGAAAGCACTGAGTAAGGGCAGAATAATGAACAGTGCCAAAAGCTCCATTCTGAGCCGCCGAAAACGTGAGTTTTGGGTACAAAGCCAAGGTGACGGATCAAAGGTCCTGTCTCACTCGTGGCGATGAATGAGGCAGTTTGATCTGACTGGTGAGTCAATGTGCACACGAGAACAGAGCAGACGTTATTGATGATTTAATGGGAGTTAATCATGCACACAGTGTTTTTGATAAATTGAGCATAAACAAAGTAGCCTGCCCCGACCAATAAGACGCATTAAGGGTGTGCATGTGTGTGTGTGTGTGTGTGTGTGTGTGTGTGTGTGTGTGTGTGTGTGTGTGTGTGTGTGCGTGTGTAAGCCTGTGTGTGAGCATGTGTGTGTGTGTGAAAGCATGTGTGTGTGTGTGTGTGTGTGTGTGTGTGTGTGTGTGTGTGTGTGTGTGTGTGTGTGTGTGTGTGTGTGCTTGGGCACCTGAGATGGGGGTCCTGTTGGCACTCAGTTTACCCAGCCATGTAATCATGCACAATGGATTTTCTACCGCAATGGAGTTTCCATAATTACCATCCAACTAATCAATCACAATATGATTAAGAGAGCACAGCCAACTAATTATTAAACAAAATGAAAATGTCCCTCTCAAAACCAAAAGTGTACCGTTCATACTACTGTACATGAAATACTAATTTCAATTGGAGGCTTTTCCGTGAGGGATTATGATTTTGAAATAACGGCACAGCACAAGGGTCTATCTGTGGGTGTGGAATTTGCCAGAGCCCCATTGGGATCCGTCTGGGAGGCAAGCGTTCCATCTGGGTTTATAGGAGACCTGCAGGTGAGGAAGAGGTGGGTGTCGGTCAGTCGGACAGGGAGATAGCTGCGCTGGAGATGACAGACTCATTAAACTTTCAGGGCGTCTTACTTCCACCTCTGCACATCCCAGAGAAATAGAGCGTGCGCTTGATGTGCTGCTCAGCAGCGGACCACGGACACCTGACGGATGCCCGCGCACGCAAGCAGGCGCACCCACCCACCCCTGGACGTCCATACAGCGCAGCCCACACACACAGCCGCATTACACACAAATGAACCCACACAGAAATTTAACACACTCATACTGTCCTATGCTCTCTTCCCCCTTCCACTCACATGCAAGCACACACATTAGCCCAGTTAACGCTGACCCCATTCACGCATTTGGACACTCAGCACACTCACATTCACCACAAACAACCTAGCTCTCTGTTACGTCCACAACCAGGCCGCTCCACTATGTCTTTGTATTGCACTGGCCGACTTGCATACCCATAAACATTGAGCCCAAAGTGCTCTACAACATAAGTGTCAATTACCACATTGACATGAAAAGTCTTCTTCAGAAGTTTCTCGTGTAAGGTTACGTGTACTGGTAACGGTGGCTACTTAAAAATTACATTTCATTCCCACCAAAAGATTCGTGTTCTGTTAATAAAGGATTCACAAAAGCATCAAGTGCCTCAGCGTTCAGCAGCACAGCATGTGGGCATGTTCCACTTAATCAGGCTCTTCAACACTAATTTACCGCCTCTTCATCCCTTCATCCCTCCCTTCCTCTGTCCTTCAATCCCTCTATTTCTCCAGGCCCCCAAGAGGCATCAAGCCGAGGCACGTTGGAAGGTGACAAGCACCCCCAACTCCCCCGCCACCTCCCAGCCGCGATGGAGAGGTGAGAACAAGGGGATGGAGGAGGAGAATAATCCCTCTGAAAGGTGGTTGTTGCGGGTTCCAATCTGGGGATGGGGGGTTTTAACCCGTCCTGTAAACCCAATAAATCCTGGGTTTAGAGGGATGTAACTGATGGGCTTCAGCCCCCTGCAGACAGTCTACTGGAACTAAACGGAGGATGGACCCGCTGAGCCAGAAGGATGGAGGTGCTTCAGGTTCTAGAGTAGTAATTTAGCGATACATAGGATTTACCTTTATGAATATTACTGTGACATATTTAAGTCAGTTGAACGATGTAGAACATTTAAATTGAACATGTAAGTCAGTTGATTGTTTGCGCTAAAGTTGAAGCACACATTTGACTCAATTTATCGGATTCCACTAAAATACGTGCAATAACAAACATGGCTATTCAATCTTGGAAAAATCATTTTGACATACTGCCGTCAGTTTTTGTTCTGATGTTCTCCTTCTTCTACTACTTATGTTACACTGCAAACAAGGAGAGTGGGTGGCCTCTGCTGGTAAGAACCAAACACTACATAAAGGCCAGAGTAATTAAATAAGAGGAAGAACATTTTGTTGAAGCAGATGTATAAAACTATATACCCGCATTTTATTTGAGCCGGTGAATAGATGTTGTTCTGCATTAACGTTTGTTGGATATCATTGGATATCAGACTGGCGACCTGTCCAGGGTGTAGCTCGCCTCTCGCCCTGTGTCGGCTGGGATAGGCTCCAGCCCCCCCGCGACCCTGCAAAGGATAAGCGGTATAGCTAATGGATGGAATGGATGGATGGATGGATGTATGGATATCATTGTTTAAACTATTCTTGTCTTACTTCTGCCTTTTAATTCCACATACAATTTATAAACCCCACTGTACAGATACATTTTGGCTTTATTCAAACTACAAGCAGTTGAAAATGGCTGTTGCCAATCAGGGCATTCAGTATTCCAATGTTCCATCCGCTGAGGTTCCATTGAGGTTCACAGTTTTGTATAATGTCCAGTCAAAACAATATGTCTTTCTCTCATAAAGGCATACTGACACATGGATACAGCAACACAACACTTAAACTATCAAACACAGAGACACATTTTCACAAACAAATGCAGATTTGCATGTTCATGTGAGTCTTTGTTCGTTTTGGTCTTTCTCAAGAAAGTTTCACTTAATTATCTTCTTCCTCTGAACATCCAATTATTCTGTGTAAATTAAGGTACATTGATCCCACGCTTAGGGACACACACGGAATTTAATGTGAATTACAGTAATTGTATGCCAAGAATCAATCAGTTTGTATGCTCCCTTGTTAAATGGAATTCCCTTTTTCAACTGTTCACACAGCTTGCCTGGTTTACTTGTATTTCAGTGTATTACAACTGTTATCTGGCTTTATTATAACTTCAAATAAACAGTCAAATATAAATATGAGCAATATGAGAAATCTTTAGGTCTGGATAACTTTGCATTTAGAAAATACTCAGTGACTACAAATCGTTTTCACTATTTCAATTCCGCCACAAGTCTCTGTGGGCCTTTTTCAAACCAAGATACCCTTGGTATATTGAGAAAACACCCTCTTTACTCATCTGTCTTTCGGTCTGTCTGCCGGTCTCTTTCTCTCTCTCTCTCTCTCTCTCTCTCTCTCTCTCTCTCTTTCTCTCTCTCTCTCTCTCTGACACACACACACACACACACACACACACACACACACACACACACACACACAACACACATATGGAGTGCTTATTATGTGATCCCAACTAGCCTAGTGCTTTCAACGTTAGTAGGCCTAGAGGGCCATCATTATAACGGCAAACAACAAAATGAACGGCATAGAGTCAAATTGGTAACATAAAATAACACAAGCTAAGCAAAGAAGATAAAATTCAAGCCAAATGTCCAATGAATATAGCAAAGGATTTGAAATCCTCAACTAGACAATAATGTGGGTAAAATAAAGTTAGGCTCAGACAGAGCCTCACTAACCAGACATTTTGAATAAAAAAAAAACAATAACAATAATGCATGCAAGTTATTACTATTTCTAAACATAAATTATTTTATAATTTCTAAGCAAAGTAAACCTTAATATATCAGTAGTTATAGGAAAGTAATCACATTCATAGAGATCCAAATTGAACGTTTCAAAATGATATATAGTAGCTGAAGCATCAGCTGAAGACTTAATAGAAAAAAGTTAGACAGAACGTCTTTACTTCACAAAAGGATGTGGGTTAGTTGATGGTCAATATTAAGCAACGATGATTAAGATAGCTAACTTCCTCTACATGACCGCTATCGTTTTCTAATTGGTTGGACAAATTCTTCTAACATCCTGCATCCACAACCTACCCAATGTATGTCTCATCTTTTTCTTTAGACTGTTAGAATCTGTTTCAGTGTGATGTAAGTATTCAATGATGCTTCTTCGTCTGAAAGTGTTTGTGCCGGTGCTGTTAGCATCGCTAATTTGCGGCGAATTGGTCAACAAGTTTGATGAAAAGCCACAGTGCATACATTTTTTTGTTGATGACATCACTCCCAGGAATCTTGAAAGATGGAGCCATACAAGATCAGAACGTCTACAAGGCGATATGCCAGGTGCATGGTCAAAATACAACGGAACCCTATACATTTGCAACACTTTATGACACAACAAAAAGGATCCCTGTGTTTTCGGCCTTTACATAAATAGGAAAGGTATCCTGGATCAGTAGATAGACCACCTTGGCGGATTGAAAATGAGGAACAAAAATGTATAAATAAAATAAAGGATTGAAAAAATATTCTTATTTTGTTCTCATTTAGTTGGGCGGGATTTTAAGGTGTGTTGTTGAAAGTTCTACAGTAACCATACTGTTGCTTCAAACCTTGTATCAGGTTCAATGTCTTACAAAGTGCATAGATAAACCAAAGCGGTTGTGAATAAACAGATTACCATGTAATATATTATGGCTTATTCTCAATGTATTATTTATCAACAGCTTACTGAAGATCAGCAAGCTTTAAATTATGAACATAAAGGTGAGTCTGTAAGTAAACACAGGCTCAACAGAGGTCACGTCTTCCCAATGGTACATGCTCACGACGTTGACTCTGCACTTTCAACCTTTACTCTGACTAATATAGTCCCACAAAAGGTAACATTCAATGGAGGAAGCTGGAACACTATGGAGCAATATGTCAGTCCCATCACCACAATGAACTGCTTAGACAATCACAACAAACCCATGGCCTATATAGTGACTGGAGCGGTGCTAAGGCCACATTATCGTAACTCATAATCGTATGTAATCATCTCTCTGTCTACATTTAGTTTATAAGGTATATTAAAAATAAGCGGAGACATTTTTTGTCTAAATATTCCTATAACAAAAGCCTACTAATTATATTCCATAAAAAACAGCTTCTCACCCGAAATACATTTGTGCCATCCACTATTTGTCATCAAACCTTTTACAATGACACACTCATGCACCCCACACTGTAAGGGAAAATTTTACATCCTGATGGATGTTCAAGCCTAAGCTGTTGGTCCAATGTGGGGTAAGGGTCTCAGTGAACGTCAGGTCACCAAAAGGATAGCATGTGCCTACGTCAGGTAACCAAAGAGATTGTATGTTCCTTTCGGAGACATTGAGTGTGTCTCTGCCATAACATGCAGATATGTGTACGCGTACTTTTCGATACTGGGAGTTAACACATATGTTCCCTCTTGACCAATGGGATCCAGAATCTCACCCCTGAGTTTGTTTTATGGAGTATCCTGTCGTCTCCCCACAGGCCCTGCGGGCGTCTTTCTCCTTCCGGGAGTCGGCCTGCGTTTAGGTGGTCCTGTGGAGATACGCCAAGGAGATATCCATCCTTATCCTCGTCGCCAATTGTCATGGATAGTTTCAATCTATAACAGAAACTAACCAATTAAACAGAGGGAAGAAACAAGCAATGATAAAGTACAACAACAGATCAACTACAGAGTCAGAGTCAGAGTGTGTACACAGAGAAATTACTACAGTCAGTTCAGTCTAACATCATAGTAAGTTCTGATTATTTGACAAGTTGACTTGATTATATTGGTTTTAAACTAAAACAAATCATCCCATTGGTTAAGAGGGAACACGTGTTTACTCCCAGTATCAAAAAGGACATGTACATATATCTGCATGTTATGGTGGAGACACACTCAGTGTCTCCGAAAGGCACATGCTATCCTGGTGACCTGTCCTTCCCTCTGACTATTTCCCAACGTTCGAAGAGCTCTGGCCGGACCCCGGCTATGACGCCCAAGTCTAGCCAGCCTAGTACGTACACACATCTCTTCATACTATGGATAGGACACAAACCTAGATTCCAGTGTCTCCGAAAGACACATACTATCTTTCTGGTGACCTGGCCTTACCTCTGACCCCTCCCTCACGTCTGAACAACATCTTAGGCCAGAACATCCGCCAGGATGCCAAATTTGGTCACACACACACACACACACACACACACACACACACACACACACACACACACACACACACACACACACACACGCACACACAAACGGTTATTTTACTATTAATCTATATGTTATGCAAAGCTAATCTGTAAGTAATTTCTTCTGCAATGATAAAATTAGTTTTGGGTTCATTAAGGATTACTTTGGCCAAACGAAATCACATCCTCCAAGAAAACAGTTTATCCAACATAGTTGCACATGCTTTATTTGAATGATTATAGCTTTTTATTGCTTAATACAGATAATTATTTATTATCTGCAAAAGAAAAGGAAAAAAACTGCGCGCACTTAACTTAACAAATAGCCCAATACCCCCAAACTCAAAGTGAAAAAAAGAATGCATTAGCCCTATTTAGCTCCAGAAGAAAACGTGAGCAAATTATTGTTTTGAAACCCGGGTACCACTTGGTGACCTGTGGTTTGCCAAGATTTCTCAAGTATACTTCAAACCCAATAACATTTGCTTTTCGAAAACAGAATATATATATATATATATTTGATCCAGTGAGCACTAACATATATATATATCAGTGCAAGTAGCTAGCGGTCCTGGAATGATTTGGAATGTGTTTTGCTTTTACGGAGTCAAATTCCGTGTTGAGCGCGAGCGCTTCCCCGCTATCCAAAACAAGCGCACCGTTAGTATCTTCCGAACCGCACAGAACTGGTGGATTGTGCGTGGTAACCAACCGCACGGTTGTCGTGCTAAGCAACCAGAGACTCATTCGGCAAATGAACGATTATTAACAGTTATTTTTGGTAAGTTTACAAAACAATTAAAAATGTGAAATATATTATCGCATTTAAATGTCTTATAGGCTACAACGAACGAGATCTGTAAGACATTTTAATAGCGCTGTTTGCATTCGTCGATGCCGCTATAGCGCGGACATTGACATCGTGTTTACATAATATCCAGATTTTCAATGTGCATGGAAATTGTGTGAACGACAGTATTGAGTATTGAGTACACCGTCAGATTAACAGCGTGAGATGTCCTCGAATGCTTCTTGTCATTGGCCTCCAGGTCCACTCCTGCTTGAGTTTAATTTGGTTTCAGGGACGTGCCCACTTCTTTTGCGTAAACGCTACCCAGGACTCCACTGAGCCAATTAGCTGTCTAATTTGAGCAAATTTTGCTTGATGTTTTTTATGAAGTATAGACCAGATCATATAAAATCAATGAATTGATTGCACTGACGCTTGGCTGTACTACCATACACAAACACATTTTTTTTATCCAATGACAGTATACAAGGGGATTAATGGGTCACTTGACTTTACATTAAGGAATAAAGCATTAAGATCAACACTTTAACTTGTACCCTTGACCCTTACTTGGTGCATGATGTGTGTAGGGGGTTAGCTGTGGTTCGTAGGCATTCCACAGGCTGGATGAGCGGGGCAACCTTTTCCTCGTCTTCCGAGGCAGCGGAGATGAGCCGCATCCACTATGAGCTGGAGTACACCGAGGGCATCAGCCAACGCATGAGGATTCCCGATACGCTGAAGATGGCCTCGGAGCACCAGATGGGGTCTCTGCAGCAGAACTTTCCCCCACACACTGCCATGATGCAGGTGCCTGAGAGGATTGTCATTGCAGGTCAGTAGTGTGGTGCTCACTGGATCAAAGACTGGTTCTGATACTGCCATTGTTATGGGTTGGACTCCCAAGGGGCTCACCAATCCCTAGTACTGAGGGCGTAGGTTTGTTGATGTTGGGGGGGGGGTTGCAGATATTTTAATGTGCCATTAACTGGGGGGTTATAGATGCAGGCTCTCATTACTGGGGTGTGTGTGTGTGTGGGGGGGGGGGGGGATCCCCCAATCCCCGCCCCGACTTTTTCAGGATGCTATTGAAATCATTTTGGATGCACAGACTATGGCATGGTGGCATAGCAACTAAACGTTAGCATTGTTAAATCAGAACAGCAGATAAAAGAAGAGCAATTTATTATTTATTATTTTTTATTTCACTTGTTTTCCCCCCACCCGTCTGTCCAACCACTCTATCCTTCCTCTCTCCACCTGTCCTAAACCTTTTGTCAGGGGACACCGGGGACTCCATGTACTCACGGCCCCGAGATCTGGACCTGATCCAGTCCACACCTTCACTGGACCTGCTGAACATGAAGGCCCCGCCACGTGTCCTCACTCTATCAGAGCAGCCTCTCGATTCCCTAGAGACTGACCAGGCACCCCCTGCACAGGCCCATCCCAACCAGGTGGTGAGTACCAAGCGTCGCCAATGCCGACGGAGTGCTAACCGTTGTTCTGGTGGCTGTTCACCCATGGGTCCTCTAATTACGGCTGTTTGTCGTGGCCATAGGCTCACACTCAGGGTCGGTCGAAGAGGGAGCGCAGTGCCAGTGAGAATACCACGGTACGCCATGTCAGTCATGCCCACCGGGGCGACACAAGGTAGGCCTCTAGTCAAGTGGAACACTTCTGGTTGCCTGTCTCTGCCGCTGCCTCTTTTCATTTCTCTTTAGGGTCTGACGCTTATGACCTCTCACCCTAGTTTCACCAAGGTGGACTCTTAACACTCCGCTTCTGCTTTCTCCACCCCCTTTCCTTTCTTTCTTTCTTTCTTTCTTTCTTTCTTTCTTTCTTTCTTTCTTTCTTTCTTTCTTTCTCTCTCTCTCTCTCTCTCTCTCTCTCTCTCTCTCTCTCTCTCTCTCTCTCTCTCTCTCTCTCTCTCTCTCTCTCTCTCTCTCTCTCTCTCTCTCTCTCTCTCTCTGCTCTTTCCAGTGTAACTCCATCCCCCTCTGCCCCTCCAGTCAGGCTCTGCCCCCCACTCTGCACCCCTGAGGATGCCAACCAGAACCTGTTCACGGCCGGTGGGGTTCTGTGTTACATCCAGAACACCACTCGCCGGGCCTACCATCAGGTCCTTGACGTTCTGGAGGACAACCACCGCAGGTGACCTTTACCCTCCATTCTCTCATGATGATGACACAGTGGTGAGATCTGTACTGTCATTTGTAAGCTTTGATGAGTGGTCGGATGCCACTGACCTGTCCTTGTGTCGATCTAAACTGCGTACATGAAAGGTGTGGCAGGGATGTGTGTGTGTGTGACTACAAAGTGCTGGCTCATTTTCATTTCTGTTATCTGTAAGTGCACATCGGGCACAGCCTGCCTCACACAGTGTTAGACAGTATGCTGACAGACAGGAGTCTCATTAAGGTGAGAACCGGATGCTTTCCACAATCTATAAGCACCCTGAAATCTAAGATACTAAGCTTTTAGAGGAAAAGCTTTTAGCATTTTTATCTGTTGCAACAGTCTACGTGCTATGACGCTAAATGAAAACCACAGATAAAACTGATTGAGGGATTACGGGCATATTCTGGTTATGCAGGCAGTGTTACATGTCGATTACTGTTTAACAGGCCTATAACACTGTCATATTGCATTGTCATGATTCCTATTTTCTCCATAGGTCCCAGCTAGATCTGACCCTGGACATGACCTGTGATGAATCAGGCTTAGTAGATGCCTCATCGCTACGCCGACAGGTACACAATGTACAGACAAACGACCTCCTGTTCTGCTGATTCTCGGAAGATATTTTTGTTTACTTACAGGAATATGGTTTTGCTATTGAGTTTCACACTGTGTGGAGCTTCTATTATAAATAAATATATATATGGATAAGGTGCTGCATGACTGTTTATTTAACTGATCTTCACATTGCCATCACATTTCCTGTATGAAAAATGATGTGTGCTGGACTTTAAAACGCATTGATTTTGTTTAATGGCGTCCCGTTTTATTTGTGTCGATTCCTAGATCGTGAAGCTGAATCGCCGTCTTCAGCTGTTGGAGGAAGAGAACAAAGAGCGTTCCAAGCGGGAGGTGATCCTCTACTCTGCTACTGTGGCCTTCTGGCTCGTCAACACCTGGGTGTGGTTTCGGCGTTAGAACCGTTCCACCAGACTAAGCAAGCGGTAGCCGTAGCTTTGAAACCAAGTCGCATCGGTTTAGGGGATTTGAGTGGTCACTTGTAAATGGTTTGTCTCTAACTGTTTCTTCAAAGTGTCAAAAGGCTATAACTTGAATCAATCTAGAGATGCCATCATATTTGTTCAGAATTACTTATTTTGTCTATTTAAACCGGAATATTTAATTTATTATATAACATGCACAGGAAGGACAATGAGTACAAGTTTTCCTCCATATTGAACTCAATATTTTGCCAGAACAATTTTTCCTTGATTTTGATACTCTTGTAAATTCAGAAAGATACTGTAATATCATAAGTTATTAGACAAAAGAGCATTGAAGATATATTTCTATTAGACTGCTGTAGATCAAATTATTACATTGTTTAACCTGCTACTCCCTTCAACCTCTGTTTTACAGGGGGGAAAAAAGCATGATTTCTAAATGTTAATTTTCATGTTTTGTGTAATCGGTCATGTCTTAGCTCTGTATGATGCATAAATGTGGTGAAAATTTAAACATTTGAAACTCAAAATGATGAATAATCTAGCAAAAGAGTATATGGAGATAAATTGACAAAAGAAAATATTTCATCAAATGTGATTATTGTCTAAGTTTATAAGCAACGTACCTGCCACTTAAACCTCTTCACTATGTTTAAATTGTATTTATTTTCTTGTAAAATATAAAAATTATGTTTGTAAATATTTTACCGTAATAAACAGTAAGTGGCTTAATGTGGCAGCAGTGGTTGAGGGGAAATGTTGTTCAAATTGGAGCTCAATCTTTTTATCATTTTATTTTCTACTGCCGCCCTATTGGTTCATCTGTGCTAAAACAACAACACAAGTTTCCGGGTGCCCAGCACAGTCAGCAGGATCACAGCTCGTGTTAGCTCAACTGGCTAGTTTTCTATTAGCACCATGGGGATAACAAAATTGGCAGATTTAATTCGCACTGATGGACCTGCTGCTATTTCTCACAAAGATATCAGTGACTACACAGGTACATTCGTTTCCCCTTACTATTAATTCATTAGTAAATTAAGCAGCAAGATCAGGCTCAGCTACACTTAATTTACTATCTTGACTTAAGCTAACCTCATCTCATTCATTTCTTTAAACTTAAACTCGACAGTAGCTATCAGGTTAACTGCTCAACTTGTTAGCTAACTGACCCTGCATACTACTGTATGCCACGTTTTGTTGTAATCTTTCTGTGTGACGATAGTGGTTATTTAGCCAGCTGTCAATTTGATCCCCTTTTAGGAAAGACTATAGCCTTCGACACCTCCATTGTCCTAAACCAGTTCCGCACTGCAGTGCCTGCTCTCAAGCATCTTAGGTGAGAAAGAGGTATCTACTTTTAACATTAATTATACCACAGATGCTGACACAAACGATGGGATATCAGAACATGCCCGGCCTAAGCGATTAAACCCATCAAACTATTCATATGAACTCCCCTCGCTGTGCATATTTAGCTAGACCGTCTGTACGTCTGTACGTGTGTATGTGTATGAGTTTAGTTCTGCCAATGTGCAATGTTTGCCTGATGATGCTTAAACAATACTTAGCCTAATTTACAGGCATTCAATACCACTGTTTTCCAATTTGGTCCATGTGTTTTCTTTCTACCAGCCCCTTGACAGGGCTGTTCTTCCGTTCATTGACCTTCCTGGAGCATGACATCAAGCCTGTATTTGTATTTGACGGAAAACCACCAGGAGAAAAGAAGGCTGTTGTAAGTAGCAGAGTTTGGGTATATCGCAATAGCTCTTTTTATTTAGAAAACAAGGCAAATGTTAATGAATGTTGATATATTCCTCTTTTGCGCCTTTCAGCTGGAGAAGAGGGCTCTGGCGGCCGGTTGGAGTTCCCCTAACCGCTCTGGCACAGGTCAGAGAAAATTACACTCCATGGTTTTGAATACCGTTTTCAAGTCAGATTAATTTAATGTCAATAGGTTGTTCTTGCTGTCCGCTCCCATTGCCTCCCACTCAAACTACTGTGCCTCTCCGCAGCATCTGCTCAAACCTTAGACTGCCTCCAGCTGTTGAAGCTTCTGGGCATTCCCATCATTCAGGTCAGTCCTCAGCCACAGGTCTACAATTTGGCTTAGTGCTGTGGATGCTTTTACATTCCTTCTCCTCCCGCACACTGCAGGCCCCGGGGGATGGTGAGGCGCTGTGTGCCCAGCTGGTAAAGGAGGGCAAGGTGGATGCTGTGGCATCAGAGGATATGGACACTCTGCCCTTTGGGGCCAAAGTTCTCATTCGACAGCTCAACGCCAAGAAAGATAGGTAAAGACAACTTAGCTGTGGATTTACGGCCTTCTTAAAAAAATTGTGCATTAATCCTGTGCATTATATATATTTTGCGAATAAACTTGATTCCGATCTTACTGTTTCACATTAATCTGCGGATCAAATGATGTGTTGAATCATTAAATTTGTCAAAGTCTATAGATTTCATGGTCATAAAGATGGAAGCTTGAACTCAGCATGCATAGTTGTGTGTCTGTGTCTCGGTCTGTATCTGTGTATGTCTGTGTGCTACCAACTACTAGTCCAGCTTTGTTACAAATCTACACACCCCGCTCTCACACACAGTGAAGTCATTGAGTATTCTCTACCAAAGCTTTTGGAGACCCTTAAGATTACATTTGAAGAGGTAAGTAATATCCACGTATACCGCTATTTTGCAATGAATTAAACAGTGTCCTATTGTTCAGGAGCCGGCCGATAACAGCGTAACGAGCACATTTAACACGTTTCCCTCTGCCCTTTGGCTGACCCAGTTTGTAGACCTGTGTATCCTACTGGGCTGTGACTACTGTGACAAGATAGTGGGGCTGGGTCCCAAGAGAGCTCTTTCCCTGATCCAGCAGCACCGCACCATAGAGAACGTGGTGCTGCACATCAATAGGAAGGTACTGGAAACACTGTAGAAAGAAAGCCTATCTCTTGATCACGCCGCCTTTTGCGTTTGTCCTCGGTCGAATCACACTCACTTTTCTTCTCTGTTGTTCTTATAGTATGCACTACATATAAAATGTACATAATTGCAGTGGACCCATTACTTATGTTTTGGAGAATTTGTATTGAAACATGTAATCTTACTTTACACATATCCTTTATAAACCTTTAAAGTAGCTTATATGGTCATTGAATGTAGTGTCTTGTGTTCCCCCAGACCCACCCGGTCCCACACTTCTGGCAGTACCAGGAGGCCCGCAAGCTGTTCCTGGATGCTCCGCTGACCGTGGCCTCTGACCTGGTCTGGACAGAGCCTGATGAGGAGGCCTTGGTCAGGTTCCTTTGCCACAACAAACACGTCAAGTAGGTCTATTAGTTGTGTGCCTTCTCGTTTTCATTAATATTTATAAAATAAACGTAATTTGCTAGGATCCAAACTGATTTTGTGCGCTCCTCTTACTGTAATTCTAACTGTATTGCTGTGTGTGTTTGTGCGACTGTTCAGAGAGCACAGGGTTCGAGGTCGGATGGAGAAGTTCCGTCAGACACGGGAGATGAGGAGGAAGAAGAGGGAGGAGGAGAAGGCAGCAGGGCACTCTAAGCAAACCCGAATGGAAGACTTCTTCCGTATTACAAGGAAGAGGAAGCAGGTGACATCCTAATTTCCTTCTGTAGTCGAATTATTTCATTGACATTACTTCACTGAATAATATTAAACTAAGAGATGCCTGATTAATGAACGTTCCATGTACTCTTATTCAAATAACTCATTGTATTTCCCAACGGGGATACACAAAGACAGGCTGGCAAGAAGAACATACTTAACATGAAGCAAAAACATTCAACTAGAACACATTGACCTGTACGAGGTCCTGGATTGCCATGTTGTTGTGTCTGAAATGCTGTTCTATTTACTTTTTACAGGCTGAAGCAGGGGATTCTGCCAGCCAAAAAAGGAAAGATAGCAAGGCCAAAGTGATGGTCACGCTGCCACCTGTTGGTGATCTTCCTGGTACTACAACTTGACAGAAGACGGATGTCGCAGAAGCAGTTGTTCACGTTATTCCACCTTAGAATATCAAGTATTTTTTGATAACTATATAATTTAATCTGTAAATCATATCCAGTTTCCCAACTGTTTATCAGTGAGTCCATTTAGAACTTGATTTATAAGTCAAGTTTCTGTGAATGCAAACAGTATTTGCATATAGAGAGCCAGTTAATGAGAGGCCTGCTGCATACTTGCTGCTCTCCATTTCCTGCAAATACATGCAGGAAGACCAGAGGAGGCAGTGACTTGTGAAAGAGAACAGTGTGATCACTGTTTGCTGGGTCCGTTTGCTGTGCCATCAGCCAAAACGGCAGACAAAGAATGTTTGATCATGGGATAGTCAACAGACACCTGCTGTGTCTATGATGCCAAATCTGTGACTTAAGACTTGCATTTTAAAACATAGCGTTTTATCATGTAAAATGGGTAAAAGTGCTTTCTTTCCCAAAAATATTTAGTGTTCTTTTTTATTTTGTATGTTTCTTGAACATGTATATATTATGGAAATCAAAAATAATTTTATGCTTTTTTTCCCCTTTTTTTTTTCTTTTTACAATAACTTGGACTGTGTTAATAAATACTTGTAAAAAGACTGTGGTTAGACTATTTTGTTTTTAAAACGGGGAGGGGTGGGATTTTTTAGTGAATCCCCCAAATATGTATTTCCAGTAGGAGGCGCCGTGAACGTAGGAGTTGTGTGGTGTTGTGGTTGCATCCAATTCGAAGAAGTTATTCGTCTGCCTTCTAGTCCCTGCTAGACCTCCCACTCTCAGTGGGTACCTGGCAACAACCGTCGTATTTCCAAAGACATCCCTTCTCAAGCCCTGGATAAACTTCTCCAATCGTAAATTGTCTGTTATTTTGGCCATGGCGACGAGTGCGAAGCGAAAGCAAGAGGAGACGCATCTTAAGATGCTTCGAGAGATGACTAGCTTACCCCCGAATAGGAAATGCTTTGATTGCGATCAGCGCGGCCCGACCTATGCCAACATGACAGTGGGCTCATTCGTCTGCACCACCTGTTCTGGAATCTTGTAAGTACTAGTATTTCATACCAAATTGCCCTATCTTTTTCTGGGCGCTAACATTTTGTTTCAGAATTTCTTTTTAGTTTTGTTTATCCACATAGTTTAATCTATCTTGAGCTAAGTGAGGACAGGTAACGACAGTGTCAATCGTTAGCTCGAGGCCATATCGGTTTGGTTACTTGGGCAGGGCATGGTCGCATACTTTACTCATCATGGATCATTCTGGTCTTTAACACGTAGCTACGTTTCGTCTAGTCGTGGGAATTGTATCTTATTGATTTGACCTGTTCCAAGCTACCATTGAATAACTAGTTGTACTGATGGCTAAAGGCAAATATTTGCCAAGTCTGACAAAAACCATCACGTAACCGCTCCACTCACAAAGCTCCCGACTTGAACTTTATCTAGCTGGGCATCCCATGCTTGATGTGGTGTCGACATCCAGAGATAAGCGTATATACATTTTCAGGGAGGGTCGCGCAAGTTGGGAAACACTTGTAGGATGAAGTAGGGTAGTGGATCGTTTAGGGCTGTATATGAAACTGCAACTAGTGATCGTGCGACTTTGCTTCGTGTGATTACTAATTTATTACTCGTATGATTTATTCAACTAGAGTGTAGCAACTACTCTATTGTCTGAACTATTGGTCTCATGTTCACCCTTTAGTTTAAGGACAGCGGGAAACACATATTGAAGTGTCATCTTCTTGCATCCTCCGTTAACTTCGGAAAGTGGAATTTACTAGTCATGTCGGCTATCTGTATGTACCCTGGGGATGAAGGGTGTGACTGTCCTTGTATTCTGCCAAATTATTCTCTTTTAGATTTTGCTACCCTTTGTTCAGCTGTGTTCTTTTTCAGAAAACATGTTGTCCTAAACTTTATTTTACCATTATAGACAACCATTTTTTAAATCCCGACTTCTGTCTGACCTCAGCTATGAATTGTCAATAGCTAAAAGGTATTTGATAAACTAATGTTGCTCTTCAATGTATATTATTAGAATCTTTTGTTGGTTGTAGCCTGAGGCCATCGCTGCCTAGTGCCTACTACAGTCAAAATATTAAGATTTCATTCTTGCGCTGTCCGCAGTTTACTACAAGGTTTCCGTAAGTGTCCTCCTTGAACAAAGACTACCATTTAAACATAGCATAGGTTATGGCCTATAGTTTCTGCACTCAAATAAGCCTCTTGAGTCAACAATATAATATACTAGTGAGGCTTTACGTGATGAGCTACATGCTGAACACATTACCTCTACCCTCTCTCTCTCTCTCTCTCTCTCTCGCTCTCTCCCCCCTCTAACACTAACAGACGAGGGCTGAATCCCCCCCACAGAGTGAAGTCCATCTCTATGACCACCTTCACACAACAGGAAATTGACTTCCTACAGAAACACAACAACGAGGTATCCAGCACTATTATTCATGCAGCCACGAGGCTAAAGGCCCGCGTTTGACATGTCTTACAGAATTTGTTCATGCGTGTTTCATTTCTAGCTCCTCTGGAGTTTTTTTTTTATGTTTTTCTGGCGCTGGTGTTTTATTGGCATTCCACTCTCTTGCTATCTCCCTCCCTTTCTCGTTGTAACCCCTCCCCCACCCGTAAACCCCCTCTTCCTCCGCCCCCTCACTACCCTCCTTGTCTGCCCCTCCCTCCTCTGCTCCCCTGTAGGTTTGTAAACACATCTGGCTGGGGCTCTATGACGACAGAACACTGGTTGTTCCAGACTTCCGGGAACCACAGAAAGTAAAAGAATTCCTCCAGGAAAAATACGAGAAAAAAAGATGGTAAGATGCTTACTCTCGTATTCAGTTGGGGGGGGGGGGGGGGTGCTATATTTTCATTTGATGCTTTTAACCCAAATACTGCTCAGATAATTGTAAGTCTGTTATGTGTGTGTAGGTATGTTCCTCCGGACCAGGCCAGGACTGTAGCCACCATCCAGGCCTCTGTGTCAGGCTCCTCTGCCAGTAGTACAGGCAGCACCCCTGAGGTCCAGCCACTGAGGACCCTGCAGCTCAACAGGACCCCGCCACGCAAGGTGTGACACACACACACACACACACACACACACACACACACACACACACACACACACACACACACACACACACACACACACACACACTTACTGTCTGACTCCAGGAGCCCACCTCAGATATTCCTGATGTGATTATGACAAAAACTTTTATTCCCATATTGAGAATTCCATAACGTAAAATGACCTCATTTCTGCCTCTTGCTAGTCACAGTCCCCAGCAATTGGTCGTTCCCAGGCTCACGCCGCCATTGGTCAAGAGAAGAAATTTGACCTCCTGTCCGACCTGGGTGGAGACATTTTTGCTGCCCCGCCCTCACAGGCTGCCAGCTCGGCAAACTTTGCCAACTTCGCACATTTCCCCAGCCAATCAGGTAAGGTTTATTTGTTTTCCTTAGCCAATCGGCCAATAGCTATTCCTTGTCTTTCTGGTTACATAATAACAATTCCAAAGGTAACATTAGTAGGCTTGCTGAGATGATATATTATGAGCATTAGCTTTAGTTTTACATGCCGCATCCTACCAGCTCCATAACACCCATAAGCCATCAACGATTATCATGTGCTGATGTTGATGTTCCTCCATGTCATTTTGGTTTGCTCTTTCTTCATCGTATCAGCGTTTGCTTCCTCCCACCCTCCTCAGCCACTCAGGGTAACTTGAGCGAAAACTTTGCCAACTTTGAGGCGTTTGGCAACTCTGGAGTCCCATCTCATTTCGGCACATCACCCCCCTCACAGTCCTTTGCATCAGGTACCCCCACCCTTAACCCCACCCCACGGGAGCTGCCCTTCATATAAATCATTCAAAACTCAAACCTTAAATGTGTCACGCTACAGTTTGTTTGCTTATTTGGTGATGAATATAAAAACAATGTTCGTATATGTCTGTGTGTCTTTGAAAGTTAACAAATGGCGCACACGTTTTAGTTTGATGGCTTGCTTCCCGCTCTCTCTTCAGGGGGAGGGGTGCCGATCCCGTCGGTGGCCGGTGCCGTCCCAGCACAGTCCCAGTCCGGCAGGTCAGCAGCGGACCGCTATGCCGCTCTGGCTGAGCTGGACAATGAGCTCAGCTCCTCCGCTCCTACTGGCAGCAGTCTGCAAGGGTCCGACACACACACACACACACACACACACACACACACACACACACACACACACGGGGTCAAAAATTTGCATTCATAGAATCGTTGCATTATGTTTTGGAAAAGAAGTCGGGTTTCTTTGGTGCTAGCTTGGAGGATGTTACAGTGCTTTTTAGTCAATCTCTTTTAACGTCTATAAGAGGAAAGGATTCTCTCAGTCTCTTATCCAGGCCTCGCTTTGATATCTGTGCTCTCATGTGACGGTGGTTCTCTCTATCTCTCTCTCTCTCTGTGTGTGTGTGTGCAGGAACATGTTTGGAGCCGTCCTGGGAAGCTCACCTGCTCAGACTCAGCCTGTGCTGACAACAAACATGCAGCCTGGGTTCGGAGGTTAGTATTCTGTAGCTCCTGTTCAATGGCCAGCATACATTCACAGCGCCTGCCCAAAAGAAAGTTCTGATGTCCTCAGAGTGATCATATCTTCCACTAACAACAGCTCAGTCTAGTGGTAAATAAAGAAGACATAATTTTGGCCCAAGGTTAAAACCACAATCCTGTAACTGATTATGAAATTACAACATTTCTTTTAACTGTTAAGGAGTGAGCAGCCTCTGTAACATCTTATCCTCTCTCCCAGCCAATCCATCAACAAATCCCTTCGTAGCTGCTGCCGCTGCCCCAGAGATGGCCACTAATCCCTTCCAGACAAACGGTAAAGCATCGTGTGTGTGTGTGTGTGTGTGTGTGTGTATCGGTGTGTATGGGGGTGGGGCTGGTTGGTTGGTTGGTGTGAAGAGATTCCAGTTAGACATTTATGTGATTTAAAGTATTGTTGTTTTTTTTTCATATATTTGTACATTTGTGTTGAGCTTTTGTTACTTTGATTGTTAGCATGAGGTATGGTTTCTAGCTAGTAGCCCATTGAAAAGGTAAGTGAGTGCCTGACTATGTTAAACTTTCCCCTCCCCTCTCCCGTGTGTTTTGGTTTGTGTTTGGTATGATTGTTTCTGCCTGTGTCCGTGGACATGCTTTATGTGCGTGTGTGTCACTGTGTATTGTAGCCTCGTTTGGTACAGGCTCAATGAGCATGCCCGCTGGCTTTGGGAATGCCTCCTCCTTCTGCCTCCCGACCAGCTTCAGCGGATCCTTCCAGCAGCCCTTCCCCGGCCAGGCCCCCGTCCCCTACCCCCAGCCCGGGACCTACCACCCTCAGCCCAATGGTTAGTGCCCCCCCCCTGCCTGCGGCCCCTCCCCTAGGCCTGTACACCAGCACAGCACCCGTCCATCAAGAGTCACTTTGGTTACAGCCAGATAATCCAATGTTCACGCATTTAATGTTGCGATTATGCATGGCCTTACATTTTAACCTGAATCTGACAGGGGACATAAATATAAAGGGGGTGTGTTTGGTGTTTCCCATTAGGAAGATTGTGTAAGGTAAGGTTACCCAATTATTATGTGACTTTTCAATGATGGCTACTGTGGTAATTGAGTTGTGTTCTGGGTACAGTTGTTTAAATGTGTTCATTGGAATGTATTGGAGAGAGCCTAAGTCATACAATCACCTTTTGATGTAATGAGAGGAGCTTAAAACATTCCTACTCGCAGCGTTGCCCTGCCGAACACATTGTGACCCGCCAAGTGTCTTTTGTTGTGATGCTTCGTTTTACAGACCCGGTGTGGTACCTCTGCACGTGTTCATGTATTCATGTCAAATCCGCTAGAAGAATAATAAGTGATGTGTTAGAAAGTAAATGGTCCTTAGGCATGGGGTAACTTAGTTATTGTAGATCCTGGATTATTTATTTTTGCCAGTCCGCGTGTCCCAAAAGAAGCCGACCAACTTAGAGAAGGCTTTGTTTTAAACTTGTCTTGTTGTTCTGTGTCTCCAGGCCCTGCTTACCCTGTCTACGGGCAGACCAAGCCCTCCATGATGCCCTTCGGTCAGCCTATGGCTGGGCCTGGCATGGCAAATAACCCATTCATGGTGAGTCAACTCTTTGTTAGTGTTGAGGGTCCGTGGGACCCGTTTTCAGTGTTTACTCAAAAGAAAATGTATGCAATGCATAGCTTTTTGCAACATGGCACTCATTGGCCTGGGTTCAGTTTCTATGAGTGCACTGTGCACCCGCACCCCTCCGCCACTACACATGTATATTACATATGTGGTGTTCAGGTCCACTGGATCCAAGGGTAATAAAAGTGTGGGAATTTTAGGTGAAAACCAGGAAACAAAAGAAAAAGGTTTGCTGTGTACAGTCACTCATTCTTTCTCCAAATCTTAAGTATTTTACATACATTGTTATGGCTGTATTGCTTTAAAAACTCAGTAATTTTGTGGGTCTACCAGACCCGCAAGCATTGGGTGAGTAACAAAAACACCTTACAATTTCTGTTTGTATGACAAAAGCACTGTATGTTATGCTATTAATGCAGACCTATAATTAGTCAATGGAATTGGAGATAAATGCCATAACATTTTGGACTGTAGATCAGGGCCAATTTGCACGTACTTATTTGGAAACCTGTCTGTTTTTCACCAGGCCGGAGCCCCAGCAGGATCCTTCCCCAACGGAGGTTCCACTAATCCCTTCCTGTAGCGTGCTTACCGGTTCTTGCCACCAGAGAGCAGCATGCAGCACATATTCAATTCAACGCACCCCTTCCGTCACGAAACCCGTGACCATACATTTCTTATAAGAAAAAGAAAAAAAAACTCTGAAACCATTTGTTTTTTAAGGAAAAACAGTTTACAACACTATGAAGGAGGACAGAGGACTAAATGGAAAAACCTTGGGACTGTTCTGGAAAAAAAACTATAATACTCTTTGGACTATATATACATTTTTATGTTTATGATTGTAAGCTCTTTGTGCATATCAATTGTAATCTTGATTAAGTACAATTTATGTATACGAGGACTGAGTTAATAAGGGTGCCTACACACCTAGTGGAAAAGCCACTATTATATGTGTAGGGAACACTGTTGGCAGTATAAAGTTAACAGAAATAACAGGTTTATCTACAACTAAGTTTGTGAGTTACTTGGCTTTTAGAATGAATATGAATGCAACATTTTAAATCTGAAAGTCCTTTTTATCTTTGCACACAAGTTGCCATTATAACGGCTACTGCAAAAATACACTTGCAGAGTCAGAATGCTATACCATCTGTCACAGGGGCCCTTTGATCCTTCACGCTCGTGTTGAATTGGCTTCCACAAAATCAATTTGATAGGTTTGAAAAAAATGTGTGAGAATGTGAGGATTCCATATGCCCATATCAGACATCATCATGTACCTTGCCCATATGTAACTAACAGATACTGCTTGTGGATGAGAAAAAAAAACTGCTCTCCTTGACAGACCTGCATGTCTGGTTTAAAAAAGGCAAATACTGCAATCAGTTTCGGTCTGCGCAAAGGATAGTGGGTTAAATTTCAGATCATAGGCAGTTCATATCTGTGACCTCAGTCTCTAGCTGGTTGACTAATGGACTGTTTGCCGTAGCACCAAAGGGAGACAGATATTAAGTAATAAATAGGCTGTCAAAATGTTTAGCTAATCACATCTATAACCTTAGCAACCTGGTCGTAAAAACATTGACTGAATCTCAGGTCCAAGTTAGTCCTCAAATCTTTGAATCGTTGTCAATGTATTGTAAAGTAAGTTTCCCGAATCTTAGTACTTTACCTCTGATGCATTTAGAGAAAAATGCAAGGTGAAAATACTAAGAAGTCAACTTCCCTGGGTTGATGGGGAACTATTGCCTTAACAACTGTAAACAACAAGGCAGATAAAGTCAGTCATGGCTCCGTCCTAAAGCAAATGCTTATTGCAAAATTTGTTTCTGTAAATGGTAGAAGTTGCATTTGTTGTAGGCTAATCCAAACCAAAACACACTCGTGCTAGGAAAATGTATACACTAAAAGGAAACATTAAAGGGAGAAAGTAGATGGT
This sequence comes from Galaxias olidus, assembly GCA_026901105.3. Lineage (NCBI taxonomy): Eukaryota > Metazoa > Chordata > Actinopteri > Galaxiiformes > Galaxiidae > Galaxias > Galaxias olidus. Next base: position 295,998 of record JAPMUY010004678.1, read on the forward strand.
CTTTTGAGGCCACTTAGCTTTATCTTCTGTCTTCATCCCATGAGTAATTAGTTATTGAATAATTTGTCTGAGCCCACTTTGCCTCCTCAAATAGCCTTGGAGGGCCAGGTCCACTGGGGATGGGAGTTTTTGATATTTTGCTGTGTAAAAATATTAAGCTAAGATTTTCTCTGGAATGCCTGTAGACTGAACCAGGAGAAGGAAAATCTCACTTGTGCCACCATTCACTAATAATGAATTTGACAATGTTTTACGTGTCTTTACAATAATATGTAAGTCATTTTGTACATATATAAATATATGTATAAATATATTAAAGATTTTTAACTACAGTTGGCAATAGTTATTGCTCATCATTTCCATTATGAATTGTGTGACATCAATTAAACATCACCGGTCCCGAGAATGTTTTTGTTTTGTTTTTAGTTTGTTTATTTGTTTGTCTTGAAGGAACAACCTTTTAGAAGAAACAGTAAGTTTACTTGGGCTTGTGTTTGACGACGTGTCATGACTCATGAGCCTTTGCCATGGAAACGTAAACAACACAAGGCGTCCAGCGCAATGGCGGCATTGCTGGGAGAAAGTCTTTTTGAAATAAGTGGACAAGGTCCTTCGCCTATTAAAGATTTTTATCACTTTGCTGTTTCAAAAAAAGATGTAAGTGCTAATTTACGATTTCATTCCATTTTGGCTTCTATTATATTATTATTATATTGCGTATGGCATAAAATATCGATCGTCAATTAATAACTAGCTAAGTATGTTATTGCTTTCTATAATTAAAAATATGACTGTCAATATGCCAGAACAATAAAACAAGAACACCACGATTGAAAAAGCTTGTTGCATACCTCAGGTTATATTTCGGTGGTGGAAGATATCCTTGAGAAATGATTGCAGAAATGCAAGGCCTGGAGAAGTAAAGGAGTCTCACCAGGACTTCATGGAAAACAGTCGGCTTCAGAGTAATTAAGCATTAGTTTTGAGTGATGACTTTTAGTAGTTTTTTTCCCTCTACAATTAAGCAACCTATTGCAGTTAACATAAAAACCGTTGTTCGTTTCTTCTTCTCAGGTCAGGTAAGTGTAGCGTTTGGGTCTCGGATCCTTCATTACGCCAAGGCTTTGTGCCAGGGTCATTATGACTACTTAGAGCGCCTTCCAGATCCCCTGCTGCTCCAAATTCTGGCACATCTAGAGCTGGAGGATGTTGCTCGGCTAGGGCACACCTCAAGCAGGTTCAGAAAGGTGAGTTTACAATCAGAACAGAATTGTACATTGCACTGTAGTGAGACACTCCTAATCCATCATGCGTGAACATTGAAAGTCTACCCAATAACAATGATGGGATCCAGGACGTTACAAAACTACAAAAAAGAAAATGGCCATGCATCTTGAAAACCTTCTAATGGTGTGTCGTTCTCTCCTCAGCTATGTACTTCAGAAGAGTTTTGGGAGCAGGCTGTGCGTGGCCGCTGCAACACCGTGTCGGACGAGATTTCATCCCTGGCCCTGGAGCTTGGCTGGCGGAGTGTCTTCTTCACCAGCAAGCTGCAGCTGCAGAAACAGATCAGCCGTCGGAGACTCCGGGCCCAGCAGCAACAGAGAGAACACTGCAGCACAGACGAGCTCACTAGCGAGAACTCAGACGCCAAGACGGAGAACCGTACCGAAATGGAACCCCGCCCTGGTACTACTCCTAGCCCTACTACCAGCATCCACCATGACTCTAACCATGGCAGTCCAACTGACCCGGTCTCTAACCTTGATTCCAAACATGGTCTTGAAGAGACCATGGACCTTTGTTCTGCTGACCCTGGCCGTGAAAAGCTTGGTATGGTCAAATCAACTGCCCAAGACTGGGATGGTCAACATGCTGAGGATGGCAGAGGAGACTGGAGCCGAGACTCAGAAAACTAAATTAAATTAGGTCTATTTTTGGCTAGTGGTTGCTTATTGATACTGTTAATCAGCATGATCAGTTTGTTATTCCTACAAAATTCTAGCAGTGATTATACAACTTACTAACGATTGTATCTGTATAGAGAGAATACTGATGTTTCAATTTATCTTAGTCCCCTGTACAGTGCATGATTGTTTATTATCGAAAACTTGTACTATACACTACTGAGTTTTTATACCCCGACTTTGTAAAAATAATATAGTGGTTATATGTGCAATGTCAATGTCAATGTACAATGTCAAACTTAACATTAGTAGAATAAAGCCAAAATTACATCTTGAAACTTAACAACTGTTTGCCTATGACTGAAAATTCCCATATGTCATGTGACATCGTTTGTCAAATCTTAGTTATAACAACAGGATTATAACCCTATATATTGTGCTCCCATGTACGCCATGAATATAATGAATTTCCAGCTCATTTGCTTTAAATATTGATATCTACCCAGTACATGTAAAAAGAGTAGGCATCAGTTACTGGACAAGCATCTGCTCCAACATAAATCTTTCAGGCAGTCATCAATAGATTCATAGAGCAGAAAAAACAAACGAAGTCAACAGACAACTGGCCACTATTGCCCAAAGCAAGGAGAACAAGCGGTGACGCAAAGTGTACCGCTTAGTTGTTGAGAGAGAGACGTCCTTTTATAGCCAGCCATTTCCTGGTTCTCTCTCCTGCTTTAGAAAGCCAGGCAGCACAGCGATGTCCAGTAACACAAGTCAAGATCTGAATTTGGTGGAGAAACAGAATGGAGGTGAGGCTACAGCTATAGAAGCACGTCACTGTACAATTTACAGTTTTGTTCTATATCCATTTTTCACAGTTTATTTTTGGGATGTGTATATAATATAATATTAATATATAATAATTTCAGGTATCATATTTTTCATATTTTTTTATTGTCTCTGTGATTTCCCCTAAGTTAAGCTTCCTTCTAAGGCTATGATGAGTGCTGAGAATGCATGGCTGTTGGATACAGTGATGGCCTGCACCTATGGAGGGACGTTCCTGGCCACCTTGTTTTCCACCTACCTCATTGTCTTCACAGTACGCTGCACATCTACGCTCCCCCGCCAAATGCGCTTTTTCCTGCTCAGCCAGCACTGCACCTGCATGACGGCCTTCAATGCCGTGGGCTGCCTGCGCCATAGCCTCCGTGCCCTGCACCTGCCCGTCCCCCACCTGGTCTGCTGGGTCATCTTCGACATACAGGTGGTGCTAGCCAGGGCCAAAATCATCACTTTCACCCTGATGGCCCTCAACACCTGCTTGTTCATCCTGCGCCCTCTCCGGTACCACGCACTGCTGCGTTGCCTGCGGCGGCCCGTCATTGCCATGGCCTGGTTCCTGGTGCTGTTTAACCCGGTGCTCTTCACCGTTCTGACCTGCGTGGTTCTCCCTGGAGACAGGTGATGGAGGTGGACTTTGAGTGCTCCACGGCCCTGGAGAGCTCCGCGTCGCGCCTCAGTGCCCTGGTCCAACTCCTGCTTCTGGCACTGCTCATTACAGGTACCTGCCTATTTGCAGGGAGGGCCATCGCGCCGGCCACTTCTCACGCTCCAACAGTAAGGCGCGTTGCACCATCCTCTTCACGGGTGCCAGATGTACCTCTACCTGCTGCCCGCCGTGGTCATGATCACCCGGCTGCGCCAGAACTTCATTTCCACGCTGTTCAACTTTCTGGTGTTCTGCGTGATGCAGTCCCTTAGGCCTATGGTCTACGGACTAATTTGCAGGGAATTCTGGGAACATCTGCCATGCCGCTACTCCCGCATTGTGGTGGATCCGCATCGGGCTAGTGTCTGCAATGGTGGTCGTAACATTGGGGACGGGACGGGACCAAATGGGCAGACACCGATTGGAGATCATTGCCTACAGAGACGTACAGTTCTGTGAACACCAGCAGTTCTAGAAGGACCATGAGTATGAAGACAGCTAGCAGCACCGCTGAGTCGGAATCCAGCAAGCAATCCTTGCCGTCTTCAATCAAGGAGGAAAGTGCTTCTTGCTCAGACCTCACAGAATACAATATAGACAGCCCCACAGTTTGCAAGGGGCAAACACTCAAGTAGTTAGTATAAACACTACAACTGAGCGCAGTGCACCTTCTCATATGCCTTGAATAGGTTTTAATAGGGTCTAATTCCATCAATAGACATAATTGCACTGACTGACGTATAATATTACTTACGCCACGTATCATAATAGTATTTTTCTTGGCAGTTGCCTTTAGAAGTGTAACACTTTGACCTGTAGTTGGAGAGTGTGGCATATTCAGAAGTACATTCGATATCCCCGCCCACATGCACATTATAAAAATGCAGTCCATTTACCACATTAACATGCATTGCAATGAAGAGTAACCAACAGGAAACTGTGACATTCAAACTTATGACTTTTTATTTCCCCTCTGTAGTGTCTAGGCCCACCTACATATATATTTTACAAGGTTGGATGTATAATTGCAAGGTTGTAACAATAGTTGAATGAAGCTCTATCATTACAAATGGAAACTGTGTAGCCTACAACCTGTTTTACGAACAATGTAATGTTAAAACATCTATGCTGAGTTTTAAGGAAAATTTATATTATTTGTGATTACTTGAACATAGTACATTAAAATATGTTTTGTCACTTTTTATATGAATAATTATACACTGCTTTTTGAGTGTGTTGGCTATTGTGTGCAGACATTAAATTAAAACACGATGTGAAAAAACTTTGATCGTACACAAATTGTGCTTTATCTCTTTATTATCTGGATGCATTGAACAACGTAGATGGAACAATATTTATTATTTTAGAAATTATAACAAATCACAGATTACCCATACGGTGTAGAAAGTGGAACTATGTCTGTAAGAATAAAATGATCGGAGGAATTTGGGTTTAACACAGGAAGTACGACAGTTTCAGGCAAGCAGTTGGATATTATTTGCGTACTTAGCCTTCCCTAGCTAATAAATACTTTCTTATCCAATTATTACAGAGTAGTATTTCAAAATACAGCCAAAATGCTTATCAAAGTTAAGGTAAGATATGTATCTTGTTAAAATCACATTGAGCATTTCATTACTTAATTCGGCCGGTTGCTCGCCGTTATTTAGCTAGCTAAACAGTGTCAGTTAGCTTAGCTTCAATCCTGTCTAAGAACTAACGTTAACGCTTTTGCAAAAATCTTTGTAGGCTAGCCTGTCGACAACAGTCTAAAAATACTCCGTCGAACATGTTTTATTACATCGTTGTTGGAATATTTTATTAGTAGAGCTATTCATGTATGAAACGATTTATTTTTACGGAAATACCTGGTAAGCTTCCATTGCATATGCACCTGTCTGCACCAAGACTAACGTTGCTGTTTCTTCTGTCATGCTTGACCTTAATGCTTATTTCAGACCCTCACTGGTAAAGAAATAGAGATTGACATTGAACCCACAGACAAGGTAATACAATTTAAGAAAGCGTCACACTTTCAATAATCTTGATGTACGCAGGGTACAGCACAAAAAAACTCGTCCTCTTTAAAATAATATGCCTCAATACTTTTTCTTTCTTCTTCCACTGCGACTTGTTAACAAAGGTTGAGCGAATCAAAGAAAGGGTGGAGGAGAAAGAAGGAATCCCACCACAGCAACAAAGACTAATCTACAGTGGAAAACAGATGTAAGTAAACATGAGGGGTGTCTAGTGCACTACAAGTCTACTGTTGTCTTGGTTCCTACCATTTTATCCACCAAATGTCAAATTGTACTCCTTTATTCTGTGTCTACCAGGAACGATGAGAAGACTGCAGCGGACTACAAGATCCAGGGAGGTTCTGTGCTTCATCTGGTCCTGGCACTAAGAGGAGGACGAGCATGTCATTGTCCAATCACGCAGCTGACATCATAGTTGACACATCATGCAGGCTATCCTTTTGTCAACGTTAGGCACGTTTAAACAGAGAGCAGCAACCTTGCCGGAATGCAGTGGCACTAAAATCATTGCTTCTAAGCAAACAAAGCAAAAGGACTTTCTGCCAATTCCTCTGTGTAAATGTTTTTTGTTTTTTTTGTAACCACCCACTCTTCGAGTTTCAACCGTGCACAGTGAGAGATTAGGTTTTGAGCACAGTTGTTTTGCTTGTGAATAAATGGTGAAGATGATGCACTCACTGTAGAGGTTTTTGAAAACCTTTTTAATAGAAATCACACACGACATAGAATTCAAAAGCAATGCACACGACAAACTGAACTCTCCATGTAATCGATATCTTCCCTAAACTGGTAGTGGTCAAATAACTTATAAGGTTGCAGATACTTCAAATTTTCAAAGGCATTTTTTTTTTTTACATCTACGTATATAAATTAACTGGGTGAATGGTTTTTGAAATATTAACCATCAGAAATTGGGTGCCCAGTCTATGCAATATTGGGTCAAATCTTTGCTCTTTAGTGTACGCATATAACCAGGTACTATTCTATGAATACTTCATTTTTGTAGCTTAGCCTACTTGTAACTTAAATATGTAATAATAACTATGTCATTTGATTTATATAGTGCTTTTCTAAAACCCAAAGATGAGTAGTATTGAGAAAAGCAGTGGATTGTGTTTCATAGAAAGCACATAGAACATACATAGAAGTTACTATCTTTTACAATGGCTTCAAACTCAAACACTACCATGTTTCAGTAATAACACTTTCAAGCCTATTTTGGGGCTGTAAGCGGACTCAAGTGAGATCAGATGGATAGGTACTGGTTTCGACAGCTTTCTTTACAATACATTTCTTTACATTATCAAAACGTTTTCGGGAACACACATGTATTCCAAGATGCAACAAAACTCACCTCAAAAAAGAAGTCAATATTTGTACATGGTAAAACCTCAGTGGTGAAGGCAGTGACATAGGCACAGGGAGAAATAGAGGAGGATGTACAGAGGTAGGAGAAGAACAACAAGACCACACCCATGTAGGAAGGCATGTACTGAAAAGACCACCTTCAAATTCTCCACCGCGTCACCCAAAATAAAGAACTCTAAAAGCATTAGAATGGCACTTACATGTTTTAGAGTGCTCAATGGGATTTTTTTTAAGAGAACCAATCCAATGCTTTTCCAATCCATGGGATAATTTATAATTAAAAGGATGAAGGTTGGAGAACCAGACCGCTGGAGAGAAGGTGTAAGAGGTGGCGCTGATTGGGGAGAAGCTGATCATTTGGCTCCGAATGACCAATGGGGACTGTAACAATGATCCACGTAAGAGCAAAGCAGCAGCCTTGGAGCTAGAGTAGCTACCTGTCAAGTACAACCAGTAAACATGAAGCTAGCCCACTAGACAATCCCGACTCCTCAACACTGCTGACAGACCACCATAGAGCGACAGCACGATATCTCAAACATGATGTGTAACACATAACAACCTGAGGCCAAAGGGCAGTGTGTTGTACAACAGTGCCTAGGTACCACATGTAAGGAACTACTGCCAGTGACTGCGCGAGAGAGAGAGAGAGAGAGAGAGAGAGAGAGAGAGAGAGAGAGAAAAAAAGGGGGGGGGGTAACAAGTAAAAGGTATTCTGGTGACAATGGCTTAGTGAACAGGTGAGATAATCCTGACGTTCGCAAATAAGCCTCAACATCTCATTCGTGAGACCCTGGCCAACTCTGAAGATACAGTTTCCACAGATCAACCATTTAAAAACAAAAACACAAGAGGGCATCTCCTTGTTTCAGCGACATCAGCATCAGGTGGTTGTAGTGTTGAATGATGGACAGGGAGACGAGAGAAACAGACCCTGCTCTTCTCGCATGCGTGACAAGAGTCAAACCTGTGGTCATCGGTTGGTTCTTCCATAGACTGTTGAACGCTAGTAGGGGTCTGACTGGCAGCCTTCAGTGCCAGGCAGAGGTGGGGAACGAGTCAACCTGCACGGTGTCCTGAAAGGCGGAGCCCTGAGTGGTGTAGGACACACGGACCCTCATCTTTAGGCTCACCTGGAAGGGAAAAGGGCATGCTTACAAACACTGTGTGTGAGTGTGTTTAAGAAAGACAAAACAATTACTTCTGGCTAAATACTTGAAATGCTTTGTTTTTGTGTAGCCCTGAATTCTCTACTGCGCTGTTTTTCTGCAGCACAGAAAAGCACTTTAAAGACTTGAACATAAACAGTAAATACAGTATACAAATATGTTTGGAGAGAGAACAAAGACAGCATAGGGGAAACCCATCAGTTAGCTTCATGCACTGAGGGAGACAGGGAGGTCTCACTTTGTTTGGGTTGTTGAGGAGAACGGTCTGAGTGATCTGAGCTGCCCCTCGTGCCGGGAGCGCGTCCCCGCTGGGGGCCTTCATCTGTAACTGGACACTCTGGAAAGGGGGGAGGAGGGGCAGAGACGTCACCGGACAAAGGTCAGGAATCATATTGTGTTACACTCGGTAAACAGCGACAATTTGACACAAACACAAACGGACTGGCCTACTACAGACTCGTGGGAAAATACAACTTAGCCAACGACACTACAGTACGTATCCGTTCATCTATTAACCCGACACAACATTGTTGCCCTGTATTACCAGTTCAATGTTCATGTTACCCTGTAAGCTGGCCTAAAACAGTGTCCTACATAACGACGTGGGCTAGGAGACGCATCCAGAGTGGAGCAGACCTTGGGCACTGCTGCCTGCAGGGTGAAGCTGCTCATGTCCGAGTTGGAGGAGTTAGTGGCAGTCAGGGTGACGGTGAGGACCGTGTCCGTCTGACTCTCACACTGCAGGCTCAGAGTCACGCCACTCTTCTCGTACACCGTCACGCTGGGTGCTGGTAGGGGAAGGCATGGGAAAGGATGCATTAGATAAGATGCAGACGGCTGAAGGAAATACTTAGTAATACTTAACAGTTGTCTGAAACACGATGGGTATTATGATGGAGGTGTGTGTGTGTGTGTGTGTGTGTGTGTGTGTGTGTGTCTCTCACCCGGAGCAGGTGTGAGCTCCAGTCCTCCCAGTAGATCCAGAAGGTCTCCCCCCACGCTGCTGGGACCGGCTGCTAAACTGGCCTGGGCCAGGCTGGGATGGAGGGACTCCCCTGAACCACCCAGCAGGTCCAATAGATCACACACCTTCAAATGGAACAGAGAGCATGAAGAGGGAGAAAACCTTCATTAAGATTTGAGGTAAATTGTTTATATATTTGTAAAGAATAGGATGTCAAACTATTTTCAACTCTTAACTAAGAAAGATGGTCAAATATACTTGATATCCCTGATGAATAGGCTAAATAAGCCTATTATACATTAGTTACAAGACACAACCCTTTACTCTTCCATACTTGGTTGGTAGGCTCTATGGTTAACACTGCTGCCTCCCCCTGCTTGGGTTTGGTTGGCTCCATCTCTTTGACAGTCCCCCCCATTTCCTCTCCATTGGTATGGCCCGGGGAGTTCTTGTCAATCACAGGCATCCTCTCCAGTACCGCTGCCCTGTAAGCAAGAATAATCCCGCAGCAAAAAAAATCTACAACTTCACTGACTGGTAGTGGAATTGTTCATCACAGCATTGATGAATATGTTTAGACCAAACATGATTAATCTATTTGAAATATTTGTTGTTGTGATACCATTAAACCAACAGAACATAGCCTTGTGGTTCATCGAATTTCAGCATGTACACAAGCGTCTTGTCTGCTACCTCATGTGGTCGTATTTCTTAAAGAGAGCGTTGTACTCCACCGCCCTCTGCTGGAGCTCCACGTCAATACAGCTGCCGTAGATGCTGACGATGCTTCTTATCCGACTGACAGAAAGATCAAAATACATAAACAGTGAGATAGTGGGGACAAAACGGAAGTTTCATAGTCCAGCAGTGTACTTTGGCTGACTGTTCTGTGAGTCATGGTGGAGACTCTTACTCCACGTTATCGATGATGCGGGTGCTCAGCTTCATAGTTGCCGTGAGGGCAAAGCCTCTGGTCGCCGGCGACGACATGTGGGACTGCAGAACGGTTTCCAGGGCGTCCAGGACATCGTCTTCTGTCACCTAGCGAGACAATAATAGTCAATGGGTCGAGTGGAATGGCACATACACACAACGTCACCAAACTGGGTCAATGAGCTGAATGGCATCCTGCTAAGAAAGACGCGGCTATCTCCCGTTTCTTCCGCTGTGCTCTGTTTACCTGAACGGGCTCCGTCTCCTCACACTCTCCTCTCAGCAGCAGGTCTCCATACTCTCCTATACACCAGCACGCTACCTGCACCAGGGATTGCTGCAAGGAAAAACCATGCAAATAGGAGATCAATGGGATCACTTTGCGCAATTTCTTGTAATGTCAATGTAGATACTTGTAAGACTAAACAAGCATGGTCTGTTATTTTTGAAAGCATCTTAGGTCGTGAGGTTTCTGACTGGACTTTTTTTCTTTCCTTTTCCTATTTTTACTGTTTACAAGCGCAAACATGCCATATGAAATCTCTGTCCTCGTTTCAAAGACAGCCCCCTTTTCAAAAAAGTGTATTCCTTGATACAATTTAACTAGAAGAGTCACGTGATAAGACAGAACAGTATGTCAATGCAGAGTCAACAGAGATTCTAACAGACAGACACACACACACACATCTACCTGAGATATATCGGTGATCAGTGCTCTGTAGAGCTTGTGCACAGTGTAGCAGTGGAGCTCGGTCGCTGTGGTGATGAGCTGAATGAGGTTGGGCACCGTCTCGTCCCTCACATCGCCCCCTGCCTGACAGTGAGGGAACTACAGTCAAACACACAGGACAGCCAGCAGAAAGCACTAAATGGACCACAAAAAGAAAAAAGGTCAGCCTACATTCTAAGCAAATAGAATGAGATAAATGCACAGTACAGTGGGATATGTTGTTGTCATTTTAAGGCCCAGGTTATGTCTGGTCAAAAGTGGTGTGTGTGAACTTAATACAGCAATGCCTGGCTGAATTGCTTCAAAATGCATGTACTGACTACAGAGGTTACATAGATTTTAACACAGGTTTGCCGGAGTCATTCAACTTTTTTAAACTAGCTCCCCCCATGTTGCTTCGTTAAATAGCCTACATAGTGGAGGCCATATTGACCCAGGCTTGACGGTGCGTGAGAAACCCAGCTCAGACAGCAGCGGTGGTGGTGGGAGGCACAGAAGGCAGTAGACATGTATTTACCGTGGTGAGGACATGCAGGATGGTGTCAATGTGCCAGCGCTGAGAGGGGGCATACCTGACAGAGACAGAGACACAAACACACACACACACACACACACACACACACACACAAACACACGCTCAGTGGTGCTCCCTCAGTGCTGCTGCCCGTGACCCCAAACGCAAACATGCCTGCAAAGGTGCGCTTCCGGTGTATGTGCACGGGCAGGTGCAATAACACACTCCACACACACACATGCACGTGTACAAACACAAACACACACACACACACACACACACACACACACACACACACACTCCCAAGTGAGTGTAAGTGTGCTGAGTGTTAAAACTCCCAGCCAGACAGCATAGCTGTGACAACAAAATACTATACACAGACAGGCTCAGAGGCAATCAAAGTGTTGTTCTCTAAACAGAGGATAGAGACGTCCAGGCACTCAGATCCACATCACAACATTTGAATGTGCTACCCTTTTCACACTGCCGTGCTGGCCCTCACCGACTGCAGTCCCCCCCCTTCACGTCGGTCTCAAAACCATCTCCAACAGCTTCAGCAGTGTGAGAAGGGTATGACATATAGCAGGCCGTTTGGTGCCTTTGAGTGTGTACGCGCGTGTGTGTGACTACGTCCGTCTACCTCTCAGCGGCGTTGAAGATGCCCGAGGTGGTGTGAGCGCGGAGCTCGGGGGGACAGCTGGACAGGAAGAGGAGGAGCTCCTTCATCAGGGAGCGGACGTTGACCGCCGAGACCAGAGCCAGGGAGAGCTCCAACGCCCGCCTGCACACCCACACCCACCCACCCACCCCCACAACCACACCCACCCACCCACACCCCCACACCCACCCACACACACACACACACACACACACACACACACGTTAGGATCTCTACCTGATGGTTTGGCATCCAACATCCTATACATGTATACAAATGACTGTTGATAAAACCAATGAAAGCAAAATAAATAAATAAAAAAGAATAAAAAAATAACAACATAGAAAGAAAGAAAAAAGATTAGAGAGCGGAGCAAAGAGTCACCGTTTGACCGAGGCGTCCTGGTCCTTCAGGCAGTCCACGATGGTGCCCCGGTGACGCTGCACTGCGTTGTGGTCCGTCTGCACGATCTTCTGCAGGGAGGTCATGGAGACGTACCTGGAGAGGAATCGCAAGGAGCCGGGGGTCAAAAGCAAACGATGCACTTTGACGGACGCAGCAGACTTTTAACATATGTCAAACACAGCTGTCTTTTTTTATATTCTTGAAAGAGTCTTAAATCCAATAAAATGCTTACAGATATGTGGAAGCATAGCTGTTTAAAATAGATTAGTCAAAATCAATATACTTTGATAGATCTACTTTACAACCCGGGTAGTTTGAACAGAGACTAACCATCTCCAATAATGAATTACCCCTTCCCTTATTGCTGATTGCTGTGACCTGTGAAAAGGGGAGGGGGGTGTCTTGTCCCAGCCAAGCTGGTCTAACAGGTCGCAAGATAAAGTCCCTATGGCAACAAACCACATTCCCCAGGGACAAAGTAGACCCTTCAGACTGCCTGATTAAAAACCCAGCTGGAGATAGAAAGTACGCCTCAAACCTCTGTTACAAAATAACAATGACTTGGCATTAGCAGAGGACATGCAGATTCCCTTCAACATGAGATCTAACATTGTTCCTCTGCTTGGATTGATAAATGAACCTGACTGAGGTTTGTCTACATGTCTCTGCATGTGGCAGTGTCAGCCTTGAGGAAAAGAGACAGTGAAAACAACTGAAGGGAGATAAGAGAGGAAGGAGGGAGGGGGAGAAGAGGGAGAGAGATAAACGCAAAGAGAGAGAGAGAAAAGAACAGGAGGGGACAACCCACCGAATATTTCTATCATTGTTGAGAAGAAATCTCCCCAGGATATTTACAGCCAGGACCTGCACGAAACACACACACACGTTAATATACGCAAAGCTACAGAGAGGTCGGTGCCGTTAACCCGGCCAGCGTCACTCACCCGCAGGCCACTCTCAGACTTGATGTCCATGACGGTGAGAACGGTCTCGTACAGCACGGCGCTGCCTGCCGTCTTACTGCTGTCGGTGTTGGTCGCCACCTGAGGGTCATTACACACAGACGCACACGCACGCAAGCACGAATTCACACACGCACGCACACACACACGCGAATCTACGTTTACCCAAAGAAAAAAATTCACTGGCTGTACAATCACACGTGTCAGGATTTGCTCATGACAACAACAACAGAGGCCCACCCTAACACAGACACACAGGTTTTAATGTTCAGTGTGAGCACTGTACCTGGGCTAGCAGGTCGTTCATGGCGTCGCTGGCTACGTCGTTGTTGCGGCCCAGGATCCGCAGCAGCCGTAGAATGCGCACCTGTGGTGTGCCAAGGAGGGTGGCAAAGAGAAAAGGAGGGAGGGAAAAGGGAGATCAGTAGGAGGCCTGTTTCTGTGTTCTTTGCGTTGCCAACTTTGAAGCCAGCGAGTAACGGAGAACGCGGCAAAGCAGAGGCGAGAAAGTAAAGAGACCAGTAGGAAAAAACAGCCATGTAGAGTCCGTGGTCTTGCCACACACACCACACACCAGCAGAGGAGGAGTAGCTGTGGAGCAGACTGACCTGTAGAAAGGGGTCACTGATCCCTGCCACATTGTGCTCCGGGGAGTAGCCTGACATCACCAGGCCCTTCATAATCTGCACCAAGTCCGGCACCATCTGGATTTGACACACAAACACAAACACGATGACAGTCACACACAATCATTCAATTTATATTTGTGTAACTGATCAGTGCTGTTATTAGCTTATGTCTGAATGGAAATTTTGTGTGTGTGTGTGTGTGTGTGTGTGTGTGTGTGTGTGTGTGTGTGTGTACGCGCGAGTGGTACCTTGCGGAACTGCTCCAGAGTCTCTGGGTTCCTCTCACACAGTTCCGTGATGAGAACCACAGCACCATGTAACACACCTGTACCCAAACAAGAAGAGAACATAACCAGGATCAGTACATCATGTAAAAAAACAACAACACATGTACTACATTTTCACAAACCATGTGATTCATCTGCAGCTTAGCCAACAGGGGCTTGGCACGCGATCACATCGACTGACCGTGATTCTTCTCCGAGAGCAGGGAGCGCGCTGCCGGGGTGAACAGCTCTCCTAACTCCGGCACTTTCCTCACGATGTGAACGGCACACAGTGCGGCCTTCTTCTTGATGTAGGAGTTGGAGGCGCGCAGCAGGCGGTCGATCTCTGGAGCCAGGTCACGGCACATTTCAGCGGAGCCCATACAGGCCAGGGTGCACAGGGCCAGGGACTGGACATACTGGCTGCTGTGGGACAGGTCACTGACACACACACACACACACACACACACACACACACACACACACACACACACACACACACACACACACACACACACACACACACACACACACACACACACACACACACACACACACACACACACACACACACACACACACACACACACACACACACACACGGTACTCAATATTGTGTTTGCTTCATGTTTATCTGGTTGCTGGTTGTCTAAGAATCCTATTTAGCTAAAAGTGTTAAGAGTGGAATTGTTTTTCAGTTTTTTATATCCTTACTTCTTGATGGAGTTTGTGATTAGCAGGCTGGCATCCTGCTTCTCGTCCAGCAGCATCATGGCTCCGAGGTAGCCCACTCGCTTTTCATTGTAACGAGGGCTGGCAATAAGGCGTACACACTCCATCTAAACAGGAACGGAAACAGGATAAGAACCTGGTGAGTCAGACACTGTCTTAAAGTCACAGTCACTGGCATAAAATCTGGTTATTGTATGATGAAGGCATTATTTCTTTACCTGGCCGAAGTGGGCAGGGTAACCCAGCATGTGCACGTACAGAAGCTTGGCCAAGTTGTGAGAGCGCCCCCCATTGTCGGACTGTCTGAACTGCGCCCGGATGGCAGCGCACTCCCTTTGGATCACCCCGCGCTCCTCTCCTTGAGTTCGGGCTCCCCGGATCACCCGGATCATCTCCTGAAGACGCACCGATGGAGACATGGCTCTGTGTGCGTTCAACTGTAGAAGAGTGTGTGTGTCTGATAGGGAAAGGGAGATGGTTGAATACCCAGGGGAATCTTGTACAATGATGCATTAACGATACCTAATTTCATTAAAACAATACAAATAATGAAAAGTAATGAATGGGTCTCTATAACCGAACTTCATATCAAACAGTTCATGCAGTGTTACAGTCGTGTACTTCTAACGAAGTAGGTGTGGTTTTAGTGCAGAGATTGCCACCTGGTGACTGTACTAGATACAGTTTACTACATTATTAGTAGAGTGTTTTAATAGTAACTTCCCCCTATATGTAAAACAATATATATAAATTAGTTAATTGTAATTTATCAACCAAAGTAAATACTTAGGTTTAAAAAAAAGAAGAAGAAAACAGATTTAAAACACAGAAAAGTTATGTGCGTTGCAAGCTGATTGATCACAGCGAGCTAACGCTAATTTGCAGCTCAATGACATAAACACCTTAAATTAAAGAAGCTAATCTAGATGTTTCAGTAGTCATTTACAACCAAAGCAGGCAGCAGGCACAAAGCTAACTATTGATATGACTGCTAAATTTGACATCAGAATGTTCCCACCTTAGTGATAGTTCCAATCTGAGACGCTGTCAATCTTAGCTAGCGTTAGCTAGGGAGCTAACTTTAGCTGAAGCTGTCAACCGATCGTAAAAGGGAAAACGTTCGGGAGCATAGCTCTATCGTTAGCTGTTTGCAGGCTAAATGGTTAGCCGGTGAGAAAATTACGTACCTTAAGGTACTGTTTAGGTTGAGTGAATAGATGTGTTCAATGTCGAATCTTCTGTGAAGTACTACTGGCTACTAAACAGCTTATGGTTATAACCTAACTAGTGGACCATAAACCTGCGAACCATAATGGTATCATCACTTCCGCAATCTGATCTCTGACGAGCTGGTCTCTGACAGTGCACGAATGGACTCCGCCCATTTGCTTGTAAATAGCCCTCGACTGGTGATGAAGTCTGTTTATGTTATGTTTTTACATTTATGTTTTTACGTTGTACAGCACCTGGTAACTCTGATTTTGAAAGGCGCTTTATAAATAACATTTACTTAATACTGACTTACTTACTTTCCTACTTACTTACTTACTTACTTACTTACGTACTCACTTACTTACTTACTTAGGCCTACTGACTATGTGTACGGGATATGTATGATATAATGGCTTGCACATATTTACATTTATTTCAAGTGATAATTATGCCAATTCTATTGGAAAGCATGAAAAATAACATTTATTAATGACAAATGAATAATGTTTTATTGAGTTTAAACAATTTGATAATTTCACATTAATCATTAGATAAGAATAATGGCAGATTAAGATATTGTATAATACGAAACATATTGGCATCAGGCTACAATTAGAAATATGTCAAGTGCTGCAGAGACACACAACAGACAAAAGGTCTGCTGTATTATATATATATATATATATATATATATATATATATATATATATATATATATATATATATATAAAGTGAACTGTTTCTTGTAATAGTTCAAGCTAAAATTTCTTATAAGCAAAGATATTCCTCTATCTTTCAAAAGATCAAATATCCCACTTACGATATAGCCTACAGTAATTGTGTGTATTGTGATATCAGTGGACTATAAAAGCAATATCATTAGTTTATTGTATTGTTTAGATTTCAGAATTATCCATCACAGTATAAGGATGCTAATGTTTGCAGAAAATTATATGTAGTAATAACAAATATATTTATTTTATTACCCATAACATTAATAAGTGTTGGTTCTGTGTAAAGAGATATTAGAAAATAGTTGCCACACTGATTTGACTACATGATCGTACAAGATGATGTAATGTAGTGCCACAGACGTGTATACCAAGCTACGTCGTCTGGACTGCTGTTACATACAGCGTTGTTATGACATGTGTTCACTATGTTAGGACTAGGCACAGTACTCAGAACAGCCAAGTCATCGATACATTTGTCTGGAAAAACCTTAAACGATTTTCCTGCTATGTCCGGATAGTGTACCCTAAGATCAGTGTAGAGCCTGGCTAGAGATATCGATGGGATGATTCTTGTAGCATGGTTACCCACTAGTTCATCCACATTATTTGCCCAATGAGCTTTGGAAACCCACTTCCTCTGCACTTTGTTGTAACAGCAAAAAGCTGTCCACATGAGCATAGGAATGACAACTTTGTTTTTAATTTTATCACTGCCCGGTACCGCTCCAGTCACCACATATGCCATATGTTTGTTGTTTTTATCCAAACAGTTATTTTCCATGAGGTCGCTCACATTGTCCTCCATATAGCACCAGCTTCCTCCATTGAACGTTACCTTTTGTGGGACTATATTAGTCAGAGTGAAGGTTGAAAGTGCCGAGTCAATGTCATGAGCATGTTGCATTGGGAAGATGTGACCTCTGTTGACCTTGTGTGCACTTGTTGCTTTGGCCTCACCTTTATAGTCGCTGTCTAAAGCCTGCATAGTAGTTGTAAGCTGTTGACAAGTAATACATAAGTATTTAGCCATATTACATCACATCAGTTTATTCAAAGCAACACAGATTGCGAATGTTATTTATTCTTGCATTTGCTGTTTGGAGAATTATCTCAAACTTAATATTAGTAAAACTACAGAGGTAACTGTTGATTTTAGAAGATAATGTGTAACTATTAATCCAATTGTAATCAGAGGAGTTAAAATTGAAAGAGTTAACACATGCAACTATCTTGGTGTTACTATTGATAGCAAACTTGATTGGAAGGTCAATGTTTTTTTCTTAAAAAAAGCCAAGTCATGTCTATAGTTCAAAGCTAAGTCGTTGCTCCATATGTTCTATATCAGTGTTGTTTGAATGTGTTGACCCTCTAATTAAATTGTTTGTGGGACAACATTCCAAAGAATGATAGTTGTAAATATTAAACCACAATTCGACTTTTAAATTCAAGGACAGTTAAAATGTTCAATTCTAGACCTGCTTTTGTAACTTTTTATTACTGTCTCTATTGTATATATCCACCTTTTTCGTTATTATTCTAAGTTTGTATTTTATTACTTTATTTCAAATTTGTTTTTTTTTGTATTGTTTGATTGCCAAACAATGATTTTTCAATTTCTCTTTGGGATCAATGAAGTATTTTCCATTACATTAGTAAGATGTTAAATCTGATGTAACTTTGGAAGAAGCCTCGTTGCCCCAGGACTTTAAACAGTACAGCCTATCATAGCTATTCACAAACAACAACAACCCCCCCCCCCCCTCTCTCTCTCTCTCTCTATATATATATATATCCTTGTACCATTTTCAAACTATTAAAATCAAATAAAAATTAATTTCCCACAATATCACCTGCTAAGCAATGGCTGCAATATATGGAATATATATGGAATACAATATATGGAAAAAAATCTGCACAACAAAAAGACAAAATGGTTTACCCCTTTTTCAGTCCTCCATCTTGGTCTGTTCACGGACCCTGAATGCTTTCCTCTGTATGTATAGGCCGAAAACACAGGGATCCTTCTTGATGTATCATACAGAGTTGCAACTTATAGGGCTCCGTTGTACTTTGACCATGCCGCTGGCATATTGCCTTGTAGACATTCTGATCTTGTATGGCTCCATCTTTCAGGATTCCCGGAATCTCTGGAGTAAAGTCATCAGCAAAAAATTTGATGCATTGCAATTTATCACTGAACTTGTTGACCAGTTCAGAACAGCATCGTGACGCTAAGAGGACCAGTAGAAAAACCTTCATGGGCAGCATCATCAAAGTAAAGCACTGCGATACTGTAACTTTTCTACAAACCGAGGTCTTATATACTGCCCCCCCCCTCCCACACACACACACACACACCTCTTTCTCTCTCACAGCAGAGTTCCACAGAATATACACATTGAACAACACCCCGTTTGAGAAATCAGGTTTCCAAATAATTGATGTACACATTTTTCTCTATTGCGTAACTTTATTGAATGGATAAACTATGTCTTCATTATTTATGAAGGTTTATTGCTTGCCATTCAATTATGCCACATACACTGGGTTTGATTAAAAAGATCGTCCGAAAGAAGCAGCAACATAGATATGCATGCCACCTAAAGTTTGCCTGCTGCTATTATGGACTATGTGCAGTTATTTACTAGCACCACACAACTGCCTTTGTGTATCGTTTAAAACCTGTCAATTAAGGTAATAGCATATAGACATTTTTGAAATACTGTGAAGGCTACACTTAAATGCAAAACTTTCAGATGTTTTGAAGTTCAGTCTGGGCAGAGGCTCAGACATTCATCATGAAACACCTAATGATTGAAGCCCCATATTGAGCTATTTGCCATTCATACACCACAGCCTCCCCTCACCACAGCGTCCTATTGCATGTTCTCGCGGTGTCTGCGTGGCTTCCTCCCACAGTCTAAAAACAGGTAGGTTACTTGGTGACTCTAAATTGTCCGTAGGTGTGAATGTGAGTGTGAGTGATTGTCTGTCCCTATGTGTCAGCCCTGTGATTGACTGGTGACCTGTCCAGGGTGTACCCTGCCTCTCGCCCCATGTTAGCTGGGATAGGCTCCACCCCCCTATCCGCCCTGCAAAGGATAAGTGGTATAGCAAATAAATGGATTGATGGATGTATTCCACAGCCCAGTCCAGAAAGATGGTTGAAAGGTGAGCACTTTAGAAACCCATTTAGAATCGATTTTGGTTGAGAGCAGATATGTCAATGGGGTTTTCAAGTGGGAACCTTCCATCCAAGATGATTTGATACAATGAGCTCACGACTGAATGGTGAGAAATTATGTCTCAGAGCCACCCCCTCCATATCCACTGATAATCAAAATGAAGAAAATTTTATTTACAAACTGTGACATATCCCTACTCTATTTTTGCACTCTTTTCGGCACGCTTGGTACAAAAGCTTACTTTTATGGGACTCTCAATAGGAAAATGTGAGCACATTTCCGTCAACAATCATAAGGGTCTCGCAGCTGCCCTGAGCTTTGTGTTGGCCTATGTATCTTCCTTCACTGAACTCCCTCCCTTACAAAGCTGATGTGGTATGTGTATACATGCACATATATATATATATATATATATATTGATGTTTCTGTGTTAACTTGCCTTAAGACCTCAACGCACTGTCTTAGTATTTTACAGCCAGGTTTTATAGATGCAATAGCATGTTTACATGTTTTTTTCAAAAGTAGAATTTTCATCAATTTTGTCAATGTTTTATGGGTTTTTACACATACGTATAGTGCATCCGGGAAGTATTCATACCCCTTCACATTTTCCACATTTTATTTTGTTACAGCCTAATTCCAAAATGGATTAAATAAAAAAAAATTATCAACATTCTACATACAATACCTCATAATGACAAAGTGAAAAAGTTTTGTTTGAATTTTTTGCAAATGTATTAAAAATAAAATAAAAAAATATCACATGTACATAAGTATTCACACCCTTTGCTGTGACACTCAAAATTGAGCTCAGGTGCATCCCATTTCCACTGATCATCCTTGAGATGTTTCTACAACTTGATTGGAGTCCACCTGTGGTAAATTCAATTGATTGGACATGATTTGGAAAGGCACACACCTGTTTATATAAGGTCCCACAGTTGACAGTGCATGTCAGAGCACAAACCAAGTTATGAAGTCCAAGGAATTGTCTGTAGACCTCCGAGACAGGATTGTATCGAGGCACAGATCTGGGGAAAGGTACAAAAAAATTTCTGCAGCATTGAAGGTCCCAACAAGCACAGTGGTCTCCATCATTCGCAAATGGAAGACGTTTGGAACCACCAGGACTCTTCCTAGAGCTGGCCGCCCGGCCAAACTGAGCAATCAGGGGAGAAGGGCCTTGGTCAGGGAGGTGAGCAAGAACCCGATGGTCACTCTGACAGAGCTCCAGTGTTCCTCTGTGGAGATGGGAGAACCTTCCAGAAGGACTACCATCTCTGCACCCCTTCACCAATCAGGCCTTTATGGTAGAGTGGCCAGACGGAAGCCACTCCTCAGTAAAAGGCACATGACAGCCTGCATGGAGTTTGCCAAAAGGCACCTAAAGGACTCTCAGACCATGAGAAACAAAATTCTCTGGTCTGATGAAACCAAGATTGAACTCTTTGGCCTGAATGCCAAGCGTCATGTCTGGAGGAAACCAGGCACTGCTCATCACCTGGCCAATACCATCCCTACAGTGAAGCATGGTGGTGGCAGCGTCATGCTGTGGGGGTGTTTTTCAGCGGCAGGAACTGGGAGACTAGTCAGGATCAAGGGAAAGATGAATGCAGCAATGTACAGAGAGATCCTTGATGAAAACCTGCTCCAGAGCGTTCTGCACCTCAGACTGGGGCGAAGGTTGACCTTCCAACAGGACAACGACCCTAAGCACACAGCCAAGATAACAAAGGAGTGGCTTTGGGACAAGTCTGTGAATGTCCCTGAATGTCCCTGAGTGGCCCAGCCAGAGCCCAGACTTGAATCCGATTAAACATCTTTGGAGAGATCTGAAAATGGCTGTGCACCGACGCTTCCCATCCAACCTGATGGAGCTTGAGACGATCTGCAAAGAAGAATTGGAGAAACTGCCCCAAAATAGGTGTGGCAAGCTTGTAGCATCATACTCAAGAAGACTTGAGGCTGTAATTGCTGCCACAGGTGCTTCAACAAAGTATTGAGTAAAGGGTGTGAATACTTGAATGTACATGTGATATTTTATTTTTTTATTTTTAATACATTTGCAAAAAATTTAAAAACGTTTTTCACCTTGTCATTATGCGGTATTGTGTGTAGAATGTTGAGGAATTTTTTTTATTTAATCCATTTTGGAATTAGGCTGTAACATAATAAAATGTGGAAAAAGTGAATGAATGCTTGAGAGAGAGAGAGAGAGAATACGTATGTGTAAACACCCATAAAACATTGACAAAATTAACAAAAAAACAGAAGACAAAGTTGACAAATTCTACTTTTGAAAAACCATGTAAACATGATATTGCATCTATAAAACCTGGCTGTAAAATACTAAGACAGTGCGGTGAGGTCTTAAGGCAAGTTAACACAGAAACATCAATGTCATGTCTTGCATCAATTGTTGTACATTTAAGTGAGTGTGCATGTTTCTCTCCTTCTCTGTGACAGTCTTTCTCTGAAGCCTGGCTGAGATCCATTGTCCTGGTAAGTGTTGGTATGGATGGTCATTTCCAGCTTCCTGCTCCACTCCTTTACCTCTGGGTCCGGTTTAAGGGCTCTCCCCAATGGCCGGAAACACCACCACACAGAACTTTTGACACAGACTGGTAATTTTATCTGCGTTTTGACAGGGTAAAAAACACAAAACAGGAGAGAGTGAGCAGTAATCTCGTCTATGGCTCTAACAGCTAAAGCTACAATATTAGTACATACAATCCCACACAACACAACACGGCTGGCATACCCATGAAGGTGTGAAAGCGCTGGGGTTTGTTCTCCCAGTAGATGCCCAGATAGTAGACGGGCACACCGGTCAGCATGATGGCCAGGCTGGTGCCACACACCACTGGCTCAGAGTACAGCGAGAAGATGAGCAGGAAGGCCCAGAAGACTAGGTAGATGGCGGGCCACGCCAGGCTCACCTGGGGAAAGACAAACAGGGTTAAGACAGGGCGGGGTGTGTCAAGGTCACCTGGGGAAAGAGAAACATAGACAGGGAGGAGTGTGTCAGGGTCACCTGGGGGAAAAGGCAGACAGGGAGATAAGGGTAAGGGAGAGTCTGTCTGCTGTCTATAACAAGGTAAACAGTGTGGCTCACGATGAACAGCATTTCTTGGATTGGGTGTCGGCAGTTAACATGAATCATTGCCAAACAGATATGAAAGCTAACTAAGAGATGACGGAAATACTTACTGCTACTTGTGTTGTGTCTATAATAACACTCGTTTTCACGATGATTCATGTTATGTCATAAAATTTGAACTGTGAACTAAACTAATCTTATTGGATGGCTCAGGTGGGGAGCTTTACCTTAATAGGTCGATACAGATTGGGCTCTTTGATTCGCAGCACTATCTGCCCGGCAACGGTGACCCCGTAAAAAAAGTAGTTGATGAATCCGACGTAGGTGATGAGGGTGTACATGTCACTAGTGCACAGCATCAACAGAGTAGAGATACACTGGAAATGGAACAGGAGAAGGATTGTTGCGTTTGAAAATCAATGACTACACCGCACTTTCTTCAACAATGTTAGTGCTTCTTATATTATACATATAGTTATGTAACAATACAATTTTCATTTTTGTGAATTTTCTCTAAGCATATGCGGTTATTGCAACTAAAATACTTCTCGAATGACACCAGACAGTTAATCCAAACAACAAATTCTGTATTGTGGGAAAAGTACGTTTTGACAGCGAGGAAGCAACCCCGGGCACATATCATGGATAATGGTACATCTAGTCCGTCAGTGTCGGATGTAGGTAGCGTGACAGAGGGACTCACGGTGAAAAGCAAGGCTGGGATAGGGGTGCAGCGATTCACTTGGATCATGGCCAGCAGCCGGGGTAGGTGGCCTTCCCTTGCTCCAGCGAAAAACAGTCTGGAGGAGACAAAGGGAAAGAGACAGCAAATCCTTACATTAGCACAAAACACGACACCGCATTGTCTGTCTCATTGAGTGCAGAGGAAGTAGGGTCTTGAACAGGGTGCATAGATTGTTTTTTGTGTAATGACTCAAACGTCAGCAGGTAGTGTTGCGTGAGGAGAACACCGTTTAGAAACAGGGGTCATTCAAGAAGACCAACCAGGGTGCAGAATAAACAAACCTAGCTTGATCTGAACGATGTTATTTAAAAACTACAGTCCAGATTTGTGTTTCTAAACAAGGAGTGGGGCAGTAATCATTGGGGGACCTTAACTGACCGAGAGGAGGTGAAGAGGGAGCCATTGACACCTCCGAAAGTAGAGAGAGCCACAGAGATGGGCATGATCCATGACATCACGCCAAGTAACTTTTCCCCAAAGGTCTGGGAGAAATGGTTTGGTACAGAGACAGAGATAGAGATAGAGCGAGAGAGAGAGAGAAAGAGAGAGAGAGAGAGAGAGAGAGAGAGAGAGAGAGAGAGAGAACCGACGATATGTAGTGTTAGAATGTGCAAGGGTTATAAAGTGCAGTAATAGGAGCGGGAAGAGTTGAGTGTGTGTATGTGTAGTGCATTCAGATACACATAGTTCAATCAGTCTGCATGAAGTATTGAAACTCCAGATATCAAAAGGGTTGTCTGAGGGTTCCCACCACCGCGACGGCGTTGGAGGCCATCAGCTCCTCCGGGCTCATGGCGGTGACGTAGGCCACGTTAGCGAACACATAGACGAAGGTGACCAGAGGTATGGAGATGAAGATGGCCCGTGGGAGGTTCCTGGCAAAGAAGAGAAATCCCACTGAAAAAACTGATGTTCAAACTTATTTTCATTCAACAGTGCAATGATGAAAGCGTTTTGTGTGTGTTTGAGAAATCTGTTGGTGTGTGTGTGCGTGTGTGGGGGGTTGGGTGAGAGTGGCTTTCCGGACTTACTTGCAGGGGTCCACCAGCTCCTCGGTGACGTAGTTGAGGAAGTTCCAGCCTCCGTAGGCGAAGGAGCCCTGCAGGAAGGACAGCGCTATCAGCCCCATGTCATAGTCTTGGAACGTCTCAAAGGCATGCTTGGGCTCCAGCCAGTAGTAGTGACCTGGACAGAGGAAGAGAGAGAAGAGGCTTTACTCAACTGCGGCCCCTCCATCCATCCTAACATAAGAATTTTGAATGCTATTAGGAAGTTTCTCATTGGTGCAATATTGTATGACACTTGAATCCCTCGTTAACGTTATCATGGCAATGGATTATTATGGTTTAACGGCATAACAACATGATGACAACCATATTTTCCCCTTCAGTTAACCTGGCTTGTATCCATCTTGTAATTTCTGCACAGGTCAGAAGTTTTGACTGTGAATTTTATTGCTACTGGCAGCAGCTCGTAAAACAAGTGGCTGAAAAGAGACCTAACGTCCACTAGGGAATGGCAAAGACTTTCATCTCAAGATAAGTCGTTGCTGAATATAATATGTCAAGTGCCACACTCGACACTTATGGTGGCCTCAAGAGAGAGAGAGAGAGAGAGAGAGAGAGAGAGAGAGAGAGAGAGAGAGAGAGAGAAAGCGACATGAGCGGCAGGAACCCCCGTCACACACTGGGAGGGAGGGCGTACCCTTGCAGATCTGCACCAGTCCCATGACGATGATGAGCCCCAGGGCCAGCAGCTTGCCGGCCGTGAAGACGTCCTGGACCCGCGTGGCCCAGCGCACGCTGAAGCAGTTCACCCACGTCAGCAGCACTACGCAGCACAGAGAACAACAGAGACAGTGGTGTCTGTTAGAGGCTGAATAAAGAGCCAAAGTATCTAGCTTAAGCGGACCTCACTAATTTAGCATCCTGAACCTGATCAAAAGGGAGTTTGACATCAATTTGGACCACTACTTTAGCCCCAAACGGTCAAACAAATTCAAGAACGGAACCAGTTCCACATATTTCCAAGCATAAACTTTTAAGCTTCCATGGAAACCTCAATGACACCTGGCCAGAACCAGCTCTCTTTTTTTCAGTGACTGCCCGAGCAACTCACGCAGACAGACGGCAGCGGTGAGGCGGAGGGCGGACTCCGGGGGGAGGCAGGACGGGAAGATGGGCTGCAGGACGTAGGTAGAGAAGGTGAGGGCAACCACCGCCTGGTTGGTGGGGTAGATGACCAGCACGGCGATCCACAGACGCAAAAACCTAAGAGGACCAGTTAGTACAAGTTTACACACACACACACACACACACACACACACACACACACACACACACACTTGTGAGCTGTGTATCTATCACATTTGCATGTTTGTGTATGAAGTGAATGGCGCCACTCAAAATATCCACTAGTGAATACAACAGCCAATTAGCATGCCAACTACATAATTAGTCTGTAATGTGCGCGTGTGTTTTGTCAATGATAAATGCAGGCATAATTAACTTAATTAGGTCAATGTTACAGAGGAACACTTAATTAATTGGTGAGTCTGTGTGTGTGTGTGTGTGTGTGTATGTGTGTGTGTGTTTGTGTGTGTGTAACAGGAAATTATTTAGCCTGTCAACATCAAGTAAACCGTTCAAATATTTTTGCTAATTAAAACGTCTTTTTTTACTTTTGAAAGCGCTTGCGAATCCTGTGTCTCAGTCTCCCTACTGCTCTCTCACCCTGCCAGGCCTCCAAAGATGTCCTTCACGTAGGAGTAGTCTCCCCCAGACTTGGGAATGGTCACCCCCAGCTCCGCATAGCAGAGAGCCCCGATGGCAGTTATCACCCCGGTAACTGTCCACACTATCAGAGCCAAACCCACTGAGCTGGCGTTTTCCAGAACGCCCTTTGGGCTCACAAAGATCCCAGAGCCTATGATGTTACCTGGAACAGGAAGAAGGGGAGAAGGTTTGACAGAAGCTAAGTGTTGGATATGTAGCAACAGATTGCAACTAATCTGGGTCACATAAAGAAAGACTGCAGGTACAATCAGTCACACTAAGAAAGATGAGGGCGTTGATTCATTCTTTATCTTCTTTCATTAAAAAGGCAGAAACTTCTAAGTTGGAGTGTATTTTTTTATTTCAGCGCAGGAGGTCTCAAGTCACATACAGAGTTATTCAACGATGCTTCGCTAAGTTGTGTGAAACTCATCAAAGTGAGACACTGAACACACCACGTCATCCATTTTAGAAAGTATGTATGAGGAGGAAGCCGATGGAAGGAGTGAAGCAATCTGTTATTCAGCTCATAGACAGTTATGCCCCTCGGTTTGACCCTCTGTGTGTTCAATCTATGGACAACATCCTGGTTTCAGTTCCTCAATCTAAAGGTGGCCAGATGCATGAAACCCTTAATAGAGGTCAACCACATCTAGAATTATGTCCACAAGGAAACATTTGAAAAATATACCGGTAATACTGAGGAAGATGAGAGTGTGTGGTGGAAATTACCATATGATGTGGAAGAAGGACTTTGAGCAAAAAACACAACACACACATGGGGAGCTACATAAATCCCAACTTGGTACAATTTACAGACAGGAAAGAGTGGTCACATTTTCCTTGGTCAACAAGTAAGACAGCATCTTGTAAACGAAAAAAAAGCGCCTAGAAACATTACTATTCATCCCTTCCTTTATAGTTGTGCCCTTTATGCCAGCAAATTTCAATCAAACCCTGCAGATATTACCCATCAATAACAGTTATGTTGTCCTCTTACTAGTGTATTCCAACAAGCAACAGATTTCCAATGTAAA
>JAPMUY010004679.1:0-32449 GCA_026901105.3 Galaxias olidus
AAGGATCTTGATTGTGTTTGTTGTTTTTCTTTTTCAATGGTGTGTTTTTACTTGGTATCACTGCAGAGGTTCAGATGAGTCTGAAAAATGAACGAAGAATCTTTTTGAACAAATATTTTTAGTGTCCGAATCGAACTTTTATGTCAAATTAATTCAACTTCTACTGACTCATTAAACATGGACGATTCCGTGCTAAACAATCAGTCAATGCTTTCATATCAGCATTCCCTTTATATTACTTAAGGACACATAAGCTCCAAGCATCCATGAATAGCTGGAGCATGCTGAATTGTGCAAACAGACCGAGACAGTTCGACACGAGCAGTGTTGTGCTAGTTACTGGAAGTTTGTAGTTAGTTACAGTTACTCGTTACCCCTTCAAAAAGTAACTAAGTAACTTAACCGATTAGTCCCTTAAAAAAGTTATGCTTTACTAGGATTTTATAGGATGTTTAGAAAGGGGTGTCCCGGGAAGGTGGCCTGGGTCATCTGATTGGCTGCATGCCAATGAGCAGAGGAATTAGTCTTATCAGTGAAATATCAGTTTACCTTACAATGTCTTTTGGTTTCTATTTATGCTTATATACTTGGAATATGTTTGATATAACGTCTGCAAAGCTTATGACATTTCATTGTGAACATTTCAATACCAAACATGACACTATGCAACTTTTGAGTTTCCCAATTTACTCAAAATCTTTGAAGTTCAGGCTTTAGTTTTAGCCAATAGGCCCCAATATACATATATATATAAAACATCAACACAAATAACAATCTAATAAACCATGAATTGTCTACTAAGCAATGCATAAACCACAAATCAAATATTTGCTCAACTTATTTATTCCAGCCTCTAATGGCCAACCAACAAGCCTCAAAACTCACGGCTTACATTACCAGCTCAAAATAATATTCCCACATTAAAAGCAGACAAAATAAAGTGATTTAAGTTTCACAAAATGATCAACGATGAACGTTATTTTAGTTTAAAGTAACAATATATTTCCCGAATTGCTTGTGTCCAAGCCACCCTCCAGATCAGTTGAGCAAACAGTAAGTTTTGTTCAAGATGGTACTGCTGCTGTGATGTTAGCTAGCTTTGACGGGGCATAGGAAGCGGGATATATTGAACGGTGAGCTCCCGAACTACACGCAATTACAGAAACATAATCAGGAAAGAGTCACATCTGAGCATAAACAGTAAAGAGTGACCAGGAGGCAAAAAAAAATATTGGTATCGGTAAAATGGGGAGAATAATGCTCCCTTTTTAATTTTCAGTAACTGTAATTCGGTACTCAAATGTTAAGAATAATGAGTTACTTTACTAGTTACCACCAATAGTAGTGAAATTACTGTAACTTGTGATTTTGTAACGCGTTACTGCCAACACTGCACTTGGGTAATGGAGAGGTGCAGCCCCAGAAAAAGAAAAGCGCAGCAATTGCAGCATCCTCAAGCCCATTTCTGAAAAGGAGGTGAGAGGGTTCTTTGGTTTGGATGGCTATGACCGGCAGTTTGTACCGGGCTTTTCGGAGCTGGCCCTCCGCCAGACTTACCTCACTCAGAAAGGTGCCCCAGATCCAGTCCAGTGAACAGAGCATGTAGCATTTGAGAAATTGATAGCTACCCTCTGTGGAGACAGGGTTCTGTATTCACCTAATTTTGATCTCCCTTTCTCCCTACAGACAGATACCTCGGACTCCAAAGACGGACCGTGAGGCTCGAAACAGCACGGTGGAGAAAGAGTCTTCGGCCATGAAGTGTGGGCAGTCTGCACCCTCTGCTATTACATGAAGTGGGCAGTCTGCACCCTCTGCTATTACATGAAGTGGGCAGTCTGCACCCTCTGCTATTACCTGCTGGAGCTTTCATCTTCTACTTTGAGAACAAACTCATCCAGTGGCTCCAGCGAATTAAGGATACCAACGCTGGAATTGCTCGTGGGTAGTTGGATAATTAAGCAATAATCACAGCGTTGGCCTGTGTGTGTCCCAAACGCTACGACAATGTCTGTAAAATCAAATGAAAAGTATTTGTATTGCATATTTCATACACAAAGGTAATTCAGTGTGCTTTACACAAGGCAAGCAGAAACATACAAGGAACAAACGAAAGACCAAGAAATAAATAAAAACTATTTTAGTAAGAGAAATAAAATTACTAAGAAGGAATAATTCAGCCAAATGCCATTGAGAACATATACGTTTTTATCTGGATTTTAAAGTAGTCAGGCTAGGAGTGAGTCTCAGATCTTGGTTGGTTCCAGTTATTTGTTACATAGTAACTAAACTCTGATTCACCTTTTTTAGTTTTTACTCTGGGGACGGTTGGTAGACCTGTTCCAGATGACCTGAGGAGTCTAGAAGATTCATATTGTATTACATGTTGGTAATGTATTTTGGGCCCAGATTATTTAGTGACTTGTAAGTGAGCAACAGTATTTTAAAGTCAACTCTCTGACACACATAAAGCCAGTGTAGTATTTTGAGAATTGGTGCATATGTTCATATTTTTAGGTCCTTGTTAAACGTCTAGGAGCAGCATTTTTAATAAGCTGCAGTCATTTAAGTTTTTTTAGGAATGCCAGAGAGAACAGCATTACAGTTGTCCTGCCTAGTGGTAATAAATGCATTAGTACATTTCTGTAAAGCTTGTTGGGACATGAGTCCTCTGACTAGGAAAAAATTTAATATTATAACAAAAAGGACAGAATATCATTAGACCAGTTGCCCATATGAGAAGAAACGTAATGTCTGTGTGGGATGAAAGAGTTGGAGGAGGTAGGAAAGGTAGATATCTAAAGCTTTGTAGGTGAGGAGAAGGATTATGGAGGGAATACGCTGATTGACAGAGAGCCAGTGAAGGTGAAAGAGTACGGTGTTTATGTGCTCAGAAGATTTGGTTGAGGTGAGGAGATGAGGAGCAGAGTTTTGAACCAGTTGGAGTTTATGGAGTGAAGTTGCGCTGATGCCAAAAATAAGTGAATTGCAGTAATCAAGTCGGGAGAAAATGAATGAGAGAATGAATTTGGCAGCTGCACTATGGGAGAGAAATGATCGGATTTTAGCTATGTTTCGTAGATGAAAGAAGGACATTTTGACCATGTTATTGATATAATTTAAAGAGCAGAGTTCATTAAGATGCCAATATTGCGTGCAAGAAGGGAGGTGGAGACTAGTACCATCGATGGAGAGAGCGACATTGCTAACTTTCGTAAGGTTGTGTTTAGTGCCAATTATGAGGAGTTACTAAGTGGATGTGGCTGTTGAAAGTTAGGTCTGAGTCAATGATTTCTAGCTTGGTCCTTAGTTTTCAGAGACATGGACTCAAGGTATGTGCTAAGTTTTAGCCATTCCTTTTTTGCACCAAAGATAGTTAGTTAAATTTTGTCTTTAGTTAGCTGAAGGAAATTCTGGCACATTCAGTCATTGACTTGTTCAATGCACTGACAAAGTGATTATATAGCCTGGTGGTAATTTGGAGAAAAAGCTATTTATATTTGTGCCGTCTGCATTACTGTGGTAGGTGAAATTAATTTGCATAATTTGACCTAGCGGGAGCATGTTAAGGTTTAATAGAGAAGGCCCCAAAATGTACCCCGGGGGACTCCGCATATCATATTAGTTTGCTCAGATATGTCGTTCCCAATGGACACAAAGTAGTTCCTATTTTCTAGACACCCTAAACCAGTTTAAGACTGTTCCGGACAGTCCAACCCACTTTTCCAATCTTTCTAGAAGTATATTGTGGTCAAGAGTATCAAAAGCAGTGCTAAAATCCAAGAAGGAAATCTTTCCAGAGTCAGTGTTTAGACGGTTGTCATTTAAAACCTTAAAGAGCAGTTTCAGTGCTATGAAGTGGTCGAATTCCTGATTGGAAGGTGTCACAGCAGCCAGTGGTGACTAATTTACGCATACACCCTTGAACCCTTAAAACCAGTTTTTGGTGGAAACGAACCATTAAAAATAATTTAGTTGTTGGCAAACTTTCTCGAGGATTTTACTTATAAAGGGCAGATTTTATCTAGGAAGAACGAAGCAAACTCTTTGCAATTTTGTGTAGAAAGTAGTTTACGGGGTATTTCTTGGTCAGCCTATCGGCAGTTGCAAATAGAGTCTGTGTAGTATTTCTCGATTCTAAATTATTAGCACAGACTCTTTCTTTATAGGTATTGTGATGAGCATGGAGTTGTGTTTTTCACCATTTGCATTTGGCTTTACGGCGTTCTCTTTTCTGTATGTTTAAAGTAGTTCCATTTATCCATGGAGTTCTATGCTTCTGTCCTTGGTCTGTGCAAGAACGTCACACTGATATTTTGGTTAATAGCGAGGAACAATTACAGTACATACACAACCTAATCACACTAAAAAACATTGACACAACCAAACATGCTTATCATAGTTGGTCTAGGAGCTACGATTTTTACAGGTTAGTCATGAATAAAACAGTAGTTGGCTGTCTCTCTGAAGTATAACATGGCTGAAGTATAACATTGGCTGAATCTCAATCTATTCAGCCAGCAACTGGCTCTAATTATTATTTTTTTCTGTTAGGTTTATCAATAGGATGTTGACATAAAGATGCGATTAAATAAAATAAACTGAACACCAAGTAAACATTGATGATGGCTTCACATAGACAGAGGGAAATAAGTGGGAGAGGGTGAGATGAGATAGTGATGGCAACTGAGAAGGATTAACTTCTTTCTGGCCAGCTTCTTAAAGAAGTTTGGTAGCTTGACGGTTCAACATTCTCACCTTGAATCCGATTGAGCAGACGGAAGGGTTGCTTTATATAAATAGAGTGAGAAACTGAAGAGTGGGTGAGAGTGGTGAAGGGAGGTGAGAAAGAGCAGAGAGAGCAAGTATGTTAAAAAAGGAGAATAAGCCAGTGGATAAATATCAAGTGACTAATTATAAATACCTCTAGGATGTGTGTTTATTGAACAGTATCAGTAAGTATAAACACTTATATCTGTGTGTATGTGTGTGTATATGTGTTGTATAAACAATGAAAATCTTACAGGAGAGACATGCAGAAACTTTACAGTTCAAATGTGAAGTGTATGAAGGAGAAGGTGGAGGGTGGCAGAGTTAGTAGAATATATAGTTCTACTTTGGTGCAGTTCTATAAAGGTTCTGTATTTTATCCTTTTTAGATTTTTCTATTGTCCTCTATTTTAGCAAACAATATTTACGTTTGTATTGCTAAAGATGGTCATCTGGAATCACTTCACACAATGAAGAGTGAAGTTTTTCTCTCTCTGTGAGAGTATAAATACAGATTTGAACATATATATGGTGAGTTGCAGTTGCCTGCAATATACTTATCACTTCTTCAATAAAATTCTCTACAGAAACGGCTACATTCTCCTGGTTTCTTTCCCTTTCTTTCATTCAGTCAGCACATTGTAAAGAAAGCATGCTAGTGAATTGAATAAAGGACACTGAAGGTGCCAGTCACAAGGATTGACCTTTTCAAAGTTGCAACTAAATCTCCTGAGACATGTGGATAGATAGGACTACATCATGATATCAGGAATTTTGACACTGTGTTCAACAGTTTGTCGCAGAATTCTCTTTTAATCCCCAAATTTGATGTGGCTGTATTTTACCATCCTGGTTTTACTGATTTCAGGAAAGATGACATCACGATTTACACAGAATGTCCAAAATGGAACCAGGTTAGTGGTTCTAATGCAAAAGTACCACACTATAGCTTCTTGACTGTACCATCTGACACTTTTTATTGAATGCAATCTAATAATTTATTCATGTAGTGGCACTCAGCAAAAATATATCACCCCATTCTTCCCGTGGCACAAGCTTGTGAATGAAAAGCAACAATAATGTGCAGTGCATTCTAAAACGAAATGGATCTAGCCTGTCTGCAAGTCAAAACAAGAAATTATCCATCCATCCATCCATCCATTCGCCGCCACTTATCTGTGGCCGGGTCGCGGTGGCAGCAGGCTAAGCAGGGTAGTCTAGACGTCCTTCTCCCCAGCAACGTTGTCTAGCTCCTCCCGAGGCGTTCCCAGGCCGGATATGAAATCTCTCACCAGAAGGGCATGCCCAGAAAACCTCCAATGGAAGGCGCCCAGGAGGCATCCTAATCAGATGCCCAAACCCCCTCATCTGGCTCCTTTCGACGCAAAGGAGCAGCGGCTCTACTCCGAGCTCCCTCCGGATGACCAAGCTCCTTACCCTATCTCTAAGGCAGAGCCCAGCCACCCTACGGAGGGAATTCATTTCACACGCTTGTATTCGTGACCTCATTCTTTCGGTCACTACCCAAAGCTCATGACCATAGGTGAGGGTTGGAATGTAGACCGACTGGTAAATCGCGAGATTCGCCTCTCCACGACCAGGACGGAATCCACATTGCTCCTCCTGGATCTGAGGTCTAACAATGTCCAGAGCCTTCAGCATCTTGGGGCGAATCTCATCCACACCCGGTGCCTTGCCACTGAGGAGCTTCTTAACTACCTCAGTGACCTCTGTCAGGGATATGGGTGAGGCTTTTCTGCAGCCTAGGGAGTTCTGGTACCAAGTACACTTATGAACCTCCCTATGCTCACATGGTGTTTGTTGTGGACAATCCGTAACTAGCACAGAAGTCCAGCATCAAAGCACCACACTGTTTCAGATCGGGTAGAAAAATCCTCCCAATCACCACCCTTCAGGTTTCTTGATCGTCACCCATGTGAACGTTGAAGTCCCCCAGCACAACTATAAAGTCCCAAGTTGGTACCTTTTCCAGAACCCCACCCAAGAAGGCCAGATACTCTGAACTGCCGTTTGGTGCATAAGCAGAAACAACAGTCAGAGCCTTCCCCTCAGCTACTCGCAGTCGCATAGAGGCGACCCTCTCGTTCTCCAGGGAAAACTCCAACACAGCGGCGCTCTGCCCCATGGGTTAAGGCCCGGCCACCAGACGCTCACCGGCAAGCATCTCCCCCAGGTCTGACTCCAGAGGGTGGCCCCGGCCTCCCTATTCCAGCGCCGTTGTTACTGAATCATCATGGGTCTGTTAATCGAACTTAGTCTGGACACTCCCCCGGAACCAATTTGCCATGGGAGACCCTACTAGTGCTGACGAATGACGTGGCCAATAGCAAACGGGTACCTGTATAGTGAAGGACCGCAAGGGGAGAAACAGAGGGAAAGAACAAATAAACCAAATACACACGGACAGATATAGCTAAACCACCAACCGTAACACCGTAATTCGAGATTCTATCTCTTTTTATAAATAATTGTCCAGGTGTCTAGGTGAATTATCCAAAAGCGTACTTCTTGTGGCCAAATCTATTCAATCTTACTTGCTCCAAATTCTTTCTTTTTACTCAAATAATTGATTGCAATACGAGTCATTAGGATTGACTGAAGCAATGGAGCAGCATTTGCCGAATCACATCGAGTGCTATACTAGTCTGCGCTGCAATAGGTAGGTGCCTCTGTGACTCACTTTAGGTGCTCCCGGAGCTAGGTGAGGTGATGGCGCACAGAAAATACATATTAATACTAAGAAAAACTACCAACATCTTATACCTGGTAAAGAATACAGAAGGTAGAAGGGGATTCCGGTTCACTTTTACGCAAATTGCGTTTATCTCTTTTCTAATAGTACATTGCACAACATAAACAAATAGCATTGGGCATTTAGCTTGTGGCTAGCGAAATATAAGAGATTTGATTTCACTGCAGATTTTTATTAAAAAGCTGGATGTTACTACATATGTTGGCAATACTGGAAGTTATGAAGCTTGAAACCTATAGGCAGAGAAAATGTGAAAATGAAAATGTGCTTGCCTGTAAATGTTATATTCTTTAACTGTGTGTATGGGCACAGTTTTAAATATTTTAGAGATAGTTTATGGTGGTTGATATTGTGTTTGTGAGCGTAGGGGCTATTTGTTTATCGGGAGACGACAGGGTGTAGTATTGTTAGCATGGTGATTAACCAGTTGTTGGCTTTTGCTGCAATCGGAAAGTGGAAGAGCGAAAAAAAATTAAAATAAGTGAAACCTTGGTAGTGATCTCTATCAAATTGAAATTTTTGCACAAAACAGATTAGATTGTTACTCATTTCTTAATTTTAAACAGAGGAAATGGTCAAGACCTCATGGCCTGAAAATTACCATATTGCTCCCTTCTGTGCAAAAGAATAGAAGGCACGTAAGACTGGTCTGTGCCACAGAATAGAATATACATACATGGACTTAAATTATTAGCAAAAGAATATCTATTTGGATGTTGTTACTAAGCCAGACATAATTGTAATGGTGTTGGTCAATTGTAACACAGCATTACAATTGCCCCCAACCGTATCACCCAATACAAGCTATCCTTTTTGCTAGAAAGTTTGTCATCTGGCAGGCAGAGAGGGATCACCACAGAGCATTCGCATAATAAGTTTAATGGTTCTGGCTCCTTTTTGATTGAAATTTGAGGTGTTACAATTGCCCCTTGTTACAATTTCCCCCAGTCTCCCCTAGGTTAATAATAATTTAATAATAATAACTATTTGAAGATTCTTTGCTTTGTTTGTGCATGTTGCCAAGAAATAGGCAACAAATAGGCTATACACTATTACATTGGTGTCGCTAAACCCTTTTTACTGGGGTATGTGCGGTATTGATCTGATGTGCCACGGTAAAATCTCACGGTTGAATTTCAATAAGCTAATTGGTAGAGGCTTCATTTAGGTAATAGCGAGAGAATAATGGATTTTTTTTCTAATCCACAATGTCAAAGTAAAGCAGTTTTACCCAAAATACAGCTGAGGCGCGCAACTTGCACAGCTTAAAACTGGTCGAAGTAAGCAAGTCTCAGTTTCAACTGTGAAGAGAAGACAGAGCTGCAGGTTTGACAGGCCCAGTGGCTGTAAGAAAGCCGTTGCTAAGAAGGCAAAGTGGACTACTGAAGACTGGAAGAAATTCTTATGGACCTATGAATCAAAATTTAAATATATGGTTCATCACGCAGGCTGTTTGTATGCCGGCAAACAAACGGCAAAAGGATGCTTTCTCAGTGTGTGACACCAACTGTCAAACATGGAGGAGGAAGAGTGATGGCCTGGGGCTCTTTTGCTGGATCCAGCGTCGGCGACTTGCACAGTGACCGGCACCCTGAACTAAAAAGGCTATCACAGCATTTTGCAGCGCCATGCATTACCCTCTGGTCTATGCCTAGTTGGTCAGGGATTCATCCCACAGCAAGATAATGACCCCAAACATACCTTGAGGCTATTTATCAATACCTGATACCTGGCGACATTGTATCAATTATGTAAGCAATATATTGGAATTATATTTTCTTTTCTTTTTTTTACGGATATAGGCAAATGTGAATTCCTTTCCTCAGATTGCACTGAAAGAAGTGCTATGAGGTTGGATGTTACAGATTCTTAAAAAAATTGCAATATATCGCCTTGCTTACAGTATTGCAATATATTGCAATATATTGAATCGTAACCCATTTATCGTAATACGTATTCTTGCCAATGCACAGACCTAATGTACACATATATTTACATCATGTAAATACTGTATGTCAGAGTATCTAAGAGAACTACGCTTTGGTGGTGTCACCTGTTACGTCCACGCTTATTTGGTGTCTGTGTGTGTGTGTTGTCTTCCCTTCTGTTTTCCCTTCGCTATTCCCTGCATTCAGATCTGCTGCCGGCTTTCCATTGGCTCCCTCCCCCTCATCACACACCATCAGGCATCCGTTGACGGACCAATTAGGAGATGATCATTTGATGATACTTTTAAACCCTTCGCCCCAGCAGTCTCGTCAGAGCGAGATTAATTCAGATTCTGTGTTTGTGTTCTTGTAACTAGTGTTTGCTTTCATAGTTAATCCTTTTGGTGTTCTATGTATTCAGTGTTCGTTAGTGGGTCCCTGTTGCTCGTCCTACTGTTTGTTCGTTTGTTAGCTTGGGTCAGTTTGTTAGATTCCCCATTTGACCCTTCATTTCTGTATTAGCTACAGCTTTTGTTTGGTAGTTAATGTTAGTAGCCTAACATTTTGTATAGCTCTGCATTAATTAATGCATAGCCTTAAGACAAGTTGGTCAAGAGGGCCCCAAACGCTTTCAATTTGATAAATTTGATGCATGGTTCCAAGAGCACTTACCACACACCCACGGATACTATAATATCTAATCCTTTAACCAACCACTAAAATATTAACATAGAAATACAACTGTCTCAAATGTCCCAATGGGATTGCGGCTTTGCAGCAGATAAAACAATGGAGCATTATCAAAAGAAATTTGCTTCGGATCCGCAAGTGCTGGCGTTGCATAAACATAACATAAAGCGTCATTTTGGAATGTTTTTCAATGGTCTGCAGTTTACGCTTCCCAAAAGCGTGTGAAGAGGGTCATTTGCGTGACTCTCAATGTGTGAGAGTTGGCAGCTCTGCTAACCCTTTGAGCCATCTCTCCATAGTTGTTCCATGTGATTGCTAGTAGTTAGCTAACTACCAACTACTCGGTTACAAGCAATTGTGGCACAGTGCGCCAAAATTATTTTGTTTGTGTGTGCGCATGCAGTGGCCGTGCTTTCTTTTCTCCTGGAGCTCGGCTAGTTTAGATACCCGAGGGTTTACATTTAAAGCTCACGGAGTGTATTCTCTGTTTAGATTAATTAGTAGCGGTGCCACCACGTGCAGTGTTTTGCCACACATCGCAAGCATGTGTTAGGCAGCTTAGCTCTTTTGTTTGCTCGTTCGCATTGCCTTGGTAACCCTTTTTGTTTTTTTACCCTGTAAATAAATATTATTCCTTTTTACATTCTTGGTTCGTGTCAGTGTGTCCACATTTCACCACCACCACGCTACTCTGGAAAGTGTTCGGTCCTTCAGCGCCCTAGATCAGCCGTACGGCTCAAGGGTCGTAACATTTTTGATGTGTTACATTTATGATATTCATGCCACACCATTAATCATTTTCTAGATCCGCCCCTGGGAACAATGCATCATTGATAATGTCTTAGAGTGAAAGGACAATAACATAGCAGCACAAACTCATACTCAAACACACACTCATTAATGTTCAAACTGCCGCCGCTCCCGACTTAAAGGATATTTGTTAAGTGTAAATCCCAATAAGAGCTGGAACTTTTACATAAATTACATCCAAGCTGAAATTTCTTTAAACATATCAACACATCTACTCACAACACATCTACTCACATCAAAATATATAATTCTCACAATTCTCCCACACATATAATCTCATTTACTCTCGCAACAATGGTCTTTCATTTTTAAAACACACACCCTCAAATGAACACACTTAAATGCCGACAAATAGGCACTCGGAATCTTCCTTTCAGAGTGTGGAAAATGTCTGACATTGATGAGAGTAGGGGAAGTTAAAGAAACAGACTTATGCGCATGTGATCTGACAAAGCCATGTATCCCTGTTCTTGTGTATGAGTGTGAGTGTACCTATATGTGTATACATCTCCAGTATGCAATATTCCTGTTCAGCTGCCAAATAGCCACTATGGCTAAGTCATCTATTAGAGCAGCTGTCTGAGATACAGGAGAGACGAAGAGGAAGGGGGGTGGGGGGGAACAGCGGGAAGAGAGAGAGATTACATTGAGGGATTTCAGGCTTTCAGTAAGCAGGCACCACAACTACTTTAAACTCATGGGTCTTGTTATTTGGGGGTACGTTTTCACTCCCTACTAGTCTTTGTTTTTTTGTAAGTGCTTTGAAAAATTATTTTGCTCCATTCTACATTTCTAAATATGGATTTATTTTTATTTATTTATTTTTTATCAAAATGGCCATATCTTAGACCAAAAACAGTGTTCTTGAAAAAGTTAGACTCCACCCTCAATACCTCCCTGATAAAACAAATACCCTTTAGGCTCAGTAACATGCTTAACCACCATTACTACAACCAAATGCTTCAGTTAATGTCTCTCATAACACTGAATACATTTTATCCCCCTCCTTAATCCTGAACTGCTTCAATTGATGGTCCTTATACCATACGAGAAATGTTGTCAGCACAGTTTCTAGAAGCACATCATGCCAAAATCCAAAGTTAGTCCTTACCATAGAAGATATTTTTTAATGCCTACTAGTCTGAAAATGCCAGCTTTAAGACACAGGGCCTCACTAAACAACAGTCATTGTCCCTACTGAGAAGGTCAACATTGCATCATTTAAGAAAGGGCTGTCCAGGAAAATTATTCAGATCAAGGCTTAAAATTGTCTACAATTTTACAAGAAATCAAAAGTAAATTAATTAATGCCAGAGTAGCAAGGCGGAAGCTGCACAAAAATAAAAAAAATTAAAATTAAAATTTGCAAATAAGCACCTACAT
Organism: Galaxias olidus; assembly: GCA_026901105.3. Lineage (NCBI taxonomy): Eukaryota > Metazoa > Chordata > Actinopteri > Galaxiiformes > Galaxiidae > Galaxias > Galaxias olidus. Next base: position 12,355 of record JAPMUY010004679.1, read on the forward strand.
GGTCCCTAAAGAGTTACATTTGAGAATGTTTTCAAATGTAGAGCCATAACAATAATTCCAAACACACAAGTCTACATCCACATGATTCAGTTACAAGTAATCGACAAGTTAGGTCCTACCTGACAGACAGAACTGAGTTTGTCTCTCTAGGGGATCTAACTCCCAAACACACCCTGTCACCTGAGGAGTCCCCCGAGGCACTGTCCTGGGTCCCATCCTGTTAATTTTTTCATTTGCTCCCTCTTGGGTCAACACTCAGCGTGGAATATCTTTCCATTGCTATGCTGATGACACACAGCTATACTTGAAAACAGCACCTAGTCCATCTGCTGCCTGCACTAGCTTAAACACCTGCCTGGAGGAAAAAAGGGAATGGATGAATCAGAATGTCCTTAAATTAAACAGCAGCAAGACAGAGGCTTTACTGATTGGTAGACCAAGTACAGCACTCCTCCTTAACCCACCTCACCATTGCTGGCCAGAACATTTCTCTCTCCTCCTCCAAATCTCAAACCTGGGCGTCAAGTTTGTTTCGAACCTGAACTGGATGACCATATCAAGCAGCTCTGCAAAGTCTAATTATTCAACCTCAAACATATCTCTAAACTCCGCCATACCGCTCACTCTTCCAGTTGTTGAGAAACTCATCCATGCCTTTCTTTCCTCAAGGCTGGACAACTGCAACGCACTGTTCACTGGGACCTCTGGCAGAAACCTTCAGTGCGTTAATCAGGGGCGTAGGTTTGGTTTAGCCATTGGTGGGGACATAATTCTGTAACCACTGTTGGGTGGCAGCGGGGGGACTGAAAGGAAACTAGCTTAAGATTGTCTTAATAACACAGTCTTATAAACTAACAAACTTAAGGGCTGGCTATATTGGCTGGCTGTATTCTGAAAGGTTGCCTGCAAATGCAATGCCACTAGCTGCTTAAATATATAAGTGAAGATTTGGGCCATTTGCATAGAAAAATTTTAATTATGTCACGTGGCCCAGAATTCGAACCGGCAATCTTCCGACTGCTTGTCCGCTTTTCTATTTACTATGTTGAATTGGCTGTTTGCCAAATGACCCACTTAACATATATGGCAGCCCACCGAACTATAGCAGGCTAAAACCGGCCCTGGTCCCTAGCAGGCTGGCTACTTCTAGTTTATTGCCAGTCAACATACAAACTATTTTGAATTGTAGGCTACTAGTAATGTAATATACTTCTTAGTACTTTCATAATGTGATTATAAGATTTATTAATGTAAACAATATGTCGCGATGACTACTACAAGCTCACAAATCGCATTCCTGTCCAGGTTGTCCTCCTTGTCTGCTTTCTTATTGCCGCGGGTGTGCAACATCAGACTGTTGCATGATTTAGATGAGCGACTCTCCGCTAAATCAAACAAGTTAATGATTTATTTAGGTGGAGGTGGGAAGGGAAACTTCAAAGACTTTTAGGCTACCGTTAACCCTTTTGTGTGGTCAATGGAGTGGATAAAATTATTTAACGAAAGCCATGTACTGTGATTATTTGTAGGGATAATTCAGAGGTCCCTCTGCATTGGTAGGGAGGGACACCATCCCGCCCTATATCTACGCCTATGGTGGAAATACCAACATATTACTCCAATCATGTGTTCTCTTCACTGTCTACCTGTCCTCTACAGAATCTACTTCAAAATCCTTTTGCTGACCTTCAAATGCTCCTATGGCAATGCCCCCTCTTACCTCAAAGAGATAATCATACCCCACAGACCTTCGCGCTATCTCAAGTCTGGGGAGAGCCTGCTTCTTCATACCTCCAAAACTAAGCTCCGCTCATTGGGCAACCGTGTGTTCAGTGCCCCCCCACCCCGTCCCGTGTTCAGTGCCCCCCCAACCCGTCCCGTGTGTTCAGTGCCCCCCACCCCGTCCCGTGTTCAGTGCCCCCCCCACCCGTCCCGTGTGTTCAGTGCCCCCCCACCCCGTCCCGTGTTCAGTGCCCCCCCACCCCGTCCCGTGTGTTCAGTGCCCCCCCCACCCCGTCCCGTGTGTTCAGTGCCCCCCCACCCCGTCCCGTGTTCAGTGCCCCCCCACCCCGTCCCGTGTTCAGTGCCCCCCCACCCCGTCCCGTGTTCAGTGCCCCCCCACCCCGTCCCGTGTGTTCAGTGCCCCCCCACCCCGTCCCGTCCGGTCGTCGTCGTCTATGGAATGCCCTCCCAGACCATCTGAGGATGCCACAGACTCTATCCTCTTTTAAAACAGGCTTAAAAACGTTCTACTATTAAGGAACACCTTTTGCTAACTACATTTTAATGTTTGTTATTTTGTTTTATTTTTGTTGCTGTTATTTCTGTTCTTCCAGGCCAGGGTCATTGGTCGTTGCACAACTTTCTTTTACAAATACATTTTAATTTGGTTTCCATATTTTGTTTTATTTGTTAACTTGCCTTGTTTGTTTTAGGATTTAGAACTTACTAAAGATCTTATTAATGATAAATGAAAAATCTGCAGAAAATCAGACGGTCTACAATATTTTTACACCACTACACATGTGCAGAACAAGCTGATGGCCTTATTTAAACAGCTCTACAATCTGCCATTTCTGTCTTCCTCCTATGTTCGCAGTTCCATTCCAATTCAATCCATTTTACTACTACCTAACAATACTTTTTCCTTTTGCTTTCACCCTATGTCCCCTTCCTGTCCTAATATAGTGAAGCCTGGTGAGTAAGAAAGAGACGCGGCAAGTGTCCAAGATGGAGCGTTGTTAAGGTTGGCACTTCCACTGTGTACATTCTATTGTAAACTCCTCTCACACTGATGGGACAGGGGATGGTCTAGAGATGAATGAAAGGCTCAGTCTCTTTCTTTTTGTCTTTCTTCTCTACCTTTCTCTTTGCTCTTTCTGATTATTTTTTCTCCCCCTAATCCACAGACATTGTTTTACCTTTTTGAGACATATTTTGCAGTCTGTATTTATTTTTATCAATTTGTGTGTGAAGTGTTAAATTACACTGGTACACCTACAAGGTATGTACATTTTGTAAGCAACATCAACATTGATATAATGAAATAATGAAAGACGGCCTTAGCCCACATTAAACTACTGTGCACCTATTACTAACACATTGCCTTTTATAGTGAATTATATGGGAGTGTGATTTTAGAATTTTTCAAAGACTGAAGGAACTAGCATTATCTCTTTCTTTCTCTCACACATACACACACATTAATTTAACTAATGGACCCCACTCTCACCTCCTAGTAATATAAACAACTGCATTGAACAGATCAGTCACTCTAACATTAGAGAGGTGTCAGCCGCTCACAGTGCCTAGGTCCTATAGGAAGTCATCCTTTTTTGGCTACCTTAAATAACCCTTTGTTGCTGCCAAGTGAATAGCCTAGTGACTACCTGTCAAAAAGGGCTTTAGCTTTTTAGATACCCCTACCGGAGGTAGAACAAGACACAACAATGTTTTTCCTCATCTCTAAGGTCTCCCATAATACTTGGATTCAAAAAAGATACTGCAAATACCATTTATTTTTACTTTGTTGCAACTTAATTGTTTATTCTTTCACTAAGTATATTCATGATTTGGTTGAAGCCAAAGACAAAAATGTATATTCACACAAAATCAAAAGAGCGTCCATTATAAAGACCATACACCATTGTTATTATTTCCTTGTTGCAACTGAAAGTCTTTCATATTGGATAAACACATTTGAACTTTCATGCAAGTATAGTTTTTACTTTAGAGTTAACTAATTAAAACACAAATGATGTTACAAGGCAATTCAATTAACCATACGTTCATTATTTATAGGTTAATCAATAGATTTTCTTTAGTCACAAGCCAAAACGTTATTGTTGGTCAATATAATAAAATCTTTAGCATTTTTACAACTTAAATTTGACCATAAACAAATTCGAAATTTGTTGTAATATAAAGGTAGAATTCGCTTCAGATACATTTTCTTTGGTTCTATCTCGATAACCTTTCTCTGCAGAGCATCGAAGGCATCAAATGTTTCTGTGGTCTCTCCAGAATGTCAGGTATGTGGGTTGGTCTCTTCTAAGTCTATTTACTTTTTTGCAATGCATCCTATGGAGCTTTAACCAATTAACCAATTCCAATACATTTTAAATATGGTTTCCTAGAGAATAGAGGCAGATCGATCTATATACTACATTTCTCGTAAATATTTGTTTTGCAACTGTACTGTTCTATTGGGGTAATTTAGATTGAAACATATTTTATGTATAGCATAAGCCTAAATGTTTGGTATCACATACTATATACAGTTAGGCCCACAAATATTTGGACAGTGACACAAGTTTTGTTATTTTAGCTGTTTACAAAAACATATTCAGGATACAATTATATAATTAATATGGGCTTAAAGTGCAGACTCTCAGCTGTAATTTGAGAGTATTCACATCCAAATTGGAGCAAGGGTTTAGGAATTACAGCTCTTTAATACATAGCCGCCTCTTTTTCAAGGGACCAAAAGTAATTGGACAATTGACTCAGAAGGCTGCAAAAAAATATAACAACGCTGCATGGGCTCTTCCCTCATTAACCTGTCATCAATTAAGCAGTTAAAAGGTCTGGAGTTGATTCCAGGTGTGGCGTTTGCATTTGGAAGCTGTTGCTGTGAACACACAACATGCGGTCAAAGGAGCTCTCAATGGAGGTGAAACAGACCATCCTGAGGCTGAAAAAAAGAAGAAATCCATCAGAGAGATAGCAGAAATGTTAGGAGTGGCCAAATCAACAGTTTGGTACATTCTGAGAAAAAAGAGTGCACTGGTGAGCTTGGGAACTCAAAAAGGCCTGGACGTCCACGGAAGACAACAGTGGTGGATGATCGCAGAATCCTTTCCATGGTGAAGAAAAACCCCTTCACAACATCCACTCAAGTGAAGAACACTCTCCAGGAAGTAGGTGTATCAGTATCTAAGTCTACCATAAAGAGAAGACTTCATGAGAGTAAATACAAAGGATTCACCACAAGGTGCAAACCATTAATCAGCCTCAAAAACAGAAAGGCCAGAATTGACTTTGCCAAAAAACACCTGAAGAAGCCAACCCAGTTCTGGAACAGCATTCTTTGGACAGATGAGACTAAGATCAACCTGTACCAGAATGATGGGAAGAAGAAAGTTTGGAGGAGAATTGGAACAGCTCATGATCCAAAGCACACCACATCTTCTGTAAAACATGGTGGAGGCAGTGTGATGGCATGGGCATGCATGGCTTCCAATGGCACTGGGTCACTTGTGTTTATTGATGATGTGACAAAAGACAGAAGCAGCCGGATTAATTCTGAAGTGTATAGGGATATACTTTCTGCTCAGATTCAGCCAAATGCAGCAAAGTTGATTGGACGGCGCTTCACAGTACAGATGGACAATGACCCAAAACATACTGCAAAAGCAACCCAGGAGTTTTTTAAAGCAAAGAAGTGGAATATTCTGCAATGGCCGAGTCAATCACCAGATCTCAACACAATCGAGCATGCATTTCACTTGCTCAAGACAAAACTTAAGGCAGAAAGACCCACAAACAAGCAACAACTGAAGACCGCTGCAGTAAAGGCCTGGCAAAGCATCACAAAGGAGGAAACACAGCGTTTGGTGATGTCCATGGGTTCCAGACTTCAGGCAGTCATTGCCTGCAAAGGATTCTCAACAAAATATTGAAAAGTAACATTTTACTTGGGGTTATGTTTATTTGTCCAATTACTTTTGAGCCCCTGCAATGAGGAGCGTTTGTATAAAAATAGCTACAATTCCTACATGTTTAATCATATATTTTTGTTCTACCCCTTGAATTAAACCTTAAAGTCTGCACTTCAATTCCGTTGTAGTTGTTTCATTTCAAATCCAATGTGGTGGCATGCAGAGCCCAAATCATGAAGATTGTGTCACTGTCCAAATATTTTTGGGCCTAACTGTAATTAAACACGAATGTGGTACTATATCGTATTACCATTGTATGATTTCTTTTAAAAAGTAAATAAAAATGACTTTCTATAATAATAATAATAATTATATAATTATTATTATTATTATTATTATTATTATTATTATTATTATTATTAATAATAATAATAATAATAATTATACAAAAACCATATATTTTTTGGAATGGTAGTACTTAAGTAAAATATGGCAGCACGCCATAAAGTCAGTGTTAAAATCATGGCTTTCCCATTGGCTCAGTATTACAGAAACTCTGGTTAAGCAAGAACTCAGGCTTAGCCTGACAGTTATGACAACTTGCGGCTCAGGTACAGATGGTCGACCTCCCCCTGCTGCTGGGACAAGACCGCCCCCAGCCCTCGGGCCGAGGCATCCGTCTGTAGGGAGAAAGGGGCGATTAAAATTAGGCGCATACAGAACTGTGTTTCCAGAACTAAGGGCATTTTCAACTTCTCAAATGTCATCTGGCACTGCTCCGTCCACTGGACCGGACATGGGGCACTCTTACAAGTGAGATCAGTCGGGAAGGTCTCCGAAAATCGCAGCACACAGTCCATTAGGCGCTGGAAGGTGGCTGGAGCCCCAAACAACCCAAAAGGAAGTACAGTGAATTGATGCAAACCGAAGAGAGTAGAGAAGGCTGTTTTCTCGTGGACTTCTGGTGACAAGGGAATCCGCCAGTAGCCTTTTTTGTTGTAATGGATCATTTCAATCTATGACAGAAAATAACCAATTAACAAGAGGGAGAAACCGTGAAATGATCAAGTACAATTTGATTGATGACTACAGAGTCTGAGTCAGTCTGTACACAGAGAAATTACTACAGTCAGATCAGTCTAACGACATAGCAAGTTCTGATTAGTTGACATGGTTGAAACGAGTATATCGGTCTAAGATAAACAATCATCCCATTGTTCAAGGTGGAGCACATGTTAATTATCAGCATGAATACGGACACGTAGACAGGACATGTAGATATCATTTTATGCTATGGCTAAGACAAACCTCTCCAAAAGGCACATACTGTCTCTTTGGTGACCTGGCCTTCACTCTGACTCTTCCCCCACATCAGAACAACAGCTTAGGTTTGAACATCCGTGAGGATGCCAAAATTTCCCTTACAGTGTACAATCCAGTGTAGTGTAAAATTTTGCAATGCCAAGCCGGTCCAGCAGTTCGTCAACACGCGACATCGGGTACGCATCAAATTTATAACCCTCATTCACGACTCACTGTGTACAACCTGTCCCTAATTAGTGAAAAATATAGGTAAGATGACGCCGTACCAGCACGCCATCAATTTTTAATACTGGGCTAAGGGCAAAGTGTAGAGTGGCATCATGAGACCGTTCGAGAGGGAAATCCTCCATAGTGGGCAACAACAGCAAGCAAACCTCTGATGAAGACCCCCTCGAACCAGGCGCTCTTGGATCATGGACTGCGTACACCCAGAATCCAGTAGAGCCTGGTGTCCCCCCCTTGCAATCTTTCCGGAATGCGGTACGTCACCCCTGGACCGTGAGAAGATGTCAGCATGCCAGCGATGCAGACGACCTGGCTCACCTCCATCTCCCTTCCGGAAATGGCCGGACCGCATCGCCAGAATCCCTCACCTGGATATAGAGGACCTGTCTGCGAGGTGGGGAAAGTTTGTGCGGGTGTCGGCTCCCTCCCCAGGAACAAGCCCCACGCTCTTGGGCACTCTGCAGTCTGCGGTGCGCTGGACTGGGTGGCGGCTGAGATTGCACTGACAGGTGGTCCTCCACAAGGGCTACCACTGTGCTGAGGGTGGTGGGTCGATGGAGTCGGACCCAAGCGGACGTCCTCGACGGTAGCCCCTCGATGAAGGCCCCCTTCACCACCTGCTCCAGCATCTCCCCTGGTCCCAACTCCTCAGGCTGCAGCCCACTCCTGGCACGGTCCAGTAGCTACTGCGCGTAGGCATAGGGGTGGCCTGCAGCGGTGAAGGCCAGGGCTCGGAACCGGCACCAGTGTTCCTCAGGGTTCAGCCCCAACCGGTCCTGTATTGCCCTGGTCACCGCCCCGTAGTTAGCCGCCGCCGATGCTGGAAGGCTGTGCACGGCCAGCTGCGCTTCGCCTGTGATGAGGGGAAGCAGGTCGTGGGCCCAGCCCTACTCCAGCCACTTGCATGTCTGAGCCGTCCGCTCAAAGGTGGTGATGAAGGCATCTGGGTCTTCTGCCTCCCCTATACATTGCATCTAGCAGTCCGGATGCCGGGTGAGTCCCCTGTGACTCTCCCTTCCAGGTGCCGGAGCAGCTTGGAGGGCAAACTCAAGCTGACGCTCCGGCACCTCCAAAACGCAGGCCAGCAGTTGGGTGATGGGTGATGTGATGCCTCCTAGGTCATTGTACTGTCCCGATCTATACCCCAAATTGGGTGCCAATTGTGAGGTTCTGGGCACAGACCGAGAGAAATCATTGTGTAAACGCCCTTTTATTTCAAATCCCCCTCCCACACGCACAGACACCAGAGCTGTGTAATTGGAATTGTTGCTGGCGTCATTGCTGGAATTGCTGTTTCTTACGGTCTTTCAGAATGCTCCGCTGCAACCTAACCTTCCATACGCCGATTTTGAACACAGCGACCGTTTTCAGTGGGGAATGCCTACTAGTAATGAGTTGACGCCCATTGCTCATTAACATTAATTAGCTGACTTATGTTACTGGCTGGAAAAGTAATGTTCAGCTGTTGTTATGGCTGGTGCCGGAGTAGTTTGACATTACTTATACTAGCCTGAGTCTGTGATTGGTCAAGTACATTGACTTCCATTTTTCGCCACAAAAGGCTGTGATTCAGAACGGCTTGTAAAATAAGGTAGATGTGTTGTCAGAGGTTAACTACAGAAAATACACTAGGCACAGATTTCACTTTTTCATGTTGTTGGTACAATCCCTCTGAGAGATAAAACAATGCTAGACAAAGAAATCTTCCAAATCTGACATTATGGGCCCTTCAACCGATGTATTCTAGCAGTATAGGATTGTTTATGTTCAGCCAATCAGAGTAGCTGGTCAAAGGCTATTCATACCCGCTTTCTTTCGTTTTAATTTAGAGATGTACTTTAGATAATATAGAATTATATCCCATCAGATCATAGATATTGATAGCACATGGTAGCAGTAATGTTCATGATTGTTATCAAGAAATCATAACAATTGTAATTAAATAAGGAGAAATAAGGATCCGCTGCTCCATCTTTTTTGGCAGATAATAATAAGATATAATTAACAGAGAACAGATAGCGATTAGCAATGGTCTTATAATAGTAGACAGGTTAAAAGTTAGCTGACAGACTGAGTAAAATGAAATGAATAATATCAGTGTCAAGTGATTTTAAACAATACATTGAACATCTTGCCTAAGATTCCTCTTCAGATTTATCCCCATCAAAAAATACCCCTTAAAATATTTGATGTTTAGGTACCCATGGATCGTTTATTTTGGCATTTGAAGTCTGTTGTGGAATAAAGAAACCATCAGCTCTGCCCTTTTTTTAACCAACCTCTGAAGTTTGTGTATGTGTGTGTTTATGTTTGTGTGTGTGTATTGCAATAAGTTTGTTCAATCACTGAATACATTTGAAGTGCATGAAAGAGTTTTCCCCCTAGTTTATTAGGCTCTCAACGTTCCTCTTTCAAGAGTTGCAGGTCTTACCCGGAGAAACGAAAAGACAGAATGAACAGAACACAGTGGTGTTAAGCTTGTAGATTAACTGTTTGCTTGATGTGGCATTCCCACATTACACGCCTAGGCTGACAATGAGGGGAGAGCGGAAGAGGTAGGACTGGATAGGGGAAAAGTCTGTCCAAACAAGGAGCAGGCACTTGGTAGAAAGACAGATAGTGGGAGAGTGAGTCAGAGATAGGGCAAGCCAAGATCATAGACGGAGCCAAAAACAGATCCTGCCCCTATTACTTCTCCCAGAACGACACGGGCCAGCACTGCCTACAAAGAGCAAGGCCTAACACTGAGCAAAGCTCCATTATGTGTACTTTGGGTATTACTTGAAATGATACTATACCTGCTGAAGCCTTGAAGATGTGTTTGCTCCTAAAGTGAAATACAATTAAACAGGTAAAAATACAATATGATGATCCGTAGCTTTCAGCCAATAACTGTAGCACAAAGAAAGTAGATGGTAAGCAGGCAGATGACAGTACAACAAAAGAAAAGGCGATTGGACAGCAGTGGACAGATGAAAGAAGAGAAGTTTGGATGTTGCAGTTGCTGTATTACCTTGTGTACTTGTGGATTCTATCTGGTAACTTAAAAAATCACTTTATCAATGACTTAGACACTAATTACAAAACCTCATTTGTCAATTCTTCAGTCACAAAATTCAAAACAGATCATAATAATTCACTTTTTTCAAAGAATTAAAACCCTTTTTCAATTGTTTGGATACAGTTAACAATATACTTGGTTCATTGAACATAAAGCACCGGTTCAAAAAGACATAACATCAAAGTAATACCATTTCAAAGTGCAATATACAGATTACATTTGATTTGACTGTCCTTTCATTTCATAGAATATATCTAACTAACAATGAGTAAAACTGCACTGTAAAAAGGTTCTTGCTGAATTTACAGAAAATTACTGGCAATAAGGTTGGCAATAGGTTACAGTAAAATTTTAAATAATGTGATGGCTACCAAATTGCCAGGAATTTACTGCAATGAATTTACGGCAAATACATGGCAACTTTATTGCCAGGAAATTACTGTAATCTCCTCTTCTGTGAATTTATAGCAATCAGTTGGCAACTGTATTGCCAGACAAATTACTATAATCTCCTCTTCTGTGAATTTAATTTGCTGTATTTGTACCAACTGTAGTCAGCAGGCTTAAAAGCAACACATAGAAAAACTTAATTAGCATATACCAAAGAATTGCAATTGTAAATTGAAAAGGGTATTGCTGGTAGATTACTATCCTTTACCGTGACTACACAGTAAGTGATTAGCGGCTATAAAGGCAATAAGCAAATTCACGGCAATTTCTTTTGCAAACACATGGCAAGTATTTTGCTGGAAATTCATTCAAAGTTTGTCATTCAATGGGAAACAGCAGCAAACGATAAATCAACAGACATTTAAGCCTGAATCTAAGCCAGGGTTTAAAAATAATATAATCAGAACAGATGTCAAAACAACAACGGGACATTTACAAAACTTTGAGATATTAATTGTAAACACCCAAACTGTGATAAAACTAATCAAACCATAAGATTAAACCAGATGAACAGCCATACACTTTTTGGGGCAACCGCAAAGCATGATGGGAATTCAAGACAACAGAAGCATTTTAAGCATGGCTTTGAGGGCATTGCAATAGTTTACAGCCTATGCAATTAGCTGCATTTTATTGAATTAATTTCCATGAATATTTTCTTGCTGTGGTTTACTGTTAAACCTGTAAATATATATAGTAAATATCTATACAATCCCAGAACGTTGGAATGCGTGTGTTGCATCTTACAATATAATAACTGCAGCAAAATATTTCAAGGGTGGAGGCAAAACATTTGTAAATGCAAATGACATTCAATTTGTATGGTAACTTCAATATAAACAAATGAAAATAGAGTTTGCGCTAAAAAAAATAAAAACTGTTGTTTTCTACAATATTGTAACCATAAGCATGACAAAAACATAATGCAAAAAAGCATGATTCTGAGACTTTGATAATCAGACTTCAAGTCCAAAAACGTCAAAGGTGTCCATAATAAAATTAAATAAATTAGCTAAATACTACCCGTAGTGACAATGATTAATGGCTAGTTTGTCATTCGTTCGATTCGTGGTCATTATGTTCAACTTCAAATTTGGCATACTGAAATACTGTAAACTCACGACTAAAAAAGTGTAAATTGATAAACAATGAAGCAGTGTTCAATTTACAGTAATATGCTGTAAAACACTGAACCAAACTAGGGATGGGCATTTTAGGCCATATCATTATTCGAATATTCTATCAAAAATATTTAGATTAATCGATTAACTGAAAGAAAAAGATTATATGAAAAAAAAATTAAAAAATAAATAAAAATGGTATTTACATTTTTTTTTTGCACTATAGCACACTTGTAATGTAGCCTGAAAGGCTTCCGTGACCTGGCCTTCGCTAAATAAGCATATTCCTTTTCCAATTTCTGAACATTTCTTACTCTGACACATTTGGACAGGTTTTCTTTGATCTCTGAGCGGACAGTCAGCGCTATAAAGCGCATGTGTTTGTATCGGTGATCCAGCGCACTAGCATAGAGCGCTTTCGTGCCTTCAGTTGGCGCGCTGCTTGCAAGTTTAAACTACTTGTGTGGAAAGCAGGGAAAATGTATCGAATGCATTAAAACTGTCCTTTTTTTTCTACTTTTTACATATTTCAATGGCATTGGTGTACACGTTATAAACACGATGTAATCAAAATCGCTAATGAATAATATTTAAATTAACTAGGCAAAAATACCCCGAATACCCCGTGAACCCCGCCTCTCGCCCTGTGTCGGCTGGGATAGGCTCCAGCCCCCCCGCGACCCTGCATAGGATAAGCGGTATAGCTAATGGATGGATGGATGGATTAACTAGGCAAAAATATAAATAAATAACTGCAGCTATATTCGAATACCCACATCATTTCGAATAATCGAATATTCGAATAATCGTGCCCATCCCTAAACCAAACTCTGTTTATTTTAAAGTAAAAATATGTCAAAAGAATCATATTTCATATAAATTACTGATGACTGTTTTTTAAACACAGAAACACTGCAATACAAAAAGCAATACAATACAGTTAAAATTACAACATTCTAGCCAGTGTTAAAATAATGTTCAGTCAGGTAGATTTAGTTTTAAACAGAAAGAAACCGTATTACATTTGACAAATTCATATGTTATATTTTTCAGATAAGAATGTGTATAAATACAGTGAAATTATGTTAATATGAAGGATTTTAAAAAGCTGGTGTTGTTTTGCTTTACATATGAAGTATTTCTATAACTTCCCTGATAAAATAACTTGTGTGGCTAATAGCCAATGGATTTTAAAACATTTGAGTGCACTTTCTTTCCTATTATGTTCCGTGTAAAGTGTTCAATCAGCAATGAGAAATACTTTGACAGTTTTACAGTTTATATTTGAGATTGATATTAGGACTCGTAGAAAATAATTTCATACATTTATATCGTAAATAATACATTCAACAGAAAATTCAGTTGCAGTATTTAGAAGTTGCTTTCACTGTCAACCTTTGTCAGAAATACTGTAGAGTCCAGGGGGCGGGGCCTTCCCAACATGCACCAGGGGGTGCATTTGCCATAGAATTTGGTTTATTACTGGTGTTCATTACATATATTGTTGCCCATTCTTTTAGGCTGTTTTGATAGTTATTATCACTGCTTAATTTAGCTAATAATGCGGGTTAATATTAGCGTCACCTTGAGTAAGTATACTGTTCCCGTATTCTTATGACCTTGCAGTTTCCCTTTCTTGTGTGAGCCATTGATGGTTTGTCTCAAGTACTGACCAGAACAACAACAACAACAACAACAACAATAATATGTAAGACCTAGTGCGCAGTCTTTGAAGCGTTCATGCCAGTTATTACCTGCATGCAGGCTTCGAGTTATAATCTGAATTTTGTAGGAGTCTAGTGGCGTTAGTGGCGGAGAAAATAGCTTAATAGCGCACTCTGTGTGTGTGTGTGTGTGTGTGTGTGAGAGAGAGAGAGAGAGAGAGAGAGAGAGAGAGAGAGAGAGAGAGAGAGAGTTCCAATATCCATACTACGTGGTCCAACATTTTCACAGAAAAGGAAGCCCACTTTATAAATCATGTTGCGTGCAGCACACAACAAACAGCGCTGTCCATTGATCTAAAACAACAGTTAAACAGTATCTCATATCTTGTCCAATAATTGTTGTTTTTGCAATCTGTCTATAGATAAATAATGCTCAGAGGGAGCAAAAATACATGCATACAAAGGCCTAGTAAAAAGTAAAAGCCATCCTCTTACTGTTGCACAGACAAAACAGACTAATGCGGCACGGTAGCTAGTCCACTTTGTACTGTTCATTAAGATTTCAGTGGCTTCTGTTTTTCGCACAAATCGCACATATGCCTGCTCTCAACACAGGCATACTGGAGATTGCTCACCACTACTGCACACCATGGTGCCTTGGTGGTGAAGTGCTGCCATACTATCATTCACGAGAGAATATATTGCCTTGCTCTTTTGGAGGATAATATGTTTTCTTTAGCCTATTTATCTTGTTAATGTCAATAATACTTATTACATGATTGAAAAATGTATTACTTGTGATTAAAATAAAGGTTGTGGGTAATGTATTGGCGACCCCCACAGATGTATGACTTTACTGCGTTCTATTGGCGTGTCTAATTTGTAGAATGTAAGAAAGATTTCATGTTTTAAATAACGATCATAGTGCATGACTTACAGATTGCGCCATTCAGCATCCATCGCAAACGCAGGCACAGTCTAACCAAATATAATAGAGATGTCGCAAACTGTCCTCTCATCCCGTGCTTAACTTGTTTCTGTCGGGAACACAGAAACTGTTAAATAGTGTATCCTGTTGACAGGACACTGGTTGTGTAACAAATGCAAGCCCACTCACGTGACTAACAGCATTAATAGTGCATTGACCAGCATCTCAAGAATTCTGTAAGGTATGGCCGATTGTTTATTATAAAAATTGTATCACGCAAAAAAAGGACACATGGTTAGCTTTGCATTGTGTTGGTAACGAGTCTTTCCGACTGGCTAGTTAGGTAACGTTAGCTAGCTATCTCTGCCAGTAAGCGTGCTGCATGTGAACGCAGCTTTTCCGCTCATGCTGGACTGTCGGCCGAGTAACCTGGGTGTTCTCAGTTTTGAATCCAGAAGAGCAAAAGTAGTCACTTGATATGGACATGTTCGTAAAGTATTTTACCACCCTCCTCTAAAACAGTAGAATACGGCTATTCTAAAGGAGTCCTATTTATCTGATTTTAAGAGATGACGTGTTTGAGTTTTTTTCTCATTATAAGCGAAGCCAAACAATATTTTCTTTATGCTCTCAAAATCTATACAATAGTTAGTTGCTTCTTTACTGTTTGAACATTTTTTGAGTATTTTAAGTAGTGTTGGAGCAAGAGCTGCAAATAGCCCTTGTTTTACTTTATACTTTGCTTTAATCAATTTGCGACTCACCTGAAATTCAGTTTGTAAAAGGGTGTCTGTTTATCTTTATCATCGTGAACAAAATAATGTGTTAAACGGATGTTATCAATACCCCTGTCTATTTTGGTTCGACTATAAGGTCTTGTTAGTTTTCCTATAACACTGAAAGGTGCAGTATGTAAGTTGTAGAGAATTGGGGGAAAAATTGCAAGAATTTGAATCACAACACTCAAAAAGGCCAACCTCCTGAGTCTTTGGTCCCTCCTTTCCCTCTCGGCCCACCCCGCGCGCTCTGACTATGAGCCTGAGCAAGGCAGTGTTTCATAAATCATGTGTATGTTGTGCATATGTTCGTTTCTCACCAACATTGCTTTTTGATCTGGTCAGAATCTGAGGTGAGAAACAAAATAATCTCGAACATCTGATGTAAATGCTCTAAAACTGAGTGGTTCACAGTACCAAAGCAACGAGCACAGACACAAATAACCGTTTCCCTAGTAACGACATACAGTAAGCTAACGTTAACAAAAGCAATTTCATAATTTGATTCCCCTATTAGTATGAGCTAGTGCAAGACAATCATTTTTATTTAGCTGCGATTGGCACCATAGCTACGTTGCCGAGTATATCCAACATGTGCATGTAAACTAATGATGCCTTTTTGACATAAAACTTCCTAAGGTTCTAAAACTGTCTTGGCAATTTGACAAGCAAAGTCCTTTGCTATGACATGCAATGACTTCAGCCGCCTTGCAACTCCTAGTTCATACGTTGCTACTTTTGTCTGCAACGCGAATTGTAACAAGCTTGTTTGGAGGGTGACGCTGTAAACAGGGATTTTACCTAGAAGTGTGCACGCGAGGTGATTGACAGGCAGGTAGCCCTTACTCCTTGCAAAAACTCTCCTGATTGGGTAGAGATAGGCGGTCGTCCTTTGATTTTTTAAAAGCTAAATACAGGGCCCACGGTGCGCATATATAGTGCACCTTCTCTTTGAGAATTTGGTTTAATGATATCCTCAAGGAGGTATGTAATAAACGTAAAAAAACATAAAAAATGTAATGTATTGCTCTAAATTCAAACTTACATACTGTAGCTTTAAAACATTCTGGGTTAGATACTCAGGCATGTTGGAAAGCAGGCAAGAGAAGCACCCCCTATAACCCATAAGGTTTAGGATAGACATAATGTTCCTATAACTAGTTGGGAGCAACTGCAAATTACAGGATATTTTACTTCAGTTCTAATACCGTTAACTATATTGCCTTTTTTTTTTTTTACTTTAAATAGAAACGTGTATTAATTAATGTCTTTATATGAGCTTGGGCATGTACAAAACATGAGTGGCCAGACACTACAGGTGAATAGGGTAAAAATGTTAACTAATAGATATCATCCTGAAACCTCTGTTTTCTGAAATTTTATGTTTCAATATACAAATTATACATTTGCATACATTTCCAGAGCAAAATCTGAAGATTGGGTAAAGCCAGGTTAAAAGTTATTAATTTCGTTGACATATTATATACAAAGGCTTTTACAAAAGGATATTTGGACATGTCTTTATCACTCAATAAATAAAAAAAATACTGTCAACAGCCAGGAAAAATGCTTTTAGACATGTTTTAGGGATAAAGTGTTAAATTAGGCTATAAATGATATATGAACAAACCCTTCTGTAAAAGCCTTCAGAAAATAAATAATACAACTGGAACGCCTTCAGAAACCGGCCAATGAGAGGGCGTGTTTAGGTTGAAACACACCTTTGTACTTTCACAATTGGTGAAAGGAAAGGAAATTACCATATTTAGATTTGATAACATTGTGCTCCTGGAAATTTGCTTTTCAGAGATATGCTACACTATTTTGGTTTGTTAAACTATGCAGAACTAAAACATCACTCAAACACGCTAACACTTGATAAAGTTACAATACATTTGTGGAGGCAAGTCCACAAAATACTCTATAAGACACATATTTTAGTGTAGTTTAATATTTGTACAATATCAGTGTTAAACATTTATACAATACATGCTATGCACTCATTGGATCGGTTCGCAGCTGAAGGGTGAAGCGGCTGGGATGAGGATCAGCACCTCCAAATCTGAGGCCATGGTTCTCAGCAGGAAACCGATGGATTGTCTACTCCAAGTAGGGAATGAGTCTTTCCCCCAAGTGAAGGAGTTCAAGTATCTCGGGGTCTTGTTCTCGAGTGAGGGGAAAATGGAACGAGAGATGGGCCGGAGAATTGGAGCAGCGGGTGCGGTATTGCAGTCGCTTTATCGCACCGTTGTGACGAAGAGAGAGCTGAGCCAGAAGGCAAAGCTCTCCATCTACCGGTCTATCTTCGTTCCTACTCTCACCTATGGTCATGAAGGGTGGGTCATGACCGAAAGAACGAGATCGCGGATACAAGCGGCGGAAATGAGTTTCCTCCGGAGGGTGGCTGGCATCTCCCTTAGGGATAGGGTGAGAAGTTCAGCCATTCGTGAGGGACTCGGAGTAGAGCCGCTGCTTCTTTGCGTAGAAAGGAGCAAGTTAAGGTGGTTCGGGCATCTAGTAAGGATGCCACCTGGCCGCCTCCCTAGGGAGGTGTTCCAGGCACGTCCAGCCGCGGGGCAGACCTAGGACCAGGTGGAGGGATTATATCTCCACACTGGCCTGGGAACGCCTTGGAATCCCCCAGTCAGAGCTGGTAAATGTGGCCCGGGAAAGGGAAGTTTGGGATGCCCTGCTGGAACTGCTACCTCCGCAACCCGACCCCGGACAAAGCGGATGAAGATGATGATGATGATGATGATGATGATGATGATGATGCGATAGAAGCAAAATAGCGTTACACAATACATGCTATAGCAGCAAAATAACGAAAAATCTGAAAATTGATGAGTGGATCTCAAAACCTTATTTTTGCCTACCATGTCTCGTCTTAAGGATGTAACACTTGCCATGGTGCTTAATTAACTTATTCTGAGCTTCTGACTCTAATATAAGTTTGATTTTCTCGGCCCCCCTTTCACTTGGCCTGTGTCTCTTTTGCCCCCCCCCACTTAAAATGTGCTGTACACCCCAATGCTGCTTTCATGGGAGCCCAGACTCCTCCTTATGGGAGCTCAGCTCCCACTGGCTCCCACATAACTCGAACCCTGCCTGAATGTATCATGAACATTGAAGACCATGTTATCAAAAGCAAGTGCAAAAGTAACTGCAGAAAAACTGTGAGGGACTGCTTTTAATGAGGCTATTGCAGTTATATAATGTTTCAACGTTGTAACATTGAAAAAGGCATTTGGATTTCCCAGTTTGGAACGTAATTCCAACCGTTTTTAACTGATGGAGGGTGGAAGACAGTGACTTCACAGCAGACCTTTTTCTTATATGTTAAACCAATAAATTCCATGACTTGTATTACCCTCGAGCACTATTTATCGTTTCACAATCGAGCAGTAGAATGGAAAACAAGTCGGGAAAATGACCCCCTTTTCCTTTTATAGAGGGCTGTTTTTCGAATTTTGAAAACTACAGCCGTTTCCAGTCAGGGGGAGGTCATTCTCTGGTTCTCTGATTCCCCTTTTCCACCAAGCAGGTTTCAGTGCTGGTTCGGAGCCAGAGCCAAATCTTGAACCTGTTATGTGCTTTTCCATCGCCAAGGAGCCGGCTTTCGGCCCGAAAAACAGGCTCCAAGCTGGCTCCAACTCTTTGCTGGTCTTAGACAAAGCACCACTTTAAGTCCCGCCTTTAAGCTTTTTTTTTTTTTTTTTTTTTTTGGGCCGGCTGACAAAGAAGTGACATTGATGAGCGCTGCACTTTGGTACAAGTTAAACAGTTTTCCACATCAGATAGGCTACATGAAGTGTTTTGCCAAAAAATGAAAAAGAGCAAGGGGACATCGCTTTGAAAAAGGAGCACTCCAGGCACGTCTTTAAATAAATAAAGAACAGAGAAGAGGCACTGGAAGTTGAAAAAGCGGTTTCAATTGACTAGAGTGGCTAGCTAATGGCTAGTCCACCATTGCTGTTGTGTATTGAAGTTGAGCCTTGCGTTGCTGCGAAAGCAGTGACTTATACTGACATATATACTGACATAATGACGTGGTTCTCTAGCCCATGGAAAAGCAAACGGTTCTTCTAAGGCTCGCAAATTGAATCGATGGTGAACTGGCTCTAGCACCGGCAAGGAACTGGCTCTAGGTTCGTTTTGGTGGAAAGGGGGTAAGAGTGACGTACAACCAAAGGCGGGCAATTTAAATTAGGGTGAACGTGCCATGCAAATTAGTCGATACCTGTGCTGTGATGTTATAGTAATAGCATCACACCTTGATAGCTACTCATCACCACTGTCAGAGCAGTGTAAAATATACTAGGGACACTACACTACCCTTAGGGCAGCATTATATTTACTAGAGACACTTGACCCCCCTAGAGCAGCAATAGATACACTAGAGATGCCCTGCTCTCAGAGCAGCATTAGATATATTAGATACACACTACCCCCCTAGCAGCATTAGATATCATAGAGATGCCCTGCTCTCAAGCTGACATTTGGAGGATTTTGTTTTTTACATTAATCTACATAGTTGGATAACTTTGAATACAATTTGTAAAATCCTTCTTGTCAGGTAAACATCCAGCTAGCTAGCCAGCCAGTAAGCTAGCTACATTAAAGGGAATTGTCTAGCTCCAACAGTTAACAACCAACAGTAAACAGGTGTTTAACTGACCACTGGACTCACAGAAGAGTTGCCTACTGCATATATTAGATACACCCTACCCCCAGAGCAGCATTATATACACATACTAGAGACACTAGACTACCCTTAGAGCAGCATTAGATATACTAGACGATCTACTCTCAGCACCATTAAATATACTAGTGACACAACCCTCAAAGCAGCAATAGATATACATAAGACACCCTGCTCCCAGAACA
>JAPMUY010004681.1:0-42500 GCA_026901105.3 Galaxias olidus
TATATACACAGTATACATATATATATACACACACACACACACACATATATATATATATACACACAAATATATCTATGAATATATATATGAGAGAGAGAGAGAGAGAGAGAGAGAGATATAGTCTTCCAGCATTTAGCTTAAACCAGCAGTGGTTACAGATAAATGTGTAACTCTAGGATAAGTCTTTCCAACAGTCGGCTTAGCGGAATCGACAACAAAAACAGGCTGATGACGACTTTGAACCCAATTCCTTAATCGCTACCCTTTCACAAAAATGCCTGATCCCCTTTGCCTTGTATGGAATATTTAGATCAACTCTGGAACACAACTTGTATCACATAACATACTTTTTTTTTTTATTAAACAGCACTTTTGTACAAATATATTGACATACATTGCAGGGCATGGAAAATCGTACATTTCTACATAAATGGCTTTGGTAACATCTACAGTACAAATATCCTACGACCTGCACTATAATCTAACTATTTACACAACACAAACACACAAACTGTAAGCATGTCACTTGTAGTTTCAGTCAAGCATTGCAACATTTCAAGGCTATTTTGTTTTTTAAATACTCTTTGAATTTCAGTCCAACAAGCCCGCCCGCAACACGTTTGATGATCCCATTATTTATAAACTGTGCACCACTGTATATCTTAAACCCAACAACAGCTTCAGAACTACCAGGCTAGGACAGACTACATCATTAATTTCCCTGAGATGCATGGCCCTGTCAGCTAAATCCTTTGACGGGCATTGTTTTGACAGGGAGTTTTGGCACTCTCAAAACATGGTGTTCTAGCTACATTCTTACATTCAGTGCTCCCGGGCCCTGTTAAAGTCTATGAGAGTAGATTTACTCTTCCTGATCCACGTGCATCACCATTTCATTACCCAAACGAACCGACATAAAAATCTGTGATTCTCCGTCTAACCTTTGACCCTGTGTGGGCTCACTGGTGATTTGCCGTTCCCCACGGAAAAGCCTCCACACCCAAAACGGGACCACCACCGCTTTACCTTTGTGATCCACACCCAGAAGCCGAGCCCCTGTGACGGCCGTACCAGGGCCCCAGGCCTGGGTCTCTCCCTGGGCTCCTGGTGCACGGTGAGGGTCCCCTTCTCCCCCGTTTCCATCAGCTCACCACTGGGTTCACAAGCAGTCTTGGCACAGGGCTACCTGGCCCTTGCGATAGTCCCTGCAGGGGCAAAGGCGCTGGTACTTGGAGCTGGCGCCGGCGCAGCTAAACAGCAAAGGGTCCTTCTGCAGGCCACACTCTGCATGCTCCGCAGAGAAGGCCGGGAAGACGTGGTTCATCTCGGCCTCCATGCTCCCGCACTGCACCTCCAGCCTGGAGACACAGGCAAGGAGGATATCAGAGACTACTATGATTACTTATTGTAGCTCCACAAGCATGTATAATAGTGTACTTACTCCCCCACAACAACCTCATGCATTCAATGTTTTAAATATATTTTAGAGTGTCTTCAAGACGGGTCACCAATAACACATATCAGCAATGGTTCAGCAGTGTTTTGGAAAAAAACAAACTCCTACACAGGATCACATTCTGCATCCATTGCCGGGCGGCAGCTTGGGGAAAAAGGGAAAAGTGCAGGCCCGGAGTAAGCTCACCCGTTGAAGGCCTCCTTGATGTTGATGTAGCGGTAGAGGGCGACCTCGCAGACCAGCCCGCTGCCCTGGCACGCCTCCACGCAGGACTGGCCTTCCAGGGAGGTGAGCAGCCGCAGGGCGCTGAGGGGCGGCCAGGCCGGGGGAGCGCTGGCGTTGGAGGCCCACGCCAGGCCACTGGAGTTGGGCAGGAGGACGAAAGGGCTGGGGGGGCTCCCGGGCCAAGTCCTGGAGGTGTTGGTGGAAGGAAACGCAGCTTCGGGAGAACAGAAGTCCTGTCGGGCAAAAGTGGTGAGGAGGAGGAGGAGGAGCAGGGACAGAGACGACGATGATATCGTTATCCCAAAGAGCCAGACATTCACTAACCCTAACGCTGAGAAAACCAATAGCAAATTGTCAGATCGCTCTAAGTCACATCAAAATGTGTACATTCGACTCATCATTCACTTTCTTCTTCAACTGAAATAAAATATATATATCACACACATGATAACTGGGACATGCATCCTCCTAGCAAAAACGAGGTGAATGTCATTACGGCAATAGGAAGTCAGACAGATGAGGTTTGGAGCGGGATGAGGATCAGGCCCGCTGCAGGGCCCAGAGCCCCCTGATTAGACGGCTTCCCCCGGTCTGGCGGGGCTATTCATAAAAGGCCGGTAATAACATTGCTCTTGACATCTCCCTCTGGCCCCTCACCCCGTTCATTAAAACAGGCTCCCAGTGCCCAGCAGCAATAACCCGTCCTGCTATTGCTCCCTTCCCTCAATGACTGGCTTCATCCCTCCATCCGTCTGCAATGCAGTGCACCCCAACCCCTCTGGCCAAGAGCTGCCCATCAAGGGAGCAGGGCAAAGAGAGAACCTGCTGTCACTCTCTGCTTAAGGAATGCTTAAGTGTGTGTGTGTGTGTGTGTGTGTGTATGTGTGTGCGTGTGTGTGCGCCTTTATAAACGTGTGTGTGGGTGTGTGAGTGCGTGTGTACTGCATCTAAATGTGCCAGTGCAGTGGAAGGGGATACAAAGTGAGACAAAAACAGTGGGAGGTGAGAGGCCAGACAATGTAAGGGGAGAGAGAGGGGGGGGGGAGGGAGAGAGAGAGAGAGAGAGAGAGAGAGCTGTCATACGGAGCCATGAGGAGCGATTTGAGAGGTCACAGAGGGGACCACTGTCTGTGGAAGGAGATGGAGACAGGCAGGAGGAGGAGAGAAACAGGAAGTGAAATGAGAGGGGGGGAGAAAAAGGATTTAGGAGTCCAATGGGAGGATGGGGGGGGGGTCAAATAGGGCACAGGAACGGGGGGGAGGGGGGGGGGGGTGACCAAAAGGTGGGAGAGAGGAGAAGTGAGAAAGCTTTGCAAGGAGGAGCAGAAAGAAAAGCTGGGGCGTGCTGATCGGAAGTCTAAGCTTGTATATGCCAGGCAGGTCGCCACGGTCTCCGTCAGTCAAGGCCCACTGAGCCCAGCACACTCAACTCTGCCGTGTGTGTGTGTGTGTGTGTGTGTGTGTGGTGGGGGGGGGTGGTAGAGAGAGCGAGAGTGTGTGTGTGTGTGAGAGAGAGACAGACAGACCACAGAGATTTTAGGACGATAGCAGGGGGGGAGGTACTGGGGCAAGCTCCCAGGCGGCGTGCTCCCTGGCCACCTTGTCCCCCTCTATTCCCCTGCTGTCGTGGTCGAGAACAGACAGACTGCCAGCCAGCCATCGCACCAATCATCTCAGTGGGATGGATTAACTGAAGCATGACAATGAGGATAATTATGAGAGGAAACATTTGGAGTGGATGGTGATGAAAGGACGCCCGGGTATTGCAGTCAGATGAATAACGTGCGCGTGTGTGTGTAAATGAGCGCGCACACGCGCGCACGCACTCTTCTGGTTTTGAGGCCCACCTGGTTCTGGATGTAGGCATGCACCCTCTCCAGCATCCCCTCACAGGTGTACTCATAAGGTAGGAAGGGCTTCACCTTTTGAGAAAACACACACAATGTACATTTAAGCACATATGTTTCAAAAGTGTTTCAGTTTCACGGCGGACAATAATCACAGCTGACCAGCACCAGGACCAACTTAACATACACTACGTATATGACTACATCGATTTGGGTTTGGTTTTATTTTACCGTGGTCCTTTGATAAATCTTCCCTGGAGGTGACAATGTCTGCGGGGGGGGGGGGGGGGGGGGGGGGGGAATTCGTTTTTTGGGGAAATCTACTAAAATGATAATTGTGCCACAGGTCGTTGTTTCTGCAGTGGAAACTGAGACAAGGCTTTGGAACCCCCAGCTGGCTCTCTGCCAAGGCCCTCCTTACATGGGCGGGAACAGAGTTGAATATTTGACAGTTAATCAAAGTGGACACATTCGTTAGCTTAATTGTGAATTTACAATTAACTTTTTATACATACAGCAGTCTCAGCCTCGAATTCCAGTCAACGACCCAAAAGATCACAGGTGACATATGCATTTCATCCCTATTTGAATGGCGATTATATCAATATGACAGACAATGGATGAAACTAATAATCACATTGGCCAGCTACTCAGCCAAATGAACTAAATCAAAATCCCTGCTGGATATTGGCCCTTGACCGTTACGACCTTTTATCTTCCAACTTTTCAATTTCGTAAACAAACCAAAAGCAATAATGTTCCGCCGAGCAGACCCACCCTTTTCAAAGATTCCGTCGTCGGAAGACGGAGACGCTCACGATTCAAAGTCTGCTGGGGAATGATTCGTGTGGACTTCCGCAAACCGAAAAAAATCCACCTCATTCTGATTTATGTTAATGTACGAAAACGTGCCCATCGGTGTCCATTTGAGTTCCCCCGTCACCTTGCCTTCCTCCATACGGTGGAGTGAGAGCTCATTGTTTACCATGGAGCCTCTCAGAGGCACCGGGGCTTTTAAGATGATAAATGGTTCTTTTTAGCGGTCGGTTCCTTTTAGCGCTTTCTTATTAGTTCAGTTCATCGGAATTTAATGAAATGTATCTGGCACCTCATCAGCTATTCCGGCATTCCGTTTGCCTTTTGGGCCTACGATAGAATGAGAAAGGAGGGGGGGGGGGGGAGGAGGTAGGGGAGGGGAAAAAAGCGTTCTCCATAAAGGCACATTGAAATGAATCTGGGGAATACATTTAAATCTTCACATACACACACACACACACACACGTTTCCCATGTGGATGCCCACAAAACACCTTCCCAGTATCACCCCTACCCTGAAGGCACGATAAAGCAAATAAAGAACGCGTCTCTTCGCATTTTGCATCAAATCCAAGCTTTGTTCACTATCAGCATGTGTCACCCGGGTTCTCTACTGCCCTCATTTCCCCTTCGAGTCAAGACAAAAGTGTAACCACTTAATGCTGTGCGTGCACATCCCTATTACCCGTCCACCGCCACCCAGCACGACAGCCAGACGGGAAGGGCTCCGTTTCTGATCCGTCAGATGTGGGACTTGGGACCACACCTGGCAACTAAAGGGGAAAAAAAAAAGAGGCTTGTCCCTGCACGGCAAGAGGTCCGCTTGGATGCGCCTGGCGTTGTTGCTACAGTGACAGATTGAGCCCAGCACGATTGATTAGTCTGACGCGCCGAAGACAATGGCTGATGCCCTCTGGAAGGCTGCCATAGGCGTCCAGGTGTGGAACTAGTTTACCTACAGAGTCACTCCATCTCTCATGCAATTAGGAGTACAGGCGGGCGGCGGCAGAGAGGGAGCCAGCTAAGCAGTTTGCTGTAATTTTGGAGCCTGTGATTAAGAGCTCAATTAGGGAGAGAGGGGGAATCGGGAGGTGGGGGGGAGGGGGGGAGAAGTAGGTCAGACTCTCGTCAAGGGAGTTTGGAAAGGCACACTGCAAAGCTCAATCGAATCACTCCCCTGAATGAAGTAAATATATTGTTGACCAATAATAAGTGTGTTGCTAGGTGAAAAAAGCTTACCTTGGTCCTCATGATCTCACGGACAGCAGAGTCAAACTCTTGGGAGTTGTTGAAGTCCACAGTGAAGACGTGCGGCCTGCCGATGTACTGCTCTGCATACGGATGCTGAGAGGAGACCTGGCGAGAGAACGAATGAAGGTAACCTCAAAACACTGGCGTCATGGTGAAAGACGCTGCTGCTTTAAGATGTCTCGCTTTGCTAGGCCTTCTCTTAGTTAGCTTTTTATTTAATCACCCTTTCACAGTAATGTGAAACGAGCACAGGACTTTGTACTTACTGTAGGCACTGTACCGGGGCCTCACCTGTCTGGACGTGGGCTTCCCCCTAAAGAACTCGTGGTTGAGAGAGCTGTGCGGCGGCTTAAATTTGGGCTGCAGAAAGATGCACCCGTTGGCTATGGCCTCTAACGGGGCGGGGCCCTCGTAAGGGAAGCCGAACCCTATGAAGAGCTCGTGTGGGACGGGAGGAGGGCGAGAAACAAACACCACGTCAATACATCCGCGCGTAAATATAGATTGAACGAGCAATTTACGTAGTGTAGCAAATCGATGGGATGTGTCGGAACGGAGCGGTCGTCATGGATACCTTGGCCTTCCTGAGGAGCTGCTGGAGCTCCTGTTGCGGCAG
Source organism: Galaxias olidus (assembly GCA_026901105.3). Taxonomy (NCBI): domain Eukaryota; kingdom Metazoa; phylum Chordata; class Actinopteri; order Galaxiiformes; family Galaxiidae; genus Galaxias; species Galaxias olidus. The sequence goes on from JAPMUY010004681.1 coordinate 6,211, forward strand.
CAGGCCGTGGTTCTTCACGAAGGCGGGCACCTCCGGGGGGCGCTGCGTCTCGTAGTACACCGTGCCGTGGACCTCCATGTAGCGGTGCAGGATGGCCAGGAACTGTTCTTTCCCCTGGGGAACCAAGCGAGATGGTTCTAATAGGGATTCAAGAGTTGGGCTTCCCTGACAGCAGAACATTTTAAAAGTAAAGTTTAAAATCTGGTTGGCATTATAAACCAGCAATCCTGTTTCTAACGGCAAGGTACCATTGTACCCCTTCTATCGAAACGTGGGAAACCCCTACATCAATCCTTTAATCGAAACACTAGGATGTGACCACAAGAGAGCCGTGACTGTTAACCAAGATACAACACGGCTCGGCCTTCGACAACCACCACTCCGACCGTCACGGTGAGCCCTCTTACCCTGGAGAGAAGCAGCATGCTGGAGCTGTGAGGACAGACACTGAACATACGAGGTGGCCAGCCAGCCAGCCAGCCAGCCAGCGCGGCACACTGACAGCCAGGACCAATTATACCGCAGATACCATCTCCTACGCTGGCCAGTACAGCAGATCAAAGGGCACACGAGAATAGCCGGCAATTGCAAAGCCAATGGGCAATAGGCTTGGCCCCGGGCGCGGCAGCATACTCTACCGGCCACTGATAACGAGGGTAATGGCAAGGCAATCTTCCTCTAATGAGCCTAGTCTGCCCACATTAGTACTAACTAATGCGACTTGCTATGCCCAAGCACGGGGGTGCTAGGTAGGCGTGCACTCGCCGAGCACCCAAGCCATACACAAGCATACATGACAATACGCTGGTAAAGGTTAGCAGTTCGAACACCAGACAAGAAATGCGTTTTAAACCTCCCCAAAGGAGACCATTAATCAACCTCTGCCGTATTGCCAAAGGTACAACTGTATTAATTCATCTGCAAAACCGCTTTCTTGTGTGAAATAGCATGAATTATTTACAAAGTAAAGTCTTTTATGTATAAATCATTCATGATGTTTCATCCGCTGCTGCCCCTGATTTCTTCAACTATGGCAATTCTTTAAACTAACTTTAGACTTTTAGAGGGGGGGGGGGGGGGAACTATGCTCAATATAACCTACTGTGAATTGACACACAAAACATGAAATGAAAAACTGAAGAATGAAATAAAAACAAAATGTACACAGAGAATTAAGTAGTCTCAAATTGGTCCTGGCAGTATGCATTTGTATTCGGTTCTACGGTGAGAAGAGATTTGCTTTTTTGCCAAATAAAGCAACATCACTATGTCACATCAGCTGCACCACACCGCCTAAAGCAAAGCCTAAATCACCAAAATATGCTTCTGTTAACACGTCCATGTTCCTCAATAAGAGAGGCTTGCAATCAAATGTGGCAGAGTGCTACTATTAATAGGCGTAGAAGTAACTGACATTTAGAACGCTGAGATAGAGAGAGGTAGGTGGACTCGCACCTTCTTGCATTTCCCCGGCAAACCTGGTTTGAACAGCAATTAGTTGATAGGAAATGAAAGCTAGGAAAACGACAGAAAGACAGGATGACGGGAGTTTGAACGCCCCTGTAGTTTTCTGATGAGAACATTTATTGGAACAACAACACTGCTTTTTAGGGCATGCAGTTATACTTCAACTGGAAAAAAAGCTGTATTCATGCCTCTACTGGGGAATGCATGCTCCCACAACAGAAAGGTAAGCCGTGCTTAAAAAAAAACAGCACATTCCATGTCTGCCTATTCTAACTCTATCCTCCACATGGCGATCGCCAAGAAGAACCTTACGCTACAAGGCTATATCTGCACTTACCTGGAGCTGTGCGCAATCCATCAGGGATACATCATCGGATCATTACGGCACGAAAACATGTGGGGAAGTAAAGGAGACAAGATAGATAGACGTATAGTGAGAGATATATATATATATATATATCGTGAGACACGGTGAGGGGCAGAAAGAGGGGAAGGGAGTTAGAAAACATGACATATTAGTCACTTAGCCTCCCGGCACTCTCGCTGCCGGTGTTGAACAGCCCCAAACTGACAGGCCCCTCAGCTGGAGAACAGAGGGATGTGGAGCCTGCCAAATACGAGGTAAGTATTCATCTACTCCTCAAACCCCCCCCGACCGAAACTAAATAAAACACAGCTGGCATTTACATGGCCATCTTTCAAACTCGGGGAAGAAACAGCGCAGTGCACCTCAACTGGCTCGGGGAGAGAGGGATTTCACACACCAAAAAAAAAAAAGCGCCGACGGTGAAGGAACAAAAGCGCCGATCCAAGTGCCTCTAACCCTCGGGGAGGCCGTGAGACACATCAAAAGACGAGAGTGGGATGCCTCGCCAATGGCGGAAACGTAAACAACTGTCATTTCCACGCTCGCCGCAGGGCATATTCAGAGTGGATTACCTTGCCTGGCAGATCGAAAAAGCAATGGGAAAGGAAACTTGCACTGTGTTTTCTGTGCGTGGTGCCTGGTAAGAGGACGCACTGTAGTATGGACATGTATCTCAGTAGTAGCTCATGCTCTATTCATCATGCACCTAGACAACAAAGACGTCCGTGATCAGAATCTAAAGCAAATTCCTACATTATAATGATTTTTAATAATAATCGACACACGTGCAAAATTCTATTTGATCTTCGTCGCTTGAGATTAGTACAGACTAAATAGAACAAACGTCTCGGAACAGCTGAGATGATCTCGGCCGTTGGTGCCTACCTTCCACATGCTGGCCTCTTTGCCGTACACCACGGCCATGTTGTCCACTTTGCTTCCCTGGATGTTTAGCCTCTCCGTGTCGTTGAGCTCCTCGGTCACAAAGCCCATGAAGGAGTTGTCCGGAGTGTGTGCTGGATGGGACAAAAAGGTGTAGAGGCGATAAATAAAAAGTCCCACACTCCCCTTTGCTTGTACGTTGGGGTGCTAAATATCATGATCCTCTCATGTTCAGTTAGTAATAGTCAAAAAAATTAAGTTTGTTCAAGTGAAGGAATAATTTGCCCTATGTCTGCCTCATTTATTTTGCAGACACAATCTACCCCTTACTAACAGAAGGGACACTTTAGCTTTACAATGCAAAGCTTCAAGCGCAGTCAAGTTCTTGAGTGGCAGTGTTAATTCCCTGATATTTGGAGACTCCATGACAAGAAAAAGTAAGTAGCATGAAAATTGCAACCGAGCAAGTAGCATGAAAATATCATCGAAAGTGGTGAGGAGGGAAAATCACAAACCCATTCTGTATTCCTCTTTTAAAAACAGGATGAAAGTGGATATTTCCGCCGAATGCGGCTTGCAGTAACAATAAGTATTTTCTGAGCAGCGGGGCTGCCACCGATCAGAGGCTCGCAGAGTTAATTGGAAGAGCACACACACAGCGGAAGGTCTCTCTCTCCCTCCCCTGATCCCCGCTGGATGTCTACATTCTGCTCAATGTGTGTGTGTGTGTGTGGGGGTGAGGGGGGGGGGGGGGGCTGAGTCCTGTGGTGCTCAGCTGCAGTATGTGGCTTTAGGCATCTGGGTGCACACACACACACAGCTGTTGTGACTCTCCCTGGGTCTGCAGTGTCTCTCTTTCTGGCTAGGAAACCACCACTGTGTGTGTGTGTGTGTGTGTGTGTGTGTGTGTGTGTGTGTGTGTGTGTGTGTGTGTGTTGTGGGGGCCTAAGCCCGGAACTCTTCCTCCCACACCATCTGTCCCCAAAACCACAGAAGAAGTCCAAATTCGACACACTATCAACCTTTTGGGAGGGGTTGACTCTACTCACGGAACATGGTCATGTACTGCCTGCTGTTGAGGTTCCAGTGGCCCCGGTTTACTCTACTCACGGAACATGGTCATGTACTGCCGGCTGTTGAGGTTCCAGTAGCCCCAGTTGGTCCGGTAGCCGTGCAGCGTGGCGTACTCCTCGTGGTTGTAGGCGGGCTCCGTGCCAAACGTGTCGATCACACGGATGTGACACCTGGGGGGAGAGATGAGAGACGGTAAGGGGGCTGGGTTTGACGTCACAGCAAAAGTAAAAAGGCATTTCTGATTGGGTGCACAGCTGACGCCTTTTCCCTTCACTCTGCGTAGATAAGAGAAGAAAAGTATTCGAACAGTCACTGGAAAAGTTACACTACATGGATTGTTTGGTGATGGAATACCCTAAAGTTCCAATATAATGGACGCATACAAACTGCAAGAGCTAAAACGATCAGAAATGACAGGTAAAGTGTTCCGACATTTCAAAAAGAAAGCAAGAAAAAAGGATTTTTGAGACCTTTTTTTTTTTCGAGGCCTTTTCTCAGACAATGGGGGTGGAGTGGGCGGGTGTGATAAATGCTGCGGCAATGGGCCTGGTCTCCAGGTCCGGGTGGGTGGCTTACTATGCCCTGCCTCAGACCACCGCTGGGTTGCCTGGCCACGTGGGCCGGCTGTGAGGGAGCGTGCCAGGAGGACGGTGCGCCCTGTTGTTATCTGCTTTGGCACTGCATATTCAGACCCAAGCAACAAAAAAAATAAATCAATGGACCGGTTTATCACAACCCCGCTAGATTTATCAATGTCCCGCATCTCAGAACAGTCTGGGGGGGGGGGGGGGGGGGGTTGAGCGAGGAGGAAATTAAAGCATCGGCCTGCTGCTGTGAGGACAGTTTATAAGCGCTGGCTAATGAAGGGACCTTGGACTGACACGGGCGGGCGTCGATAAGAGTCGTTCAGCGAGCCAAGCCTGAGACAGCTGACACAAAGAAACCACCTGGGCCAAAACCTCCAGCCTCTCAGAGCGGGAGGACGGGCCCAGGCTTACTGTGGATGAGGACTTGGTGATTAACGTCTTTGTTTGCGTGCATGTGCAGAAATGTACACGCACGACGGTAAGTGTTTGTTTGCAATGGTCTTAAGGAACATTCAGCCTCCTTTAGTTTTGCTGCTAGAGAGAGAGAGAGAGAGAGAGAGAGAGAGAGAGACAGAGAGATAGAAAGCACGAATGAGAGGGAGAAGAAGCTTTTTAGATTACCAATACAACTCAAACACCGGCACTACCTCCAACATCCTCCCTTTCCTTTGGACGCTGAAATGGCCCCGTAGAGCGCGCGGAGGATAGTGACATCACTCCTTTATTCGCTGAGCCGACACTCTGGGGGACACCTTCATCAAAGCTACCCACGGTACGCATGAGAAGGGCTCCACGGCCTACGAGGAGAGATGTCGGGAGCGGTGAGCGGCGTCATCTCTCTCCGCCGCGCTGCTTTGCATCCCCTTCAGTCCTAATCCCAGCCTCATTATTTACCCAATTGATCGCCATGCCAACCGTCTCCATGCCGACCGACTCCCTTTCCGTGGGGCGTTGTTGTTTTTTTTTTGCTGACGCGAATTCAGGAACTACCAGCAGCCCAGCGCCTACCAGCCAATAAGGAAATCCCGCCAATAAACCAATAATCAACCAGTCCACCGACAAGCAATTATTGGTGCTGCAGCAAAAGCAGACATCACACACACGCGCGCACGCGCACGCGCACACACGCACGCACGCACGCAGAGGTGTGACCTCCGACAGTATCAGAAGATTTAGGGGAGGAGAGTGGAAGAGATTGCGTATGACATACAGTATATACATTTTTAAGAAATTGCTGCACGTATTGTAGAGAATTACTGCTAATGCGCACACACACACACACACACACACACACACACACACACACACACACACACACACACACACACACACACACACACACACACACACACACACACACACACACACACACACACACTAACTTGTGCTTCTTGAGGGACAGGCCCATGTGCGTCTTCATCTGCTGCATGCCATGGTAGTCAGTGTAGATGAGGTCAAAGGGCAGCGGGGCAGTCAGAGGGCAGCTTCCTCTTCCTGGTGGAACCCCCAGAAACCTGCACACACAGTCACATAGACGACAAGGTAAAACACACACATGAAGGGACAGATCAGATACAGTAGAAGTGATACACAGCAATCTTATTAGAGGCCGCGTATATAAGCACGCACGCACGCACGCACGCACGCACGCACGCACGCGTTATAGGACAGGCATCCGTCTCCACTATGACGATGAGCACGCAGGGAAAAGGCGTCGTTAACTCTGTGCTACCTGCCAACAGCATTACAGTGTGGAGAGCCACTTAAACAGGGGAGCTTTGAAGTAATTAAGTGAGAAACGAGGCTGGCTCCACGGGCCGCAGTGATCCTTCCGTGGTAAAAGCTCTCGTTACATTTGCCGCTTTCACGGCATTCCAAGTGCCTCAAATAGAGGCACTCCCAACCCGCCACAATTAGATGAAACCTTCCATTAGTGCCAGGCTCGGTGTCTTTTGGGAGGGGGGGTGTGCGTGTGCGTGTTTGTGTGTGTAAAGCTCTTAGCAGAACGGGGCGTACTACTTTTGGTGAGGAAAAAAAACACACAACCTGCCAGTGTGTCTCCTGGTGGAGTACACCACCTGCTCGTCCCGGAACGGAGGCGGAATCACGCGCTTCTTAACCTACGGTGCACAACGTAATTCACAAAGAAGAATTATCCCTGATGAGGATCTGTCCGCTGCTGACACAACTTCACAATTACACTTCCATGGAAACGGTCTGATGTCGCCGTGGGGATGTTTCTACACTAATAGGTGAAGGCAAGCCACCTACAGTATCTGGGTCACGTAATTTATACCTCCGTCATTGCTGTGCCACCATTATTACATTCCATTAGCAGGGAAACGAAAAGAAAGTGGAGACGTGTGTGCCTGCCCGCGTGTGAGAGAGGAGCGTGAGGGAGAGAGGGGAGAGAGAGAGATATGGAAAAAAGAGACATCCAAAGCCTTGCTCTATTCAGAAGCTGAAAACAAGGTGGCACTTTGGTTGAAGAAATGCTGACATTAACACATTTGACTTCATTAGTGGCGAAGGCCTGTTTTCAGTAAAACTTCAGCAGTCTGTCAGACACTTTCTGCACCTTTCTCTTAAATTTTGCAAGAGAAAAACGTATGAGTTCCCTATTAGCACCCAACACACACACACACACAAACACACGCACACACAGCCAAATCACCAGGTAGAGACCACGCTTCAACACCCACTCGAAAGGCTCGCCATTTAACATTCATTGGCCCTACAGAGATCACGCACAGGTTCGCTTGCTATAACACTTGACACACCATGCAAATCCTTTATGTGCCCATTCGTTACTGTCCCTATACAAACGCTTCACCGGGAGGTCTGTTTCGGCGGCCTCCCCGGGGAGAGATGTATTTCTGTGTCTGGGGAAATGACAGCTGTCTGCCTCCTATCTAAGCTCTTATCTCCGCTGCCTGTCAGAGTGAGGGGACCGGTGCTGCAGCTGCCACTTATGCTAATCACAGGGACAACATGAATCCAGTTTCAAATTGCCCACTCATTACAATCATCTTTGAAAACCATGGTGAAGGGAGGAAGTGTGTGCGTGTGCGTGTGCGTGTGTGTGTGTGTGTATGCGCGCGCGCGTGTAGTGATGGAGGGGACAGTTTGACGGAGCGCTGCTGTTGACGTCTCGATTGTCGGAAACAGTTGCCATACCGTTGTAATTTAGCCAGGCGTTCCCACGGGAATCAGGCAGCGCACGCTGACCCCCCTCGCTTTAACAGAATGGAAACGAAACATGCGACGCGACACCGGACGGAATAATCTGAATTGAGCCGCTAACCAAGTGGCTCCATCCTAATGGCTGAAGTGGCCCTCAGAGCAGAGATTGCACCGGTTAGCCGACAGTCTCGTCCTGTAATTGCCTCCGCTCGTCTGGGCCGCGGGTTCAGACACCATAGTCAGGATGCTGCGGAAAATTGGCCCCTGCAATCAAAAAGCTTTTACTGAATTATAGCTCAAATTATTTCCGTCCAAATCAAAGAAGGGGGAAGTTTAACGTTTTGATTGACAACCTCCGAAAAAAGAAGAAGGAAAATTACTTTTTCAATGAGACGCAATCAGAGCACTTTGTCTGTCCTTGTCCATTGTCATTGTCAGTGATTGAACAAATAGAAAATAGACTATGGAATGCAGATTCACTCACTGCACTACTATGAAATGTAAAATATCCCTATAGGATTAGACAGTGCAGTCCAGATAGGCTTCCAGGTTTCAATGACTAGATTTTACTCAGGTTTCTCAATGCTGGAACCCCCTAAACAAATTGAAGAAATTCTGTTGTGTACTGTAAGTAGAGAGCCGGACCTTCTCTCTGTCACAAAGTCGATGGGTGCAACTTTCTGTTTCTCTCTCACAAAGAGTCCCTCTCTTTCTCTCACTTCCATACACACACATAAGCGCACACAACAACCTACACATACAATGCCTTAGCCACAGATACACCTGGAAGATCAGCCCCAGCCATGTGATGTGCGTGGCTCAGTTGGCTGAGCTGAACTCAGACACCTGGTATGCGTGCTCATATGCAGCAGCCAGCCAGCCAGCCAGCCAGCCAGCCAGCCAGCCTGCTTCCCCCCCCCCCCCCCCCCCCAAAGGTATAAAGGCAGGCAATGCTGACGCCGCACACAAAACAGCTCTAACTTAATAATAATATAAATAAATATATATATATATATAAAAATAATCAAAAATATATTACATATTTTCAATTGTCTTCGCCCCCCGCCTCCCTCTCAGAAATAGATGGCCCCTGTCAAGCTGCTGGTGTTATGTGGAGGACGCGGCACGCACGTGACGTCTGAACAGCAGCCAAACTCGGGTGCAGTGCACTCGACTTGACTGCAACGAATCCCGAGTCGAGGCAGTCGGATGCACTTCTCCACGGGTCTGTCGGCGTGGACCGTGAGGCCGCACACTTTCATTTCTCACTTTCCCGGGGAATATTTTGTGTGAGCTAGTGTTATGTTTTAACCACGGAAATTAACATGTCAGGACTAATTTCAAGCATGACTGCTTGAAAATTGGTCTGATTTGCCCCAACTGTGGTCGACTGTGTGGCAAAAATCTCTAAAATTGGAACGGGCATGCCCTCAGATGCAGTGAGACTCTGTGTGTGTGTGTGTGTGTGTCAGAGTGAGAAAAAGAGAACGAGAGAGCAAGAGAGAGAGAGAGAACGCAGAACGAAAGAGAGTATGCATGTGGTTCAGGCTTCACTGGGAAGTGTTTCAGAGTGAGCTGCAAAGCATTAGAGAACACATCTACGGTAGGCGCAGAGGATGTAATCTCTTTTTTTTTTATGCGAGGGTACATGCATATAGTCGTGTTTAAGCGTAGGCAATCTATAGCACTTTTGCGAAGCTAGCGAAGGAGGTGCCAGCAATTTCGCAGTCTCTCTCCAAACATGAAAGAGCAGGGAGAGGATCAGACTCTCACCACAGCGCAGGCCTCCCTGAGGGCGACCGCAAATAGTAGGATAAAACTCTTCATCAGGAATATTTCTTCCGCTGAATGTACTGAGCGCTGCACGAGGGCTCTCCGCTCTACTCTACCTACTCGTTTGGCAGCGGATCACACCGACGGAACGAGAGGAATTGAAGAGCGATTCAACAATTCAAAACGTACCCCCCCCCCTCCCCCCCTCAAAAAAATACATCGGATATTAAAATGGTAGGTATTAGAACACATGTACTGTGAAATAGATTACAGCCACGCTGCGATTAATAAAGAGCGAAGGGGGGGGGGGGGGGGGGGGTGGGGGGGTGATGTCACCAGAGCGGTGGTGCCAGGGTGTCGCACGGCGTGCGCGACTGCATCAAGCACAGAGCTCAGGCAATCTGCACTGCTCAGACTTCTAATTGGATATATGCAAATGGGGGAAAACTTGGAGTGGAGAGCGGAGAATCAATTTGCAGTCAGAGCTGGAAGGAGCGGTGGTTGGAATAAGAAAAGCCCCACAGATGCAAGTATATATACTGTACACAGTGTCTCCATCCATGACCCTGTTGTGCACACACACACACACACACATGCGCATATACACAGATACACACCCATGAAAACATTCAAATCACACACGCCGATGCTTTTTCACTGTGCTTTGTCTCTTTTACTCCCAAACAGACACACTAAAGACTTGGTTTTTCCACAAACACACTTTTGAACAGAGAGACACACACGAACACACACGCACACACACGACTAGAGAGAAGACATCTGGGGAAGACGGTCCTAAACAGCCTTTGGCGGGACAGAGAAAAGAGAGGGGCAAGAGGTGAGGAACAAAGACTGGATGAGAGAAGAAGGGGGAAGCAAAATACGACTAAACTGACAGCCAACACCTATCAGCATCAAACACGGCATTGAAAATCCCACAAAGGAATAAAGGATGCAGAGAGAGAGAGAGAGTGATACAGAGTGTGTGTTTGAGAGAGAGAGAGAGAGGTCAGAGTATAGAAGCAGCAAGAAACTAAAAAGGGAGAAAGAAACAGTGCTGAACATTCTTCACCTCACAGCGAAAGCTCAGAAAACGGGAGAGAGAGAAGGTAAAAAAAAAAAAAGAAAACGGCTGAAGGAGCGAGCGTGTAAGTGCCAGGCAAATTGGCCGAGGTGGATACCGAGGAACACACCGGCCGAGGCAGAAAAGAGGGAGGGGAGGGAGTTTTAAACTGCACGGTGAAAAGACTCCGCGCGAGACAAACGACAGAGCCAGGGGTCCATAGGTGTGCTGGAGTGGAGGAGGAGGAGGAGGAGGAGGAGGAGGGGGGGGGGGGGGACGGACGGACGACCTGGCCTGACAGCTGCTGCTGCTGCTGCTGGGGCTCAGAGGGAGAGGGGAGGGAAGCCAGTGGCATGCTAATCAACCGCTACAATGAGCAGGCCGGGACGCGGCGCACAGGAGCACGGCGGGTGTTTCTGTCAAGAACAAAAGGCTGGCTTGCTCCTAATAGGACGCCCCTGACACACTTCCATGATATGCGGCCTCCACTTTTTGTCCCCTCTCTCTGTTTCTCTCTCTCTTCTAGATTGCCTTGTGATTTGTGCTGAATTTCTACCTCCTCACAATTCCAAGGAAGTGCAGACGCTAAAACTGTCCAATTGGATGTGCTTGTTGGTACCTGAGGTGGTATTTGACTAAGGAGGTGCTTTTTCTGGTTTACTTTTTCTTAAGGGTCCGTCTGCAGATATTATAATGACTTAAGTCTCCCTACAAATGCTATTCCAAATGATATCCACAACAAAATAAACAAAAGCAGTTTTAAAAATAGGAGTGCATTTATTTTTTGTCACGCTGCACTCGGCATGTGTCAACATACTCATTCAGTAACGCTTAAGCAGCGGTAGCCAGCTGTCAAAGCATGAAAAATGATGATTTGCATTTGTCTGAGGCCATATGCTCTATTAGCTATCTCCATGATGATGGGCCTTAGCTAAATGATTCCTGGAAGAGAGAGAGGCCCCATACTGGGTAGCACTCCGTCTCCTCTAGCGCTGCAGGAGAGATCGGCCATTGTCAATGAACACATCATGTTACGTGATCCCATCACGATAACTTGCCCGTGACCTCGATGCTTTGATCGGCTACACCAGCTGTCAAAAACTGCTCTCCACTCTGACTCCCAAGAAAAGTGCCGCGCACCGCACCGCACTGTGTACAGTGTACACACACACACACAAAGACAGACACACACACACACACAAAGACACACAAACAACGGTGTTGGCGCTTGACAGAGAAACAAAAGCAGAGAAACAAAAGCACTTCAATGGAAAGGCTGGAGGGTGTGAGAGAGAGAGAGAGAGAGAGAGAGAGAGAGAGAGAGAGAGAAAGAGAGAGAGAACTAGAACTCAGGCCTCGCAGGCAGACAGTAGACCCAGCTGGGTGGAGGAGGCGGCGGCATAATGAGCCCCTCACAGTGATTTGTATGGAGCTCCTCAGAGCTCAGTCAGCTGGGTGTGGAAGTGCAACCCTTCCACCAGAGACAGGAAAGCGGCTCTCATCACAACAACTGGTGCTGCCGCTCAGCTTACTGCTGACAGCCAGGGGTTTAATCCTCTTGTAGATCGCTGAATGCTTGCTTTTTTTATTTCCCCCGGAGGAAGAGGAGGGGGGGGGGGGTGTTGTGGACTACCCATTCGGTGTGCCTGAGATTGTTACCTCACCTATGGGGGGCTACGGTAGCGTGCGCTCCCGGCAAGGCCTTCGGCTGCTCACTGGAGCCTTTCTGACTGACTACGTTCTTAAAGAGTTTCCTGACGTATATACAGCTCCGGTCTCCTGCGTATTGAACTAAAGAAAAGTGAAGTGGAAAAAAAGTGCAATTCAGTCAGAGAAAGCATATAAAATTTATAGATTTCGATTCTATGCTACCTTGTACACACTTTACCTATACTAGGCCTCTGCCCACCTTTTTCTTCCTGCACTCCTCTGTGTGCAAGTAGGTCCAGTGCAGCGTGTAAGTGTGTGCCAGACTCTCTCCCTGCAGAGTCCAGGCACACAGGAGGACCACTAGTGTACGACAGTGTGCTTTGCCTCGGTGTTTGTTTTCCCAGGCTGACAGCCCCGGCGACTGTGGCCCTGTCAGGCAGCCTTTGGCTCTACTCCTCTCTCTTCCTCTCCCCGTGTCTCTATGTCTCGCCAGTGCCTTCTCTCTCTGCCCCCCGCTCTTCTTCCTCAGGTGTTGATATGCTGTGCTCCGTTGCTGGATAATTACCCACGTCGCGCTGGGAGGAGTTTCTCCCTCCCTCCTCCCCCTCCCTCCCCCCCATAGGAAGTGACAGCTGTCTGACTCTGTAGCGTTCTGCTCCGCTAACCACCCCGGCGCCTCTCCACCTCTCTTTAGCAAGCCACGAGGGACGCCTGCTCGGCTAAAAAAAAAAACACACACGATGCCGCAGACAGCCACTGAGTCTCCCTCGTCAATTAACCTTTACTCCCCCGCCCACTCGCCCATTTCTCTCCCCCAGCAAGACGGTACGTTAGTCTTCACTCCCGAACTCCTACTTCACACCTCACTTTCCTCTCTCCTCTCTCCGCGACACCTTAAGCCTCGTCTTCTCCCCATGCTTACAAATGACTCGCTCGCACGCCGTGGCACTACAGCGGGAGGAGGGGGAAGCCAAAATCGGGGCATGGGTGCGGCCGATGCAACCATTCACCCACTCCTAACAGACCCACAAAGAACGGAGCGTAACGAAAGTGAAAATAAAATAATGCGTCGTTAAGTGAACAAAACTATTTTATGTATGCTGCAATTGTTTCTTGAGTGAAACATATTTGAATGTGGATTGCCTTGGCCCCAGAGTAGCAGACCTCATATTTTAAAAGCAATGCTTCCCGTTCTATGAGAGCCTAGACCTAAGTATTTAACCATAGTTTATTTACTGAAATGCATTATGCAAATGCAAATGCAGGCTGATTTAGCAAACCCCAACACTACAACCTTGCAAAAATGAAAAGAAAACTACTGCTGCATGCATTCTTTATAGACAGACTGCAATCCAGAGAGGGAGTGGAATTTTTTTACAACTGTTCTCTGAGGTGCCATGTGTCAGACGGAAAGGGGGGAAAAAGATTTTGTCTGAAATGGAGAGAGTGAGAGTGAGAGAGAGAGAGAGAGAGAGAGAGAGAGAGAGAGAGAGAGAGAGAGAGAGAGAGAGAGAGAGAGAGAGAGAGAACCCAGGGACCAAGTGACTTTCCAGCAAAAAAAAACATAAAAAACCACGGCGAGGAGAAGAAAAGTGACAAATGAAAAGCCATTAGGGCGATCCAGCGCAGACTGCTCTGCGTCGTCTAAATCAAACCACGGGAGGGGCTAATCAGTCAGCGATAGGAGGGACGGACCACAGCGCCGCAGCGCCGCTGTCCTCACAGGAACCGTGGCCGGGGCCGTCCGACGCTACGCCATGTTTCCTGAGCTGCGCACGCCGGAGAGATAGGTTGGAATCTAAATAAACAACCCGGGGGGGGGGGGGGGGGGGGGGTCTGTGGGAGCGCAACCCACATGACGATCTGTCAACTTAATAGTGAGTGGGAGTGGGAGAGAGAGAGAGAGAGACAGTGGGAGCGAGAGAGAGGGAGGGAGGGATGGAGAGTGGGATGGAGAGAATCGTTCCTTATTTCCCCCGTTTCATTAACAATCTCTGAAAGGGATTTATGGCATCCCGTCTTTCCTGGCCAATTTGAGAAGATAGGATCATAAAAAAAAAAGAAAGAAGAGGGAGCGAAATACGCACACTGGGTCCCTTTTTTAAGCGTGTGAGTGGGGGAAAAAAAGGGAATGGACTGAGACTGATAAATCCAATTGGCTTCCATTTCAACCCTCTATTATATTTCCTCTGAGGCTGAACATTCCATCCCCCTGATGAATGGAGGGAGAGAGCGCTGCATGGGCCTTGCAGTATGGCTCTGCACGTTCGGATCAACACCCAGAGCACACATGCACCTATCAAACTACCGCTCTCACAACCCCATTTGCTCTCCTGTTTTTTGGGCTTTCCGTCTCTCGAACCTCTCACACACACACACACACACACACACACACACCACAAAACAACTTCACAAAAAAGCAAACAAACTGGCCAAAACACACAAACGCCAATGCAGACCTAATAAATAGCCTTTGGTGCTCTTGCTCGTTTTTTCATTTTAAATTTGGACCCTTACAAGAGTCCCATGTGATTATCCACAACATTTCTGATTCCGATCCTCATTGAGATTGAATGGTACCAGTCCCCACTGACACCAATTAGAATGGTCATTAATAGGACAGGCAGCAGAGCTAGTCCCTCTGGACCAGCACGCCCGCCTCATTGATCTCTCCGCACGGCTCTTACAAAGCCTCACTTTATCCCCAAGCCGCACTTTGAGATCAAATGGCAGCCTCCAACTCGTCAACGGTAAGTCTTACACCATCACCCCCCCCCCCACCCCCCTCTTCCGCTGCTAATGAAAATCAGCATAGTGCAGGTCCCGCTTTGCCATGGCAAATTAGCGTTACAGCGCGTTCTGTTAGCTTCGCGGTATAGATGATTGAGGTCCGTGCAGAGGACCTAGAGGGAAAAAAAGAAGCAGGATTTTGCCACAGGGGTAACAAGCACGTTCCATCATCCTTCTAATTCATTTCGAGCTTCTTGCCATTGACAGGAAGACAGATTGACAACATGCCATTTCTGGCATTCAGCTTCAAAACACTCTCAGACCAGTGTCCCTGGAGCAGAAGAGGTTGAGAGAGATAAAAAGCCAAGATAATAGCGCTTTGGGTGTTGAGAAAGGCGCTATATCAAAAGCAATCTATTATTATTATTAATAGCAGCAGCCGGCTTGGGTGCAGACATACGTTTAGGGGTATTTACTGCCAGATTGATCGATCTGCAACCCTAACTCATACTGTCGCACCTCGCCAGCTTGAGAATCAATAACTTTATCTTCTCAGAGGAAACCCCCCCCCCAGCAAGCTCCGATAAGTGTGTGGGTGTGTGTTTGCAGTTGCATGTGTCTAGTTCCTAGATAGACATGGTTATAAGAAGGTGCACACACACACACACACACACACACACACACACACACACACACACACACACACACGGTGTTTGGCTCAGAGTTCCAAACTGCAGACCAGGGGGAGGGGGCCTATCTCTGTGTGGTCAAACGCGTCCAAGCGCACATTGTGGCGATGGCCCATTTCACCAGGTTTCACATCGCCTACGGAGTGAAAGACATAGTTGGAGAAACAGGAGACCACCAGTCTCTATAGCAGACCTATACAGTGTACAGTTCTTTCAGTACATTAACATTATATACATATACTGCCGGTACACCTACATATACAGCAATTGACTTTGGCCAAAAGGGAAGTATGTTGTTGTTTTGTACTTCAGCAGAACTGGAAAAGACACGCACCAACACCCACACACAAAGCAGTTCAGGGTCAGTCAACCAAATAATGAATCGGTAAATAGTAAAGTCTGGTCAATGTACACTGTGGGCGCAGTGCTGTCTGTCGCTGTCCATGGTGCTGAAAATACACCACTAGGACAAAATCCACACTGCTACACAGCCTGGTGAAATAAAGAGCTGGGGGATTTAAAGCACCGCGTCTCTGGCTGACCACAATGAACGGATAAGACGCCCACATGAGCATGTAAAATGAATTGTCTTGGGGGCAGAAAGAAAAAAAACAGTCATAAATCCTCTAAGAAGCATACAAAATCCCTATGTTGAAAAGACGAAAAACAAACATGAAAGAAGCCAACAGCACACCACACAGAGCAGCATGATGAGGCTCACCCTTGCAGTTCCTTCAGGGAGACGGAGATCTTGAGGTTGTGTCCCAGGACGTGGAGGGCCGTCAGGATGTCGGCCCACTGGACCATCTCCCCCAGGGGACCGCCCTTCAACACCTTGGGGCTGAACACGTCCCCCGACTCCTCGGTCAGGAAACCCACGTGCACCAGGACCTGCAGAGCACAGCAGAGCAGAGAGAGAGAGAGAGAGAGAGAGAGAGAGAGAGAGAGAGAGAACTACAACCGGTACTTTATTTTATTTATTTATTTATTTTATATTTTTTTCACTTTTTATTCAAACATATTTAAGCCGAAGAGTATATTTATTTTCAGGCTTCAATGGAATTTAACAATAATAAAAAAAAGAATAGAATGCATCACTTAGAGTAATAACTAAATGCAAAATCAACGTTATGTGTACTGTGTGCTTTTCTACTACCTTGTATCCACATTGTCAGTTAATGAAGTTGCTAGCCAGGTCTGAGGAACATCATTAATTTACCATTTTAATCACATGGTAACTCGACACATTACGATTTGGCACTTCAAAAGGTTTATTTGCTCGTATACTTGGATTGAGATAAGTTACATGGATCAACAATTTGATTCATTACTTAGAATAAACGAGAACGCTAGCAGGCATGGATGGATACTATAAGAACTGAAAGAACTCTTGAAACCTATCAAGCAGATCTTGGCAAACTCAATCAGGTTTGTATGGAGCTGGAATAATAATTGACCTACTGAGGGCTAATTGATATGCATAATGGTACAAGACAGTTTTAATTGCTGATGGGAGAAAATGGGATTTCCAGGCAGTTTAATGTGTAATGAAATTAGACACGATGAGATTCCTCGACAGATGGCGGCCCTTTGATTTCTCCTCAATCACTCAAGTTTCTAAAACTTTTCACTCGTCTCCCGACTTCAAGACGGCTCCTCTCATCCTCGCACACTCGACCTCTCTTGGGCCCCAGCTTGGGTCTGATCTACAGAAACGTTGAGCTAATTGCAGACACAGAGCACTGGGAGACGGGCAGACAGTAGATTGTTGGAGGCTTGGAAAATGATTGCCGGCTAGCAAACAAGATCAGATAACTCAGATATAACTAATACTGTGTGCTCGATATTATGTTGCGAGAAGAGAAGATCGATTAAAAAAAAAGCTATACATATATATATATATATTGTGCAATAAAAGGGGTTAACGTGGATGCGGAATATCAATGACCCCAGCGAGTATTCGTTTAAGGTAGAGTGCAGCTGCTTCCCATTCTGACAGGCAGCCCCTCTCCAGAACCTTTGTGTCACAGCGTGCCTGATGGGTGTTAGCCAGTGACTTTCCGCCAGTCAGGATACTTGGCATTCAATCCCATCCCCATCACATCACGAGCTAGACTAATGAATCGTAGCCACAGCAGGCCACCGCAAAAAAAATAAAAAAATGCAAACGACCATAACGAGGTGGAACAATGTATAAAAATATATCTGCTGTGTGTTTTAGCTCATGCGTGAAAGTGAATAGCACAACTAAAGGGAAAGAAGGCAGGGAGAAGGCAGCAGCCTGGAGGACTGCGGTGGGAGAGACGGGGAGACAGGTGGGAGATCATGACTGTCTGCCTTCTCCGGTCGCCTGTGAAAACGTCTCCGTTCACCGAGTCTCCCTCTCGTTGGCCTGTGCACGCGGCGGCGGCGCGTAGCCGTTCCTCTCCGTCTGCTTCCTAAACGCCGTCCGCGCTGACGCTCTCCCGGCCGGCGGGAGTGGAAGCCAAGGCCCACCGGGCTCTGGTAACGGACGGCAACCATTACAGTGGAGCCTGACGGTTTGAAAGAACCACGCCATTGCCGAATTTGGACGACGATCAAGCCCGCTGCTTGGGGAAAGGATGTTCTGTGCGCTTGTTGACAAAGCTGGCCGACTTGGCTTATCCAAATCAAAAAGCTCTCTAAATAGAAGCCGATGAAAGAAAAGCTGGTTCACTATATGCTGGTTTTCAAAAAGAAAAGAAAAAAACACGGCTGAAGACTGTTCTGCTGGCCTATTTTTCCAATACAAAGTGAATACACATCAAGAGCCTATGATGATAATAAGAAACACATTGAAGTACTGGGCCTACTCTGTACTACTGAGAGGTATACACGGCTGCTGAAAATACATATTTTCCAAGGATGTATCTATTACTTTCTAGAAATACACCTAGAATACCTTCAAAGTTACTATGTACCTCTGCTCCAAATGCTTAAGCAAACAAAATGGGAGGAAAACACACACGCACGCACAATTACGACCCCATAATTCTTAAGTGAATTTATGAAATGTGCGCAATATTACATAAAAAGGTTCTCAAGCCAAAGAGCAGGCGAAATGGGGCCATCAAATGTCGCCGTCATTTTATGAGAGCTGGCAGATATGGCTCCAGGCCACAGCGGCACCCTCCTCCATCCTCTGGAAAAGGTCCCTGGAAATGTCTCTGTGGGCAAAGTGCACCGCAATCCCATAATAGTCGAGTCTCCTACTGGCCAGCTTACCAGTGTGTGTACCCGTCGGATAAAGCATTTTTATTGCTTCTTCGGTCCAGGTAAATGGCACTCTGCTAGACGGACCGCTCACTACTGTAGGCCAGGCATTGCTTTGCGCGACCGCTGGTCATTTCTAATCAACGTGTCAACAGAGCAGTGCCAAAGTCTCCAAAGTGTGCCGTTGAAGGATTTGAAAAGGCTAAGCCAGGTTGGACAAATCGAAACGGTGGCTCCAGACATGGGAACAAAATAAAATGACTAAATATATTTTATAGGCTACCGTCGAAGGCTATCTAAACAGCCTGTTGTGAGAACATAATGAATGTGCCTCTTGCAATTGCACTGTTTGGGTAGAAAGAGAATGCAATGTTCCGTGGGTGCTTAAAGCTCCTGTTCAGCGCAGACTTCCCCAAAGGACTTCTACAGGCCCACAGTGTGCTTGTCAGAAAAGAGGCTGCAAACTATTTTTATTTTTGACTGCTGGTGTGTGTGGAATGTCTTTCAGGTCCCCACCCCTCAAGCCCAAGGCCATTCCCCAACCTCCAATCCCCCAACCCTTATCCTCCAACCTCCAATCCCCCA
Source organism: Galaxias olidus (assembly GCA_026901105.3). Classification (NCBI taxonomy): domain Eukaryota; kingdom Metazoa; phylum Chordata; class Actinopteri; order Galaxiiformes; family Galaxiidae; genus Galaxias; species Galaxias olidus. Next base: position 25,495 of record JAPMUY010004681.1, read on the forward strand.
ACCCTTATCCTCCAACCTCCAATCCCCCAACCCTTATCCTCCAACCTCCACTCCCCCCAACTTCCATCTCCCGACACACACACACACACACACACACACACTCACACACAATACAATCCGACTCTGACCTTCTTCTGCTGGCGCCAGCGGCCTCGCAGGCTGTCGTCCAGGCGGCGGGCGGCCGAGGCCCACTGCGCTGACAGGCGCCTCATGCGTCTCTTCATGAAGCTCAGGGACTCCTTGCCCGTGCCCACCTGCTCCAGCAGAGCCCCGATGTCGGACCGGAACGCCGCCTGGAAGCAGGGGGAAACGGAGGCGTGGGTTGAAGACACAAATATGCAGAATATACATATACATATCTCTCTCTAATCATGTAGGTTTTCTATTGCTGGTGGAGGAGGAAAGTCATAGTCAAAGTCTTGAATCAAAACACGCAGGACTATATCCAGGAAAATTAAAAACGCCGTTCGGGAAACGAATTAGGTTTGAGATGAACGTCACACTGTAGTTCTGTGGCTATTAAATCAGACCAGAGCACCTTGGGCGGTGGGGCCCAAGCAGTGTCCTGCTGGCCCACTTTGAGGTGGCGCTGCAGAGTGGAGCGGGACCTCCCTGTCAGGTCCTGTTACACAGCTCTCCGCTCCCCCTGGAGGGAGCCAGCCGGCCAGGCAGGCCCCCCAGAGGGACTGGCTGGCTGGTCCCTCGTAAACAATCTGCTCTGGTTCCCCCTCCCAATGCTACCGCTCTCCAGTCGCTGTCGTCGACGTATGACGGCGCAGCACGAACGGGTCGAGTGCTAATCAATGGTGCAAGTGCATGGGGAGCACATGGGACTTAACAGGCACGGACAGAGAGAGTACAGAGAACGACACACTATCACAAATGTGCTCCTGCACACACACACACACACACACACACACACACACACGATCATACACGGCACACTTCCAGTTCTCTGTTCTACTTTTCCAAGCTTAATATCTCAACTTTTCTCTCTGGTTCTAAGCCACACACACACACACACACGGCATTAATATGGAGAGCGGCCGTACAAATGAATTATTGTCTTGGCGAGCAGCGGAGAGGAGCGACGGCAAAATGCAGCGTACCTGAGGGAAGCTTTGGGATTAGCGGCAGACGAGGAAGCCAGGTAATTACAATACATGGCAGAGCAGCACAATAAATTCACATTAAGGCTCATTTGTGCTAAGAGTAAAGCGCTCTGGGGTGAAAAATTAAGATAGAGACAGGGAAGGGAGGCGAGGGAGAGAGAGAGAGAGAGATATATGGCAAAGGATAGAAAATATGGAAGCAAGGAAGTAAGGAGAAGGAGGGAGTGGGGAGGAGGGTGTTAAGACTAGGAGAAAAAAAACACAGAGATGGCACAGCAGTGAATAAATAAAGTTATGCTGGAAAATAAACATCAACCGTGTAGCAGGCAGGGAAGGCAGAGAGAAACTAGGGCTGGGAGTGTGTATCAACAGTACATGAGCTATTCTCCGGAGACCGAGTGGCAGATAAGTGAAGCGAATTCGGCTGGGAAATAAAAGACAGGATGAAACGCAAATATGGAGTAGCTGAAACACCAAGCTGCGGGCCAAAGAAGTGTAACGTTAAAAAAAAAAATTTTTAAAGAAGAAAAAAAAAAAAGCCAAGTGGGAAAAGGCGTGCCGCCTGGCTCCGTCTGAAGCTGAGAGCACACTTTCCCACATTCTTATTTATATTCTTGTATAAATATACATAGTGTGTATTGTGAATATTTCATGTCATAGATGTAGCATAGAAGTGAGAAAATGAGTCGGAGGGTACGGAGGTCAAATGCTGGATTTGAATGCTAACGGGCGGGGGAGGGGGGGGGGCTCGGTGGGGCTGAAGCGTTACCTCTCTCCTTGGTGGGGGCTTGCTGGTGGCCGGCGGGGCAGTCTGGTTCCTCCAGGCCAGCGGCGGGCAGAACCACTCCACCTCGCTCAGGTAGACCAGGAAGGAGCACTCCGAGCCGTCCACGCCGTAAAAGGCATAGCAGGGGTCAGACGTCCAGCGGGCACGCATCCACTGGGAGGAAGAAAAACAAAAAGGTTCAAAGGTCAATCCTATATCTCTTCAATTGAGAGGTTATGGTGCGCCAACGAACGCCTTATTCTGTGGCGCAAACAAAAGAGAGCGACAGAACATAATGAAGTTAGCTTGTTCTAAGGTCTATCAATAGGGACTTTGAAAGCAACGGTTGATTTGAACTGCCTTCAGGGCTTTGTATTAGGGGAAGGTGGCCGAGGTAATGTGTTCGTCCTCTATGTACTTTCATTGACCCTTCCAATTCACTTGACTAGAAGACAGCCGTAAAAAACAAGACACGGTTGAATGGAGCGCGCCGTAAAACCCGACGCGGAGCCGTAAAACACGGAGGGGACAAGGAACGGGAGGGAGAAATGAAAGGGTCGTTATTGGGTTGGCAGGAAGACTTACGTCCACTTTGCTCGCGCAGTCCGGGTAGTGGGGGTCTTTGGGGATGTCGCATTGTCCCGACGTTCCATCTTTCCCTGAGTGAACAAAAAAAAAAAAACACAGGTAGGTCAGAGGTCACTCAATGAGCCCTTAAACAACGGGTCCGGTCGGAGTCATAAACCCCGAGGTCAACGGACAGTTTGAGGTCGAGGGGAAGTCCCATGGAAGAACACACAGTAGGAAAAGGGAGACAGAACCCCAGCGCCACCCGGCCTCCCACTGGGGTTTAGAGGGCTAAACGAGATTAAACCTGTGCGGAATCAGAGTCCTTAAACTGGCCTTCCTGGCGGATTTAGGTGCCCTCGTGATCGTTCTGAGAGCGGCCAGAAAACCCCTCTCCTGGCCTGGGGATAAAGGGAGCTGTGCTGGATCAGACAGGGACCCGGGGCTAGTTACCGGCCCGTCCCTCCCCGGTCCTCGCTGAGCCTCAGCTAGGAGAGCGGGTGGATGAGCGGCATGCCGTGGCCCTGATCCATCAGAATACACAGCGACTCTCCCTCTTGATTAGACCGAGTCTGTAGCCCTTTTGCTTTCACTCCCCTCACCACGTCCCTTCCATTGGCTCTCTCTTCTCTGCTGGAGCTCAGTCTCCATCTCTTTATCCTCCGCATTATGTTCATCTTTTTTCTTCCAATCTGTGTCTCGTTCTGCCCTTCCCTACCTCCTCCCCCTCCTCTTCCTCCTCCTCCTCCGCCTCCTCCTCTTCCCTCCCGCTCCTCTTTCTTCTCCTCAGCGGCCAGGCTAATTAAAGGTTGCTTTTTTTTTTCTAGCAGTACGCTGCCAAGCCTCGCTGAGTGCAATCACAGACAAAGAATTACCAGCCATTCCGTTTGATTACCATTACAACCGCTCGCACTGCAAAAAAAAAAAAAAAGTGCCACAACTAGCCGGGGTCTATATTCTCTAAAAAGAAAATACACACAGTCTGCCTTTAAATTGCTTTAGCTTTACATCAATGACAGGAAGAGCTTTTAAAATAGGCCAGGGAAAGAATATTCTCAGCCACATCCAAGACAATATCTTGGCTCGGGCTAAACAGGAACAAATTGAATTGCTCGCTATGCCCGCGGTGGTGGCGAGCCTCGCCTCCTGTCGAGGACAGGTTGCTGCTGGAGTAACACAGACAGCGCTGGATTTCCATTAGCCGGGCAACTTGTACAAGCATGCACTGGGCCGCGCTCCGTGGAGTTTATGATAACACTGAAAAGGTGAAATACGGGCGGAGCGATGTGCAACGCTCGCACAGAGACAGGAATTCAACCTCGTTAACTTGACGTGAGCGTGAACGTCTGTCATACTCATGCCAATCAGACAAGACCAATAAGGTAGACCTAGGCTGCTCAGCGCGCCGCTGTGTTATTCTAGATCAAGAGATGTTTCTGGAAAGCTACCGGAAGCAAAAAAAAAAAAAGCGAAATAACGGAATGGAAGCTGGGTTATTGTTGCTGTGGTGGAAAACCCAGAGAAATCACTTTAGAATTAGATCATTGTTATTCCATGGGAGTTTGGCGGACAGATGGATGTATCTTTTGAATAGAAGTGGCCGCCTTCCATGCCGGCGTTGGATCCGAAGTGTTTGGCCATGGGCATGCAATCTATGAACCTGTGTGTGTGTGTGTGTGTGTGTGTGTGTGTGTGTGTGTGTGTGTGTGTGTGTGTGTGTTTTGTACCTCTACTGGTGGCCATGCTGCGCTGCAGGATCTGTTCCACCCGCACAGCCATATCGGACATATTCTGGGCAATGGCTTGGATCCTCTCCACCAGTCCTGCTGGCTGGATCCTAGAGAAAACACACAGACACACACACAGTAAAAGGATTTTTTTTTATTTAGTTATTTTTTTAGAAACTGTGCAGTTCTATCATCTGTGGTTGGTAACTAATGCACGTTATCTTAACAGTGAGGCGCCATAAGAGGAAACCTTTGCAGGGAAGTCTCCTGAATGTGTGAGTGAAAGTTAGACTTCCTCTGCCTCAGTGTACCCTCCCATGGCATTTGTTTTCTTCCTGTCTCTTGACACAACAAATTGAACAATTGGAGGAAATGCTAATTGCGCGGAACTTGGTTGGAGCGTGAAATGGAAAAGCTTTTAAAGACACACAATTTATTTGTCGAGATAAAGTAGTGACTCAGCACATTAAAGCCGGTCCCGTGGAGGAAGAGAAACAGAGCGCAATTAGGTTGTTAGCAAATGTGTTCCACTGCACTTGACTGCCGCTTGAAAGCAGTGTTGGCAAAACAATCATGAGCCGTGGAGAGAGAAAAGGCTAGGGGGGGAGAGACATGGGGGGAGAAAGAGAGAGAGAGAGGGCGATGGAACTGAATTATACAGCGATAGGAACGTGCGACGCCGTAACTCGAGCCCCTTACAAATCTGGACGGCGTCCAGAGGCAAAGACCAGAAGGAGAGCGGCGCCCTTGGCGTCGCGCGAGCACAGCGCACTCCACATCTCCTCGCTGGCTCCCGGCTCCGCGGGAAGACCGAGCAGATGGGATGTCAGCCAGTTGAGGGGCTCGGGAAGATTCCCGGCACTCATTAAGTAACCGTGCTGGACAGTTTGAAGCACTTCGGAAAAGTCGTCAATACAGCCACACACACACACACACAACAGTATAAAAGAGCTGTATTCTTTTGGGTTGGATTTTCACTACCGCCTTGTAGTGAAGACATGCAAACTAAAGGTTTTAATCACTGTTGAACTGCGCGCCCGTGTGTGTGTGGCAGTTCTGCGCCCCGCTACATGTGTGTAGTGCTAGAGAAGTAGGAGCGAAGACTCCTGCATAACTTTGCATCACTTTAAACTCCAATCTCACTTGGCCATGCATTGCCCTCAAGGCAAGTGGTAACCATCACATTGGATTCCCTGCACAGATGAGCCAGCGTGGCGGGATGGACGAAAGCAGTCAGTCTCACACACACACACACACACACCTCGATGAAGCGCAATGGTTGGGGAGCTCCAACCACCAGGGTTGTCCTCACATGACACCCTTTGGCCAGGGTGCCTGTCTAGCCTGGCAGTGGGCGAGTCCTATTAAAGAGCACTGTGAAGGCTGATTACTCCTGCTGCAGCACTTTTTTCCTCTGCTCGATATCAACCTGAGATCTCGGTTCAATCCGGTGATAAGCCAGACAAATCCCTATGGTGTACTGCGTCGAACTTGAAAACCTTAATTACCCAAGAACTGGAGTCAAAGCTAAGAAAATAGCCACTTAACTGTGCATACGGGTTCCTACAGGCACATTTAAATGGTGGAAATTGTGGCAAAATTTTTTAATGGGCAAAATTTACAGTGTATTGTGCTTCAGCAGTTGCGACTCTCTTTCCTCAGCAGCCTGGGCAGGCAGCTTGAACTATTACTTTTTCTTTTGAGAGGATTTTTCCCGGGGCTAGAATCCGAAGGGTCAGGAGGATTGCGGAGCGTAGGAGCAGTGATGTCTAGGAGGCATGCGGACTGGACAGGGTGTCTGAAGCGGCCACAGAGCCGCAGGAGCGGGCTTCTCAAACCCTTAGCAAACCACTGGGAGAAGAAGGCGAAGAAAAAAAAAAGTATGTTGCCATGGAGACGACAGAGCGCACGCTCCAGGGGCCAGTTCCTTCACTGGCCGGGGGCAGGAAGCCCTGTCTTGAGTGTGCACTTCGCTCAAAACCCGCACGCCCACGTCTGCAGCCACCTTCATCACCCTTACAGTCTTCCAACAACAACCAACGGCCTTATGGTTGATGTCTGAACCATGGCATCATCATCATCATCATCTAAATATGTGCACACACACAAAAACCGTATAAAACAAACAAAAAGATTCAAATGTTCCGTAGCACACTGTGTTAGGCAGTAGAGTACACCTTGCCTCTTAACAGCACAACGCTGTGGAAAAGATAGCCCGTCATCATTAGAACCCACACTCAGGGAGAAGGAGCCGTGTCTAGTCTACTGCACCTGTCCAGGGCTGAGCTGAGCTCCTCCAGCCGGTGGGAGTCGGTGGTGTTGCCCAGCTTGGACAGCGTGTCCATCCTCTTCATAATGACCTCCAGCATGTCACTGATCTTCCTCAGCACGCCTCGAGACTCTGGGCCGCCCAGGACTGTGGAAACATGTTGACAGAAGAAAACAATGCACCAAAGTGGGTTATTTTTTACATTGTCAAAGTATAGCGAAATAGGGCTACAGGAGGTATGGTCAATGACAGGACACAGGATTTCTAAATAGATTTGACCCCTTAGAACTGTCCTCTCTGCCAGCATCTTCCTGCTGGGTGTAATGGCCAGAGTCAGACTTTGAAACGCCTATCCCGGGAAAGACAAACACACCAACCTCGATCACAACAACAAAGGCTTTAGTGTCTTCAGCCTTTCCATAGGAACCTAAGAAAACTCGTTTGAAATGTGAATACTTTCGTAAATACCCAAGGTTGTTTCCTTTGAAAATGAACCGGACAGAAATTACAGAAAAAAGGCTAAACTTAAAAGAAAGGCTAAGCTTCGAGAAAGGCTATTTTAAATTTGCTAAGATGTCACAACATCTAACCCCCCCCCCCCTCCCCCCACCTCTTTCCCGGTTGACCTCCATCTTAAAGCCCAAAGAAAGTGGGGAGTGTGTACAAACAGGAAGGGAGAACAAATGAGTCTGGCAGCGCTGCCTTGGCGATCTCTTGGCTCCAATTAGCAGTGACCCAAAGACGAGCGGTGAACCGGGAACGATGCTGTTAGCGCTCACCTGGTCAATTAAAGAGCCCGAGGACCCACACCGGGGTCAGGGCTGCTCCGCTGCTGCATGCACATGTCATGGAGAGAGAGAGCGGAAGCGGGGGGGGGGGGGGGGGGGGGTCTATACTGTAGCTCGGGACCCAATAACAAGCGTTGTAAATAGAAACGGCTGCGTCTGAGTCACAGGGAGAAACGGTGTGTGCCTTGGGAGGGTGCTAGGTGGGCTTGTTTTACCTGTCTCGTTAAGAAAACCACGCGATTCAAGGTTCCTCACGACATGAAAGGTCTGCAGTGGTATTACGATCTGCTTTTTACATGTCGGATAACCACAAAGCGATTGAGAGCTAAGGCGGTGACCGTCCCGACAACAGTTGCCAAATGGTTCCCCTCGAGTGGAGACCGAGCACAGCGTCACCTCGCGGTGTTCCCTCATCAATCGCATTAGGCTGTAGAGACTGCACTGGGAGCACACTCACTTCCCTCCACTGTCACGGCTCATTTGTCCTTGTCCAGTGGGAAAGTCACCTTTGTCAGGAAAAACTAAAGAAATGACGGAAAAGGAAAGCTCAAAGGGTTTAAGACCACAGAAAACAAAAACTAATTTGGGGCAGGTGTTTCATCAAGTGAGGGGGGGGGGGGGGGGGGATCCCCAATTGAAAAGACAGACTGATCCTCCTGCTCTGAAAGTCTCTCAACCATCTTCTGTGTGTTTGTTTTGTGTTCAGATCATGAATGAAGAGCGCAGACTCCCCTTTGCTACATTGTTGGACGAGAGTATGGTATGTTTGTACTACGGCAAGGAGAGGCTATATCAACATACACTCCTGTGATTTTGGCCATCCATGTCGTCTATAAATGAATGCTATATATGTTTCTGCTCTACATGATTTCAAATCAAAGTCTAAATCCTCAAGCCTATTAGAATAAAAAAAAAATGTAGAACATAATTATCTTCAACTACTGTATTCATTTGTCTTAATCAAATCTTTTAATTTCCCCGAAGAAGCAAAAGGGGGTTTAAAAGAGTCACTTAACCCAGAGCTGCATCTTCCGCAGAGGTGCCAATTTCGATGGATGCGCCATCGCTGTAGATCGAGCCTGTAGGGTAATTTGCGGGAAGGCGCACGTATATTGCTTCACGATGATTCTCGAGTGCATGTTGTGCTCAATACGTCAACCTGACTGAGGCTGAACACCTCTCTCCTACACGGCACATTTTTAAATGCATCGCAGGGGTTCACACATTACTAATCTATTGTTAATCAGGAATACATTTAAAAGCGGTCCTGGTACATTTCCCACAGGACACGTTTGCTATTGTGTTTTCTTTGTGTGCTGGGCAGGCAGCGGCGGCGTAGGAGCCGATAATATCTGGGTGCTAACGTGACCCTCCAGTGTCATTCTTCCTCCATTGCCTAATAAAGGCCCCATTTAACAACAGATAATCGCCTTTAACGACTCCGCTTCCGGAGGGCTACAACCTGATTGATCTCACAAACAAACTCGGGTTGGATCGCCGTTTGTCCTGGTGTAGCCTAGTGAAGGCAGAAAGCAGACAGAATGTTACACGTCATACCAGTTGTTCCTGATAACAGCCCACAACATTTTTCTCCCTATTACTACAAAATACAGCTATGTTTCCCAGCAATATTGAAATCGACAACATATATTTCTATATTAAATTTAACTTTGAATCTATTTCTTTTGTTATACAGCCACCTGTATAATATGTGCTACACTACATGCTTTAGTGAGCGACAGCAACAAAATTACTATTGGATATATATCTGATCATAAACTCCAGCCTCTAAGTTAATGGCACATATTACATAGGAAAGCCCAGAGGCCGGCATCTGACCTTATGCTACATTAGTTTTCCTGAAGCCTTGAGTGAAGTAACCGAGGTAACATCACACGTACAAGCAGCCAAGAAGCAGGCTGGACAAATAGGTCTCTGTATGAATCAATAGAAAGCTAATTAAAATGGCCAATGTTTGCCGTTTCATGTTGTTAGGTTTATCCACATCTTGTTAAGTTTATTGATCACCCCGGTTATACTTAATTTAATGGAGGGTAAAATTAAGAGATTTTGCTGCGCTTGAGAGCAGCTGTTCTCAGGACTCTCTGATTATGATGGCAGTGACCGAACATGTTTTTTTTTTAACCTGCACTGAATAAAAATGGCTGCATTTAAGTGAGAGCTTCCGGAATTAAAAAGGAGGCTCATGTCTTGAAATTAAAGACCAAATTCTTTAATTTGGCGCAAGGCCAGATGTGAAGAAAGAAAAAAGGATGAATCAAGTAAACCATGTCAACGCAAAGTGATAGAGCTGCTTCAATTAAATATCTCATTTGTGATGAAACCTAGAATAGGTTACCGGAAATGTGAAAATCTTCTGCAGGCATACATACTGTCAACAAAGATGACTGTAAAAACATGACACAAACAAGAGCATGTCGTCCATTAAACGGACGCTTGGCCAGTCAGTCGCCAGACACACCAAACAGCATAAAACATTTACACACAAATCCACAGAGCGGGACTTCCCCTCTAATGTCGGACTCTTCGTTGCCTTTGGTGCCAGAGCAGCCACCCTCTATTCCCCCTCCCTCATTCTCCTGTGCTGGGAGGTGTATTTGGGATGACACTCAGGCACCATCGCTGAGGGACGGGGCATTGTGTCCCCCTCCATTCTGAGTAGATCCAGCCGCCGCCAGCCCCTACATCCCCACGATGTGTTTATTAGCTGTGCGAAAACATATCTCATTTGTTAAAACAGCGGGCACATGTTTGGACTGATAAAGTGAATTCATTACCTCCGTGTGAGAAGGAATCAATATCTGCCAACAGAGTGCTTTGGTGTGTATGCATGTGTGTGTGTGTGTGTGTGTGTGCTAGCCATTTTTTTTAGTGGGAAGATGGGGGCAGCAGGTGACATTCCCTACCAGGCTGGGAGGAGGAGGAGGAGGAGGAGAAGAGTTGCTGAGGCCGTGCTGAAACAATGGTCCAGAATGCCTTGTATTCTCACACAGCTGTGCACTTCCTGCACCGACTAGACCACAGTGAGCGTTTTACAGCTAGAGAGGGGAAAACACTTTCTATAGAGGTACCAGGTGTTTTGCAGGTGTGGGGCAGAACCAGCTACGGTGCAGTGTGAGGAGCAAGCTATTGTGATATTATATATAATACTGATTAAATAACATTAATAACATGTAATATTAATCAGTGAGTATTGAAAACACTCACAATCAAAACTTTATAAAGCATCATCAGGTAACAACTCTGCTTTACTGTGTGCAACAATGTAACGAAGAAAGAAAATATTCTAAGTATACAAAAAATAGACAACAATATTCTTGCCCTCTCACACTCATCAAAACGTATGTTACGGGACATCCTAACGATCATCTCATTAGGCCAGTTTGTGTTTATGCAGTATTACTTGTCGTGCGTGTCATGTTTAAAAATCCCACGCTGTACCTGAAGGGACTGTGAATAAGAGATCATAACAACCCAATGTCTTCCTTCGTGACAGTGGGTTGCTCGTCGAGACCCGGGGGAGGTCAGGCCTTTTTTTTCCCCCTCACTTGCCATTCCGATAGATTCACACTCCAAGCAGAACCCCCCCCACACCCCACCCACCACCCACCCACCCACCCCCCCACCCCCACACAAACTTTAATAAACCCTTGTTGTGCTCTCGCTCTCACTCCTAATAAGAATATTCATTAAGCATGAGGGCTGATTGAGATTGAGTTGCGCTCTCTTCTCCCAGCTACCCAGGGGGGGAGCTGCCAGTAGCAGAACCTATTACTGCAGACAACTTCTGTCACTTACATCCTCCACAGCCTCTTCCTGTTATTGCACCTGACAGATCGGACAAGAGGAACCATCCAGACTCATTCTCTAGCAGGGCTTCTTCAGAGCCTCAATTAAAAAAAAAAGAAGAAAAAAGCTGTTTTTTTTCTTCCCTCCTCTATCCTCGGCCTCCATCTCGCAAACAAGCTGAGATAAAAACGCAGGCTTAAGCAGACACTTTGAGATGGGCAAAACTGTCAGTATAGCGTTAGTGCATCTGGCAGCCGCACGTTTGCCTCGTGCGCGCGGTACACTGTGTAACAGTATGTTCACGGTCAATGTTGAGCAGATGGGATATGGTTTCGCAATTCCATTTTTCATGGGAAAAAAACAAACAAAAAAATTCCTATCAGTCCCAGACCAAGCAGCCACTGAAGCAGAACAGAAGCGCTGACTCAGGAGCACATCCCAGAGACTAGACAGCGTCCGGATTCAACGTACACCGTATCTCATATTCACTCGCATAAAAGTGCTATTGGGGCGAGAGTCATTCCTTGGTGGTGACATACAGTCCAATAGTTGGCTTGTGAGCTGATAAAGATCCTTTGTTTTTTTTTGTTTTTTTACTCTTTGGAGCACAATTCAAACTGACAGCCAACATAAGCGTAAACTGCCCAATTCAAAACCTTGGCACGCTAAAAATCCAATTATACAAAAAACCTAAATCCGACCAATATGAGCTAAACTACCTGACCCCACTTTACAGCTACATCTGCATAATTTACATTTCATAATCAATAACATCTGCACTGTAAACACGTCTAGGTAGTAGAGGGTCCAGGCATGATTAGAATCCACAGTGGAATCAATATGGCTCCCAATCGCCAAACAAACGGTATATTTCATGCTAATCCTTAGCCAAGGCTGCAAAAATGATAAGGCTCTGCATAATCTGTCCGGATGTTACTGACACTCACAATTATTTTTGCACCGTTGATTTATTGCTAGATAACCATCTTTGAGTGGGTGTGTGCGTGTGCACTTGCGTGAGTGCGTACATCTTTTAGTCAATTAACAGGAAAGACAGGGTTGTAATTTATTGCTCTTATTTTGCCCCTGGCTCTCTCCAAAGGTAATGTATTCATTTGAGAGGTCTACAAACTACAAGTTCAACAGCTATTTAGTAATAATGCAGTGAAAGAAAGACAATTAATCACTCGCGGTAATTTGTCCCCAGGCTTGAAATTAACGTATGCTAAAATGAATTAAATCCAGTGTCAGGATCATACTTCCAATCCTAAGAGACACACTCTGGGAAGAAAGGTGAAAGAGATGTAGGCTACTGCTTGTTTTTATAAAAATAGAGACAGCCAGCCATTTTCACCTAAGCTCCCTCCCACTCTCCCTTGCGCTACATCACATCAGCTTGTGAACTCTGCATCTTTGACTCACACAAGTCTCCATGGAAGAAGAAAAAAAGCATCGGTAGGGTTTGAAGCTCTGTCTAGACAAATGCCACCGTCCATCCTGGACAATGGAGCCAGGGAGAGAAATCAATACAGCCCTCATCATGTCACAGCCAAATCACAATTCAATAGAAGAAGAAAAGAAAAAAACTCCCCTCGTTGAGCTGGGTGATGGGGGCTCTGGGAGGAGCAGTCTCTGAGCTGAGGGGAGCCTGGCTATAGTCACAGCCCTGCCAGCTGTGCCGGGTTCACTGGATAGGACCACCCACTGGGACTTCCATCACGGCTGAAATCCCATCAGTGACAAGGGGCAATTTGCCCTTTTCATTAGGGGCCATTGCCCAAAGAACGGCACTTTTGCTTCAAGCAGCTCCTGTGTCATTTTTCTATTCAAATAAACTGCCGGATATGTACGCCGCCCCCACTCCCCCCCCCCCCCCCCCCCCCCCTTTCTCACACACACACACACACACACACACACACACACACACACACACAAGCAGAGGCCACACGTCTTCCCTGTGAGACACCATTTCATGTATTCATCGCTTTTATTCATCAGGTCGGCAAGACCGCTGAGCCGTGAAATCAAAGCTCTATCACTGCCTGTCACAAAAGGGGCGTGAAACTTGACAATCCAGCACAATGGCCCATTACACCGCCATGGGATGGATGAAAACTGTAATTTGACCGGATTCGATGCATGTAAACCAACCGAGGGCCAATGGTCTGGCCACTTAATAGGTACTTCTTTACCATCACCTCCATTTTAAAGCCCGGCCTTCCTTAATCTGAGCTCCTTGCCTTAGGTGCCTGGGAAAACAACAATACAGTCCGGTGAAATGAAACGCCCATTTCCCCCCCATCAACTCATTTCACTGTCTGAATTAACTCTACGAGGAGGATCGGCATTCATCCGTGCCATTCACTAAGAAGGACCTGAGAACTAGCAGGCAGAAACACACTCTCTCTAGTACGTAACGCCACAATAGCACTGTGAGCTGCTGCCCTGAAACCTTGTAGAAAGTGGCTCCATCCATTAAGGGCTACGAGAACTACTCTTGGTAAACAACAGAGAACGAGAGACGGAAAAAATATTTTCCCAATGACACAGATAATGGACCCCAAAAAAACACAAAAAAAACCTCTGTACTTTCAGAAGATGGAGAAAAACACACTTATATACCACCCAACAGTCCCTGGCTGACCAGAATAAACCTTTGAGTACCTGGTCTCTTTCTTCCTGACCACCCCCCCCCCCACCCCCACCCCTGCAAAGCCCCATAAAGGCCCCTACGGACGAGGACCCTCTATGGAGGTGGTCTTCAAAAGATTCCATTAGAAAATCCCCTTGTGTACCTCTGCAACCTTTGAGATATAGTGGATCAAAAAAATGTTGCCCCTTTCTTACAGCCAGGAAATACTCTCAAGTTCCCCTTCCACCCAACAAACAGGGTAGGGTATTCTGTGTACCATAAAAACAGGGTAACCATGTGGGTCACTATTCATGTATTTATTGCCAGCTATATGAGTTAATCTAGACTGGGGATAATTGCAATTTTGTTAATGGCTGTATGAGAATGGAAAGGCAAACTAGGATTGCGGGTTAGGTTTTTAAATCTATATGCAAGCTATATGGGATTCTAATAAAATAGTTTTTGTGTATCTCTGTGTGTGCCCGCTGCTCTTTGTGTGAGCGCTCACCAAAAAAAGAGCCTCTTACCGTCAAAGCAGCTTAGCACTGTGAGCAGGGTCTACATTCGGTAGCACTCCTGTGGGTGGAAGAGCCTGACTGACTGGGAGTGTAAAGTATTACTATACTCCACTGCTCCAATGAACACTCCAGCCCTGCTCCAACTCCCTCTCTCTCTGACGCACACAGACAACCAATACACAAAACGATCGCTTTTTTTCTTCCACATACATGCCCAGAACGCACAGACAAAGAGGCTAAGTGGCCTGAGAATAGCGCGCTCCCTGGTTGGGTGGCAGCGCACGGTTAATGAGCTGGGGGCCAGATGCCTTTCTTCGACGACAGTCTGTGAGTGCTTAATTAATCAGACGGTTCTCCGGTCTCCCGCCCCATGCATCTGCAGCCACCCCGTGCCCCGCCACGGCCTCACTCCGCCCCTGGCACTGCCCACACCCCTGTCGCTGCACCATGGCCTGGCTGGCACGCAGCACGACTCGGGATTACATGAATGACGATTATACGTCGCTTATGGATTTCAGCCACAGTTTGGATGTTGCTGGGAGGGTGGGATTCTGGGCTTGGATAAAGCTCATGCTCTGTCGTGCGCATGCACACGCGCACACACACACACTCTTTTAGAGGAGAAAGCTGCACTGTCACCAGAGAAACACAAAAGAAAAGGGGATTGTTGGTATTAGCTTACGCAAACAGCCCTACAATAGAGCTTCTAAACATGACACTAATCGTGCCATTACCCCCTTGCGCTTTGTACAAAATTAGATTCCCAAAAAAAAAAAACTAAAGCTCCATTTCCAGTATTTTTTTTCCCCATTCCACCGAATCTAATTTAGACAGGCCGGTGCAATTCTCTGCTGCCAGAAGAGGATGGTCAGAGAGGATGAGATGGATAGTCAACATTGTGCCAGGCTGTGATATAAGAGGTGAGAGGCGGCAGCCCACAAGCAAACATTGACACGGCCAAATGGCTATTTCAGAGTGTGATATACATGCAGAGCCACACAGCACGAACACAAGGAGCGTGCTGGGAGAACCAACGCTGTGCAGCCACCCCAGACATCACACAGAGTGGTACTGCAAGTACACGGCTTTATGACAGACATAATAAAGTACTCCAAAAAAAGAAAGAGGTTTTCAGTACACCTTTACAGTGCCCCTGTGTGTGGGCCAAGAAAAGGCAGTTCCCAAAGATTTCAGGTTCCAAAGCAACGAAGCGCATCAGATAAGTCCAGAAGTTTCCCTCATGGGGGATGGAGTCATATCCATCTATCTCTCTATCTAATACACTGAGATAAGGTGTAACTGTTTCACTGTGTGTGTGTGTGTGTGTGTGTGTGTGTGTGTGTGTGTGTGTGTGTGTGTGTGTGTGTGTGTGTGATAACCAATGGGGAGCGATAGAGGGACGTGTTCAGACACCTGGAGGCCTGGTCCTCTGAAAAATGCAGGGGAGGAAGCAATCTCTCCAGCCTCTCCTCTAACCCGTGCTCCACAGGCAGACTGGCGAGCGGCGAGAGGGGGATAGCTGTCAGCTGGCTGACGGCAATCAAAGGGGCCCCATGGAGCTCCCAGCATGTCCCCTCCCTGTTCATTACCAGCACAGGCCACGGGGCTGTGAAGTCTCAGGCTGTCACGCGGCAGCAGCAGGCAGACAGTTAAGCGTCACGCAGCAGCAGCGGGCTTTACCTTCGGCTCGGACGGTGAAGGGGGAGTCTCCGGGTCGCTTGGCCGAGAACTGGCCCCCCAGGGAGGTCATTAGGAAGCACAAGCTGAAGAAGCCAATCCCAGCTACAAAGATCCTGAAATGGAGACATAGAGGGGAAAGAGGAAGAGAAAGAGCAAAAAGCAGGGTTAGAACTCGTAGGCAAGGAGAGATTATGTATAAGATAGAGAACAGATAGAGGCGCAAGTTGAGTGGTGAATAAACAACAAAAGCAGTTTAGTCAACTCTAACAAAAAGCCAATGGTACTGAAGTGATGCAAGTCTAACATAGTGACACTTGTCCGATCTGTACTTTGAAAACAAATGAGTCCAATGAACTATAACAATGCGATGTTTACTTGCTTGGCTGTTATATCATGGATACCACCCACATGAATGAATCTGCTGTGATCAGTGACCTCTCAAAAGCAACTACATTAGTTCAGATGCCTTTCTTCATGACAAGATTTTAAAGTAAACATATTGTGTACCGCTTCAAAGGGACTCACTGTCTTTATAAAAATATCTCATACTTATTAAATTAAAAAATGTATATGGCATCTTCGTGTGCCATAAATTATCCATTGAAATGTAAAAACAAAAAAAACAAAATAAAATCAGGGAAAATGCTGGCGGGAGAGTCATATTTACATTCTGTGTTTTAGTGCCCACTTTAGTCACTACTGCGTTTTCAACTTGAAAATTGGCAAAAGAAATTCGCTTATCATAAGCTGAAGCGAATGGCATTTAACAGAGAGCCATGCATTTTAGAGGGATTTAGACTCTAGGAATAAAGTGCCTGAAAGCACTGTCACGCCATATCACTGTCCAATTTCTAGGGTAATGTGAAAAGCTCAGTTTTGCACTCACGAGAGCATATCCAGCTAGGGGGAAAGCAAGCAAACATGAGTGCTGAACTATTAAAATAACCATAAACTACCTGATGTTTACAGATTGTGATAAACAATATGTCCTAATTCTAGATCAAATAAGTAGGATGATACTGCTGTGCATCTTGTATGTCAAATCCTCCAATGGGCAGTAACAAGTGATTTTGATTCAAAAACCCCTAGGACTAAATATGAGAATATAAAGAGACTATTGCTGCCAATAAGCCATTT
>JAPMUY010004681.1:47500-324055 GCA_026901105.3 Galaxias olidus
GGGGAAAATTCTATCATGCTAATGTCCATAGACCACGACCATGATGACCAATGCAGCCTTGCAAAAACCTTGTTTTTTAATGCAAGTTCGTTTCAACCACCCTTGGCAGGGACACTCATATAAAAAGATTGAATTCAGTTTCAAAGTATACATTTGAACTAAAATAAATATCAGTATGGAATTTTTGCTGTATAAGAGAAATGCTGAGTTATACACATAAAGTTAGGCTTTGACGACTAAACCATCTGTTTGTATGCAAGATGTTGGCTGTTGAGACACAAGCTTTGATTTCCACAGAAACACATGCATCATATTCCAAATGAGGAACATTGCTGTTGTCTTGCTTTAATTTTTTTATATAAAGTACTGATGCCAACATGAAGAATGTATTGATTTATGACACAGACTCTGACTCTAATCATCAAATAATGAAAAGGATTTGTCAACGTTTTTCCTTTCGCTTGTTTGAGCTTCGCCTCTAGTCCACTCTGACATGCATTACAGTAACAGCCATATGACAAGAGGATAAATCTCTCCCTTGTCTGAGCGCACCCTCATATTATCCTGTACATCCATAATATTGAAAAAACATATGATCCATATTATTATATGAAGACTTATGACAGTTTCACAGTTTTTGTGATGACATTACTTTTATATGTATGGTATTTTATAGATGTAAGAATGCTATGATTTTTACTGGTCAGACCTGCTGAACGTGCGGTCAATGAAAAAAGAAATGCGTGGACAACAAATAGATTTCTGTTTTTATATTCCTCATGCACACACCTCCACAAAGCTCTGACAATCAGCATCATTATTATTATTCAAACTTTATTCCAGACTCACAGGAGGGTCCATACCAAACAAACAAACAAAAAAAAATAATAACAAGAGAAATACAAGACAAAACCACAAGTCATTCAATTTTACGAAAGACAGTTTGTATGTAGGCTATCTCGCCAATGTTTTCGGAGCCTGGATGAGTACCGAAAGCAACTTTTCCTCGGGTCGGTTAAAGCCTCTATGATGCTGTTCTCCGACTCATCCAAGCAACACGTAAATTTATACATTAGATGTCTTAGAAGTGCCTCACATGTAGGAACACCAATGAACACAAACAGTTGACTAGCACGATGCCATCTAGGAACCTGAAGCAGTAACCTCATTGCATCATTGTAAGCCACTGTAAGCCTTCGCATACTACCTTTCTGGTAGCTACACCAAAGATGAGCTGCATACATAGGTGTGCAGAAAGCTCTAAATAATGAACATTTACATTGACAGAACACATGCTAAACTTGCGAAGCAACATGTTGGTCTGAGCATATAGTTTACAACACTGTCGATAGATATCTCTGTCATCATTCAAATTATCAGTAAAAACATGGCCAAGGTATTTTATTTCCTTGGATATCAAGAGAGGAATATCGCACAGATAAAACACAGGAAAAACTAATCTCCTACCTTCTCTACTTCTGAATATCATGACATTACTCTTTTTGGCATTAAATGTGATGTTATAATCCTTGCCGTACTGTGAGCACACCTTCAGTAATTGCTGCAGACCGGCACTATATGGACTAAAGATTACCAGGTCATCAGCATACATAAGATGATTGATAACAGAGTTTCCAACAAGACAGCCTGTGTTACACCCATTCAGTTGTTTTGATAGATCATCCATATACACATTGAACAAAATACAATTCAGAACAGTCAATAGAGTTCATAATTATTTCACTGGAGGAAATAATTAATTACATTATAAGGGTAGTTAGTAGTGTGTTTTCTAAAACTAGTGTCCTTTTCATATATTGATGGCTAAAACAATAATGGAGTGTGAGAAGTAGACGACACCAGACCAAATGGGGGAGATAGCGGTTGAACTCATGAGAACGCACACCACCTCAGTGCACAACAAAACCACCTCTACAGTTCAGAAGACCGGTGTTATCTCCCTCCTTATTGTAGCCCACGGCTGTGCAGCCCGTCTAAAAGACGCCTCACTTCAAAGCCAATAAATTCTTTGTTTACCAACGGTGGGGAGGAAGCAGAGCGCCTCGAAGCAGCTGTACAATAAGCCTGACCCGAGGACGTCTTCTCCCTGCCTCGCTCAGTCCTTTTCCCGTTGACGAGCGTGATAAGCAAAAGGCGCCTGAGTGCACTGCAGCACTCTGCTTCCTTATTGTGGCCCCGGGCCAGGAGGCAGCAGATGAGAGGAGCGTTTTTTTTCTCCTTCACCTGTTTGGAGGGAAAGCTTCACCTTGGAGCTTTTTTTCCCCACTGATTCAGACTCCAAACCTGGGGAGAGATACTATATAACGCTTTTGTAAGAGTGGATGGGCTTCTGTATAAAATTGTTTGAATTAGTTTTTTCTTCATTGCTTTAGGCTAAAATTGTTATAATAATAATAAGTAATAGTTGAGTTTTTGAGAAGGTTACACACAAGAATTGTAGAGTATATGAGAGATAACTGAATATTGGATGTCTTGCGATGTAGATGCATTATATTGTACAGTAAATAGTGAACTGATGTCCAGGTGATAAGATCCTTTTTAATAGACCATTCAACCACTAATATGGTATAAAAAAAAAACCTATATATTTTTACTAAACTAAACAGAAAAACAAAACAAAATCTACTGCTCAAGACTTTTAAGGATCTTATTTTTTACACTACGCCGTGCAAAACAAATACAAATCAATCACCGGGTGACAGGATATTTTTCATTTTCTGTGGACCATGGCTGGTGGAGGGAGAGCTGTTCTGTGCTCAGGTAGATCAGACTTCAGGCACATCAAAGACAAACTTCTCCCAGGGCTTGGAGCTGAACAGCAGTCACCGGTTTCTCCCTTCCTATGCAGTCAATATCTCTGATTCTCACAGAGGAGAGAGCAAGCTAGTCTATACCCCTGTAGAAAATGAAATGGTGCAGTAAGAAAAGTAAGAAAAGTAATTATTGGTGGGAAGTTGCCGTGTTTAGGAAGGGGTCTATACTCTTTTATTATTCTGCATTCTTTCTTTCACTGCAAAAAGAATCGACCGGCTGTCTAATTCTCCGCACTAATCCTTCCTCCTCAAGGACTTTTCAACTGAACATCCTGTAGTTTATCACATTACAAGTGTGAGCTACCTCAATGATGTGCAAAAACACCCTTGTTTGCACCTGGATGTGCGTGGGACTTGGCTGTGTTACATCAGTGTCTGGCACTTTAATTATCTGTTCATTTCACCTTGTTGGAAGAGTATGTTAATTATGTGCCTAGAGTCCCTGCTGTTCACAGACAATGTTGACAGATTTGGTCCGTCTAATACAGGGCTTTTCTCAATACCGACTGACAAACACAGGCTGGGTTTATTATCAATATGGTAAAGAAGCTTTTTGTAAGACACTTTTTGTACAGTGGAGAAACTGAAAAATACAAAATAACTGTTTTGAAAGTATATTCTTGCACATTGCATTGTACTTGACAGATATTTTAATTAACAGTGCCAAGTCTTTCAAAAGCCTAGTGAGTCCTCACAATGTAAATTCAATTCAAAAGGGCAAGTCAATGAAATTCAAATGCCTCCTTCACTGTAATGAGAGATGTGTACACACACGTTTAATGAGACAGGGGACGTGAGTCACAGTGTATACGAAATGGGGAGGGTGAATGATTAGGAAAGAAAATAGAGCTCTAAATTAAATAATTTTATTTAACCCCTTATTTTCTTTCAATATTTCACTTTCACATTTTGTACACGCTAATCAGTGTCAATCAATATCAATATACGGCTTCAATGGGGGAGAGCATGTCGCTAAAGGTCCTCCGTGTGACTGTCAAAATGTCTCACAGCTCAAAGAGGAAGGAGAGAACACGTCTGTATCACTGCAACACATTTAGTCACATCCCAATGAGTGATATTCTGGAAAGTCCACTAATGCTGTATCGACTACTTCCCTAAAATGACTAGGACATAGAAGCTGTGATGTTACTTACTTCATAAGAAACTGAGAAAAGCATCAGAAAAAATCCTTAATATTTACTTAATAACAACAACGATCAGGAATAATAAAATAAATGTGTCCAGACATTATATTTTTACACTTATATGTCATCTTAAATGTGCATGACCGCATGTGATAAACATTAACCATTCAATTGATAGTTTTGATTGTGGGCCGGTTTCTCGCTAGAGATACTCTGATTTACTGAGTCACTGTGGTCTAGGAACACTGAGGAGAAGGTCTTGCTCTGAATCATTCCCAGATCATTACGTTTGGCCATTAAGGGGATTCCAGACCATCCAATCTGAAGGCTAACGCTGTCATTAGTTCCATCAATGAGGCCAAAGATTTGAATGGCCTCCCCAGAGTGTAGGCTGATACGCTGCCTTTTCTACTTAGCAGTCCAATTTTAATGGCGCAATAATTAGATAAGGACTATAATGGCCACTGAAGCCAATCTCTCTTGGCTGGTTTGTGTTCTGTGGCAAACCCTAGCACGGTTCAGATTCTATCTGGGGGATTAAAAGGCAGAGAATTTTCATTACATGCCCAACACCTGAGCAGATGTAAGATATACTGTATATTAAAAATATTTAGAAAGAAAGTCCCCCCAAAAAGACATTTAGACTTTTTTTGGTTTTTCAGTTTTTTTCTACAATGCGACTCAAATAAGTAGTAATGCATTCTGAAATCTGTAGTATGGTCACTCAATGTGAGTGACACATTATTCCTGATAACTAAACAATTTCTTTATAACCCACCCGCAGCTTACAAAGGAAAAAACTTTATTCACAGTTTTTGTGTGTTATTAGGCCAACAATGTCTTTCTCCAAGGAGCCTTTCAAGCTGTCCACAAAGACAGACAATTAGTAATGACTTGCCATTGAAGATCAGCAACTTCCATCTTTGAATGTTCTTTTTCTTCCATAACTCAACAGAAGGGGTGCATGCAACCATAACAACCATAAAAGGTAAGGTTATGTTATTTATTCCACTGCATGATTTTATCCAAGGATTAAAACATTACCATTTGTGCATACAATGTCATAGTGATATGTCATAGTCCTGCCAGATTCCAACAATGGTGTGGTTCTAACACATGAGCATCACAGGATATGTGGTAAACATACAGTTTGAATGGTGTTGGAACTGTGTAAGGAGGAGTTTTGTTTGGGCATGTTTAGGATGCATTCCAGCCTTCTGGGAGGAGAAAGTAAAACTGTTTGGATCATTAAATTAGCTTGTAAACAGTCAAGAAACGTTCGAACTGACTCTGAATATACTGTTTAGACGTACAGCAGACTCTAAAAATACTGTTTAGACGTACAGTATCTTAATGAAATGAAGAAAACGCATGTTAAACTGATAAAAGTTTGTCACAACAGTGCTAAAACTGCACAGATATTTTCTAAAGCATAGAGAAAATTTGTGAAAAATAAAAAAACAAAAGACCAGACTTCCGCATAACAACAAGCCCAAAAAACGACATAGAACAAAGCTGGTGACTTCTGTTTTTGAAAACAGTGTAGGCTTGACATGATGAAAAATACTCTGCACACCACATGTCAGGTTCTGCCCCACCTTCTCCATTATTTCCTTTGTGACCCTATACTAATTCCATTGAGGAACAGGGACATGTTTCCACATGCTTGTGTGAAAAGGTGAAGTAAAAGCCAGAGCTTAAAGGAGTGTACATGTTACGGTTCGGTTTTTTGATGTGAGGGAGTTTGTTAAGGCTGGAAGTTTTTAAGAGGTATGTTTACATGAGCTGTTGCCTCGTGGTGAGTTTCAGTTCTGCTATGGCATCGTGTTTCATTTTTGCGACATGTACACCTTCTTGGTCTGTTTTTCAGCACTAACTGCTCTCTCTGTCCTGTTTTATTATGAATGGTGAACCTGTTGAAGATGTGGTTAAAACAAATGAGAAGCACTGAGGTATTTCTTTGCTGGGTATTATGGCTTGCTTCTTATGTCAGCATCAAAGGTGAGTCGTACCTCAAAATCATGGTTTTAAATGTATGTGTAAAGAAGATACAAACGGATATAATGTCAAGTAGGTCAATAATTAAGATCTACGTGTATATACAGCAACAACTTGTAGATATTGAGGAATATTTACACATATCAGAGACTAACAAACAGGGTTGGAGTTATGTGGGAGCCAGTGGGAGGTGAGCTTCCATAAGGAGGGGTCTGAGCTCCCATGAAAGCAGTAAAGGCATGCATCTGTGGGGGTCGCCAATACAGTGTACCGGTTGAGCTTTTATTTATTTATCTCCGCCACTAACGTTAGAGACCCCCACAAAGCTCAGATTATAACTTGAACCCTGCTAACAAATACGTTTGAAATGTGGTTGTGTAAAAAATATGTACATCTGTTTTTCTCTGACGGCAACAGCTTTGATTTTAGTGCACACAGCCCTGACCATTTATGTTCCTGACACTATTTAGTCAACCTTTACCATGTCATCTATACATAGGCAATGTACGTGTTACTACCAGTGAAGAAGTCTTGGCTCAGTGTGACAAGCCTGTGACACTGACCTGTAATGTGACTGTCCACGAGTCCATAAGCAACCTGAGCATCAAAAAGCTGGCATGGCTTCTGAATGGAAGCGAACTGTGTACGGTGAACGAGAGTAAAGTTGACGATGGCTGCAACACTGTCTCTCATCGTACAAATCCCAGTCTCATTCTGACGGTAAATGGCCAACCGTCTAGTCTGGGCCAGTACACATGCAAACTGCGCTCTGACCTTGGTGTTGAAGACAGTACCTCGAATCTGAGGATGCAAGGTGAGTTTATTTGTTGTTGGTCAAAAAAAATTGATCTGTCATGTATGATGAACGTTGGTTCCGTGCACATTGTCAAACATATTGTCTCCTTCATCTTAAATGTTTCAAAAGTGTGATCATAGATTCATATTTCCCTGAAACCAATCTGTTACAGCCTTGTTAAGGCCATTCTTTATTGGGCTTAATGGCACTGTGGAATCTGCTCAATGCAATCCTGTATCTTGGTTGAATACAGCATTATCGGTTTTATAGTTACAGGCAGCATGGTGGCTCGGTGGTTAGCACTGTAGCCTCACAGCAAGAAGGTCCTGGGTTCAATCCCCACCTGACCCAAGGGCCTTTCTGTGTGGAGTTTGCATTTTCTCCCCGTGTTCGCGTGGGTTTCCTCCGGGTACTCCAGTTTCCTCCCTCAGTCCAAAAAACACACAGGTTAATTGGTGACTCTAAATTGCCCGTAGGTGTGAATGTGAGTTGTTGTCTGTCCCTATGTGTCGGCCCTGTGATAGACTGGTGACCTGTCCAGGGTGTACCCCGCCTCTCGCCCTGTGTCCGCTGGGATAGGCTCCTGCAACCCTGTACAGGATAAGTGGTGAAGCTAATGGATGGATAGTTGCGGCCTGCCACTCTACTTTCTTCCAACAGATTTATTTTAGCCACAACAGACAACTCCTAGCTACGTTCTAAAATCTAGAAGATCGAGAAAAAACTTTACAAAATATGGATGTTCCACTTCAAATAACTAGGGGGCCCGAAAAAACTAATTAGTATTAACACTGGCAAAGGTTACAAATTCTCACATTCTTTATTTTATGTTTTCAGAATGCTTCCAAAATATGACACATAGCTGGACGGAGTCCCAGCTGGAGTGCCAGTTCCACGGAGTTTACCCAGCAGGTACAGTGCACTGGTTCAATGGCCTTGAAAACCTGACAGATGTTGCCACCACCAAGATGCAGCAGGACCAGAAGGGATTTTCAACATAAAAAGTACCCTTACTATGTCCAAGTCATGCAACTGCTCACTGTGGATTCCTGATTCAGGAAGATATCTCTACACCGGTGAACCTCAACATCTGTTTACCATGGACTACGGAAAGTCGTCCGGGGACATGCTCAAATTGCAGTGGGTTCTTGTTTCAGTTGGAGCCATTTGGCAATTTCTTACCAGCGTACCAATCTAAACTTACCCGCATCACAATTTCAGGTCTAATATATGGCTTTGGCTGTGTTAATGTAGTTGCTTAGGAAACAGCTGTTCATATGGCGTCCAATCCATTGTTGCTGGAGCAACATGTGGTGGGCACAAGGCATTGTGGCTTTTTTTATCCTCTACGTGGCTGAAGTGATTCCGAGTTGCTACGGAGATACAAATGACAGGACCTTTGCAAGAAAATATAATTTGAAGGCTACAGTATGTATTTTTTGGACTATACCATTCCAGTGTCTATAATGTACAGTATTTTACAAAAGTACTGTAGAACACTGCCATCTACAGAGTACATAGAGCTTGGGTATTATCAGTAAGAGCCAGCAGGTGTCCCAAGTAGTCACAGCCTTCCTGAACGTTTTGAAAGTGAAAGATGCTCAAATCAAATGGAAGCGGCTATCATGTGGGTGTGGCAGAATTGACACATTGATTGATTAACAGAACCAAAAAGGGTTCTTTGGTTCGTAATCATGTGGAACCACTTCTTGGTTCTATATGGCACTTGTTCCAAATGGTTCTATGTAGACCTTTATCAAAGGGTTCTTCATAGCACCTTTGCAATGTGGTTCACACTTCAAATGGTTATTAGCTCATGAAATATGCAGAACCTCATATGGTTATACGTGAAGCCGTGTCAGAACCTTTTATATTGCTATGTGGCCCCATATAAAGAATCTCTGAAAAAACTGCGTTTTGAATATGGGCGATGCACATCGAACACACTAAACTGTTACTTTTTACTGAGAAATTGTCGGCCTACTTTTTGTCAAGTCAAGTTGTTAAGTTCTGTAAATACAAACGTCAAGACCTTTGCAATGAAATGTAATTATGTATGCTAAAATTGTTTCCAATAAAGCACATATAAGCACAATATTTTATATTAACGTGTTATCCGTACATTTCTTCTGATAGCATATTGAAATGTCTATGGGAGAATGAAAGAATCACTGTTCAGATCAGTCCTCTTGAAGTCTCAATATTTAACACTCATTTTGTCTGCCACCGGGTATGATCTCCCGCGAAACAGTAATTAATTGATTTATGGCACAAGGAAGACACTAAATCAGGAAGACATGCCCACACATGGATTATAGTCGTTGATTGTACTAGCTATATGCAGTGACCACAAGCATTCTGCATGTCTTCTTTGCAACGGTTATGGAAAAATGATTACACCAAGGGGTCACCAAAATCATCTCCTACAGATGGACTGCCTCCAGTAGCTTTAAGATGAAGATAAAAGTGCACAAATCTCTGCTACTACCCAGAGCATCAATCACATTGGGTATAACCTCTTGTAGAAAGCGACGTAGCACAGGTCAACTTGTTAAGGTACAGCTAACTTCCAGTTTGATCCAGTTAGAAGATGGAAGTGTTCTGAGACTTTTGTAAAAAAAAAAAATCCTTCTTACTAATTGCCGATTACAAATGGATGTTTTCAGTATGCATTATCATATATGATGATGAAACCAGCGCAGCGGCACCACTTCCCCTGTTTGTCTCCATTTTTCTTCTTCACCACAAGATGGCAGAGGCATCCCAGCAGAGGACATATATTTAGCACTAGCACCCTCACTACCAACCCTCGGCAGAATAATTGCATTTGCGTAAAACATATGTATGGAACACATGACATCGCGCTGTTCCTTCGCACCTTTTGAGACGTGCAGGCGTTACATCCCTCTCTGTGTCTTTAAGAAGTCTTCACCACCTACTGAAATGTAAGGAATATAGGGGAAATTGCACGTTATTATAAACCACTTATTTCAATCTGGAAAACTGGACTTACACAATTCTTTTTGTTTGACAAAAGATAATTCTGTTTTACATGATATATACAGTACATATTGTACATTCTGGACGTGCAGTTAAAATCAATAAAAAACTTTTGAGGCAGATATAAGCTTCATTTAGCATCATGCAGCAGAGAGATATTTAAGGTGTGCAGGTGTGTTTGATTGGGTAATTACCTAAATTGTTCAACATCTACGGGCTTAAGGGTGTTGATCTCAAGGTGAAAAACATATTTATGATGGATAGTTATGCAGTTTTTAAAGAAAAGGGAATTTTGAAAAGCTGAGTCCATACTTACCCTGAATCCAAACTAACCCCAGTCATAGTTTTTGAAAGAGTTCAGTGAACTCAACAACGGGGATATAAACAACCTTTAAGTTCAGAGCGTATCAAAGATGCCATTTCAGATCTCAATATTTTATTGTAATAGAACAAATTACCCTTTAAATGCTTTCTTCACCGTTGCTTGAATCAGGCATCCTTATTGTAAAGCAACGAAGTTGGCCCTTCGGAGAAGTCAACAGCTCTCGACAAACCAACCAAGACTGAATTGAATAAGCAAACACAGAATCAGAAACACACAGATCAAAGTCGGAAAGGCAACCCATTTGGTCCATCTCCAGGACCATACATATGTGCATTTGTTTGCTTATATTTGCCTGGGTTTGTAGAGAAAGGTGTCTACTATATTTTGGCATGCTAGGTGTATAACAGGTTTTAGGTACAGAGGCCAGCTTCAATGAGGTGTTGTGTGATCAATCTTGAGTAAGCATCTGTTAAAGTCAAGTGTTAGAATTGAGTGAAAGATAGATACAACACACCACTGTTGGATTGGAGACCCGTTGCCATGGTGAACAGAAGCTCCAAAGCCTTACACGGAGACGAGGTTAAAATTGATTGTCTTATTTTACTTTTTTCTTTTCATTTATACTTCTCTCTCTTTTTCCTCAGTTGATTAGGTGGTAAAGAGATTTTGTTCCAAAAACAAAGTGATTAGAAAGCTCTTTGAGATGTACTCCGCAATCACATTCTTTGTTTGACAGAGAATGATGTATGGGTATCGTGTTTCTTCAGGCAAGTTCTGCCCATGTTCTTACATCACTAAGTAGAGCAAAAAAGAAACATTGACTATAACTACAAAAAAAAAAAAAAAATTAAGTGGCAATATCCTGTAGAGAAAGACAAAAAAAAATCTAATGTGTGGCAATGACTGTATTCAGCAAGGAAATCATTTCTTTGTCGGCTTGTTTAATATCTCTCTATCAGATTGTGATGGGCGTAACCTGGTGTTAGGTGTGAAAGGGGGCAAACAAATCTTCACTGATTGCGAGCGCTCGACACGTCCACGCAGTCTCAGGAGTAGAGACTGGATAGCATACAGAAACAACAATGACATGGCAATGCAAGCTTGGATCAATAGTGAGGAAAACCTGGACATCCTGGCACTTCCTCACACAAACTAAACATTTTGACAATTTGCATAAAACGTGTATAAAACGTGCGCTGAAACAATAGGATGTGTTGAGAATTGAATTTTGTTTTTTTCTTACTTTACTTTTCCCCTCTTGTTTGTTAATATCCAACAGGGAGAAACTGTGCACATCTGAGATGTTAAATTAGTCCCCTAAGAATATATGAAGCCATTGTGGCATGCACTCACAAACACACAAAAAATACTTACCAACACACAAGATCAGTAGGCAACCTGGTATTGCCCACGCAGTGATTGCTATAATGGTTAGTCAACCTGAAAACATGTGGGCACCTATCACGACTGCAGAGATGTGTTGACGCATACAAGGCACAGCACTGGCATGTGACAACGCTTATCATCCCCACAGGACAAAAAGTACTTAAAATGCAGCGCACACGTCATCAAAATGTTGAGAAATTGATCTACTCATGTTAAGAATTTAAATGAACCTTCATCATAACATTACCTTGCCATCACTAATTTATAGGTGCAACATTATCAGCAATGTCTAAATAAAGGGCAATTGAATCCCTAAATACAGTCAAGATGGCCTTTGATGAATGGATGTGGAGTTCAGTTGAACGTTCACAGGATCACACGTTTTTCCATTTCCTGCTGCACAAACGTTCAGGGCGCTCAACGTCTGAGGAAGAAGACCGGCCCAGATGAACCCAGATAAGGTCAAATCCGCTAACAGCGCCATTACCCTCGACAATCCCCCATCTCACTTGAAACAACAGGGGTTTCTGAAAAAGACATCCTGCTCTGTATTTCCATCAATCTCTCCACATCGTCCTCCCATCCATCTGTGCCTACATTTCTGAGAACAGACCCGGACGGTTGGGCTATAGCTAAACGAACTGATAAAATCGCCACCATATCACACACATCCACAGACCACACATACTGTGTGCGTGCACATGCTCACACACACACACACACACACACACACACACACACACACACACACAATTCTATTTCCTGGCAACCATGCCCGAATAGCCCTCTCTCCAATGTGCAAGTAGCCAGGCCCAATCTGTAGCTAACCATTAACTGACAGAGTAAGTCATACAGCATGCAGGGGGGAAGCGGTCGCACGTTGTGCACATGTTGTCTCCATCGCAGGCGAGGCTGGACGATCTGATTCAGACTGCCCTGGCATCTGAAACATCAACTGTGACATGTAGAGGCCTAAATTAGGATTTCTGACAAGGCGATGGAGTTGAAACCCCATTAGTGAGCTTTACATCAGACCAACTCTGATAAATGTAAATATCATCAGTGGAAGTAGGCTCAGTGGGAGGGAGGACTAGGCACTGTGGAAAACATGACCACAAGAGTCTTCCTTTGTTGTTCCTATTTGCAGAAGCATACAGCCATCCATCTGGTACAGTCATGAAATCTACATGGAAACCTTTCATAGTGTGTGTGTGTGTGTGGGGGGGGGGGGGGGGTTGGGGGGGTGGTGTGTGTGTGTGTGTGTGTGTGTGTGTGTGTGTGTGTGTGTGTGTTGCATGTATTATAACAGAAATATGAATATATAATAAACAAAATCTGATAGTGGGAGTCTACTATCTGGTTAATGATTATTACACAGGTGTTAAAAAAGGTATACTAAAAGTTTGGAACATCTCTCCAAAGGGCAGCATTTGAAAAGCAGTACTTAGAAGGCATATGAAAAATGCTTTCTTATGCAGCCTGTTATACATATTTGAGATCTAAAATATAGATGTTTAGGGTTTAAAGGTCTACATCTGAAAACGTTGAACACTTGCGCAAGCTTTGGTTGGTGGTCGATTTATTTAATGGACAGATGAAAGTATCATTAGTCATGTATGACTGCGTCAAATATAATTCTCAGGCGCTTTGGTAAGACTCTTAAGAATCCCTCATCCAATCATCCTTTAACACCTTGTATAATGTCACACCAATTAAAATGCCATTCCCACAAAAGAGGCTTAGGCGGATTAAGCAACATTCGATGGTTGCAGAATCTAAAACACACAGTGAGGCACACATGCACTCAAAATCAATGTCTCACCATGGTACCCGATATATCAGGAGACATAATTAGACAATCGGGACGCTTGTTCGAGTACATCTACGCGAATCTAATGGCAGCCTCAAACAACCATCAATGTTGATTATGCCCTTTTGAAACATAGCTCATGCTGCATTCAAGAAGGGAACAATGTGTTTAGATGTACAAAATAAAACAATATAAAACAATAATAACAAAAAACTAAAACAATTATGAGCCTCAGACAAACCACCTCAGACTGAGGGCCAAAACTATTTTTCCCACTTCCTTCCTGTCTGGCCAGTTTGTGCATGCCAATTGTTATGGGAGTGCCATTGTTCAACAAGGAAATGAAACATTATCCAGTTGTGCTCAGTTTGATGGAGGCTAACTGGCAGATATACCCTGCTCTCCAAGAAGAGCCCGTTGGTTTCACATGGGTTCTAGGTTCTAGATGTTTGACTGAGAGGCCGGGGTTCAATAGAAACATTGTGTGGGCTCTACCAGGGACACTGTCAGGTGGATAAGCACCTGCTAAATGCAGCCCTCACACCGTATCCCTGGGAGTGAGACAAGATGATAGGCTGATGCGGTGAAGAGTCACTCTAGTCCTCCCACACGAAGCTGAAGTCACCCTTACGCCCAGAGTGGAGGGAACAGAGTGAGAGAGGGGTGGTAAGGTATCTTTTCTCAGAAGAATATGAATTGGTGAATTATAGCCCACGGTTGAATGCAAAAGTGTCTGGTCGACCTTTTCTGAAGAGTACACGTGTACAAATAGTCGGAGTTAGAGCTGGCACGCAACTGTTAACATACTGTAGAGCAGAAACCAACTTTATGTCAGTATCTCTCTAGGACTGATTC
This sequence comes from Galaxias olidus, assembly GCA_026901105.3. Lineage (NCBI taxonomy): Eukaryota > Metazoa > Chordata > Actinopteri > Galaxiiformes > Galaxiidae > Galaxias > Galaxias olidus. The sequence continues at coordinate 61,650 of JAPMUY010004681.1, forward strand.
TCTTCCTCGATTCACATTATATACTGATTCTGTGATTTTGTTCTCAACCTAGCGCAAAGGTTTACGACCGGATAATTTATTTGTTTATTCTTTTTCCTTTTCAGAGTTCCGGTGTTGATGGATTTCCATGTAATTCTATTGCCGCCGCAGCTTATTGCCCTTGTTTGATTTCTGCTAAGGACACAGGAGAATTCCCAGCCAGGCAGACTAGATTGTGTACCTCTGTATGTAGCCCTGCTGATCTAGTAAAACATTAAACCGTAAACGATCCATGGTCCGATGGGTTCGACATACTTCAAGGATCTACAGTCAGTACCAATGGAGGCCGCTGTCCCTGAATCAACCCATTCTCCTGTGACTCAGACTATAATGGTCAGCATTACTCGCCACATCACTGGCCATTAGCTTGCTGCATTGCACATCCACACAGGAACTCAAGTCATGTGCTTGGGACCTCAATACAGAGAGGCTTCAACCACCCAAGTCTGGCTGACAAAAATGTGTTAACAATCCTAAAGAGTCGTAACACTTTCACCGGGAAGTGTTTGCCTATACTTTCTGCACGTGCGTGTGCACTGTATTCACTTCCTTCCCTTCCAGTCTACACACGCCTGTTAATGTTTACATGGGGTGTTTACATAAAGTGATGCCCACGGAAGGATCTTTGGAGGAAAATCAGACGAGTTCTCATTAGGACCGAACTCGTTGACTGGTTGATTGCATGTATTTTCCCATATACCCCATTACCCGTGTTTGCAAACAAAACGTTGGCCATGCCCACCACAGTGCATCAATGCAATTTACCATGAACCAAAGGTTTATTCTGATCACTTCCAATATCAGACAGTACAGGCAGGACAGTGTTGTACCAAAGTTACATCATCCCAAAACATATTTTTTGCTAGAGACAGCCGTAACAAAAGCAATGACCCAATTTATCTTGACCCACTCTTAAGTTTTCAGACACAGATCGACAGCCAAACCTGTTCTCTCCAGTCAAACTCGCGGAGCTGGATAGTGTCTGTGCCCCTCTGAGGCAGATCCGTGAATAAAGCGGCTCATCTTTTAATTCTGACTCTATTCAAGCTCTGTGGGTTTAACTGTTCCCTGAAGCAGATTCACTCATCAACATGCTGAGGCAGGATCAATGAATCACGTGAGCGCTGCCTTGGCAAAATCTAAAAATTTCTTTCTCTCTCTCTCTCTCTCTCTTTCTCTCTCTCTCTCTGAATCTTTACATGAAAGGTGTCTGGTGCCATGTTGCTGAACTCGATATTGTTTACCACAAGTGTTTATTCATTCAGCCAAAGTTGACGTTTCTAGGGGGTCGCATTGGCCATTGAGAACTTACAATTATAAGTGGGGGTCCACCGTGGCAAAGAGAGCGGAGCTAAGCCTATTTCATTATGTCTCTCTGTAGTCAGCCATGTTCCTTCTAAGACAAAGGACAAACAACATAACACAATTGAACTGCAATAAATCGGAAATGATCATCATTGGCCCAAACTCCCTCACCCGCTCCATGTACAATTTCTCCCTCAACATAGACGGTTCCGTTGTCACCCCCTCCAGTCACGTCTGCAACCTCGGAATCATCTGGACCCTACCCTCTCATTCCTCCCCCATGTTAACAATATCATGAAAATAGCCTTTTTCCACCTCAGGAACATTGCCCGTATTGCCTTTCACTCGCCACTGCTGAAACACTGATACACACATTTATCTTCTCAAGACTCGACTACTGCAATAGCATTCTAAACGGCTCATCAAACACCACCATCAATAAACTGCAATATGTTCAGAACTTGGCCGCCTGCATGCTCACCTCAACCCGCCGCTCTGACCACTTCACCCCTGTCCTTCACGACCTCCATTGGCTCCCTATCAAATACAGGATCAACTTCAAAATACGTCTGCTCACCTACAAAGCCCTCAACAACCATGCCCCCTCTTACCTGTCTGACCTCCTTCACCTCCACACCCCTACCCGTCGCCTCAGGTCTGCCGACGCCAACCTACTAAGTACTACCAGGACCAGGCTCCGGACCTGGGGCGACAGGGCCTTTTCCGCAGCTGCCCCTTCCCTTTGGAATTCCCTCCCCATCCACATCCGTAACGCAAATACCTTAACAACTTTCAAAACAGCCCTCACATCCCACCTTTTCACCCTTGCTTTTGATATATAATTTGTTCTGCTTATTTATTTATTTATTTTGTTCTGTTCTGTTTTGTTTTGTTTTGTTTTCTCTGTCTTGTAATGCGTCTTTGAGCACCTGTAAAAGCGCTACATAAATTACATCTATTATTACAAGTATCATGGTCGTTGTTACAATACAACACTCTTATCCATATCTCGGGGGTAAAGCGTCAGTATCACCAGCACAAAGACAGACATGTGAATTCATACAGAAGGTGCACACACTATAAAGCTCGGCTCAATAATAGTCTTTGGAGAAAGCAAGTAAGGATGGCAAGTCATAGGGCCAAGCTTCTGTTTGTGTGTATATTGGATCATAAAAAGTGCTGCCTTGAGTTTCCATGGCAACGAGCGGTGGATGGAAGCTTTCCACGCTGCCACAAAGCAGTCAAACACAATAAGGTTTCTCCTAATAAGCTCTATCTCGCAGTGCCGTCCAGGGCCCACGAAACCTTCAACCGACAGCAGGTGAACAAAACACTTTACCGAATCACTTTAGCGGTTGAGAGGCGGAGAAAGCCTGGCAGTCCCCGCTAACTGAAGAGAACAAATCTTGATTCATGAAGGTTACACGAAGCAGAGAAAATTCTAAAAGGATTGCACATATGGTATATAAGATTGCAAACAATCCAACGCACTGTTGTGGGGCAATATAGTTTCAGCAGAATACATTTATATATATAATATATATATATATATATATTATATATGTGAATGTAGTCTGTTGAAATTTGCCCCACAGCAACAACATCAACCATCCTAGGAGATTCTACTGCGATGATTCTGTGACTTGGATGGCTTCAGGATGCAAAGCCATTCTGTCTTTAATGAAAATTAAAACCAAACAGTCTTTGCTTTCTAATCGTACTGGTGATCTTTGTCATTCCAAGATGATATAATCCCATGGATTGCATGCTAAGACAGCATGCCTGTTTCAGAATCTAGATCTAAATCAGATGAATGTCCCTGCCAAGCAGAGGCGCCATGTCTACGCTGTATGTCCCTCAGCACATTCTAAAACCAGCTAGAATGAGAGGTGTTCGCTTTACCTCATTTATGATTTACTGATAGTGCAGTGTATCATTATCATAAGGTCATATCATATCATTAACATGGTAAACCTTATAATACAAATTGTCATAATACATTTTCTTGCATCACATGTTTAAAAATGATTCATAAAAGCAATCACGAGAGCAGGGTGAATTACACATTTTCTATTTAATTTATTTTTATTGAACAGCTAGTATTACCCTCCCAATTTATGACCTGGTAGGATCCAATGATACTTCATGGGGCATTCTAAATCATCGGAACACACTTTGGGGTTTAAGCGTCACAGATGAGTGGGATGCAGGTTCAACATGAGGAAATAAATAAATAATCGGTTTTTAAACCTGCTTTAACAAAACTTCAGAATGAATCTGGAAGTGGTTTTGGACATCTGGGGTGGAGGATACCTCATAGGCTTTTCCTTCTTTCATACGCTGTTCACAAGCAATACCCCAGAGTGTTGTCAGATCCTCCTCTGGACTGACAACTCACTTTTGAAGAAAATAATCCCTAAATAAAATAGTAAATTCTTCCCAGAGTGGTACCTTCTCCAGTAGCACCTACCAGCCTCTCTTCTTCTGTGTTCCTGTCCTAGTATTGTCATTGCAGCCATTGAAGCTCAGGGAACACAAGACAGGCATGCATAGCTGTTCCAACAGTGTTTCCAAGTCATGATGAGAAACATGCAGGTCGTGATGAGAAACGTGCAAAATTAGGATTAGGGTCAATTAGGTAAGTTTCCGCCAAAAGTTTCAGAAGTCATGGATTCATGGATTCTGCTTTTATTATGAAGTGTTTATTTTAATCAAATGTTCAGAGGATCCCCCGAGATTGATTTGCCGGTTGCCGAGTATTCAGGCAGTCATGGCTGTGATCAGTCATCAGGACAGACCATTACATGGTAAGTGGGGGACATCATGACTCATACAGTGATGGTTCTCTCAGAACCAATATCACATTGGTTTGCAAGACATTATAGTTCGAGGACTGCTTGCATCTTCATGTTGATGGACTTACAGTGGTTAAGTGATCTATATGATTCTCACTTATCACATCAGAGAAGAGTAAGATCGTACACGGTAATCTTTCGTTTTCTCCCCTTTTTTTTACAATATAATACTTTACAATCAATAAAATATATATTATAATAAATATATTGTAAAACATAACATTTCATATATATTACAGTATATACTGTATAATCAATGTTTATACATTGCTCTTGAGGACAATAAGACACAACACGCTCAACTCACAATTAAAGCTTAAATAATGGGTGCTGAATCCTAAATGTATATAGAATAAAACAATAACAGCACTACAATTATAATGTTTAATATATAGCCACACAAATTGCTCTTCCCATATTGGTACAGTGCTTCATCGCCAGCTGTAAGCACAACTTCAACCTAGCTTGGGTAGACAAAATGAAAAGAATTACCGAAATTAAGTAAAATACATTTCCACAGTAAAGCTGAAAAAATTATATATAAACATCAATCCAAATCCATGGATACAGCAACGTTGCTTTTATGCAGCTATGGCAACGCACAGTCCTCAAGTTGTGGGCTTGACAATGAAATCAGCAGGCTCTCCTCACTAAGAGTGAGACAGAGAGTGAGCAACAGGGAAAGCAACACTTCTTGCCCATTGGATGCCATCTCCTTTTGTAACTTCAATACACATACACACTCTTTATTTTAGAAACACGGACTATAAGCTCTTGGGAACTTGAGGTTCAGCGAAATATAAAAGAAATACACTGTTTGCGTACACACAGTGATGTATCTCTGTTCCCTTACAGAGAGTGTTAGATCATCTCTTATGTTAATGTAATGCTAATAGCCTGCCAAAGGTGCTACAGAGATCCATATCCACTCTATTACATAAAATGTAATCAAAAAACAGGGAGCTCAAGGTCAACCAGCGTCTACAATCACCAGCCAAATGCCAGTGCTGGTAGTCGATTAATTTCCCCATTGGCTTTGTAACCTGGGGCTATATATGTGCAGTGTTTCCAAGTCGGAGTGCTTAACACATTTTGACATGTACAGTATAGTGTCACTTTAACAGATATGAATCACCACTAACACGAGTAGTGTTAGACCCGGCTATGGGAATAACATTAAAAAAATGATATACATTGGATGAAGAATTATTTAAAATAAATATTTTCCTTACACCTCAATGATTTTATTTTGTTTGCATTAGATTTTTGCCCCCCAAAAAAATCTTAAATTCTGTAAATTAACTAATGATCCAGCTGAATTTAATGTTATACAGTTTAGATAGGAAGACGCTTTTTCTAAGAAATAAAGGTGCTTGAAGGCAAAATAGTTTTGCCTAGTTGCTGATGTCTGTCTGCCTTTTCAACAACTACTTGTGTAAAAGTAGGGGAATCACAAAAATGGTCCAAACATATTACATTTCCATATGTAATTGTGGACTTCCAGACACACATTCAGAATAATGTTTATATGGTGGACAATCAAACAAGCACCAAGCTGTCTGCTGGTAAAATCTGTAGAAAAGGGGAAAACACAACACAAAGTGAGCCTTAAGCTAAGAGACTGTGTGTTTAAAAATATATAATTACATTCAGCCTCCTGGGTTCCAATACAACATGACAGTCTGTGAATACCAAATAGGTTCAAGAAATCATGCGTCTGTATATTCTACACTCACTCAGAAGTACATGTAATAGCCGAGTTCCAACTTAGGAGTATGTGGAGGAGAAATATAAGGTGCAACTAAATGGGTTCAAACTGGAAGCATTAGTGGCTGTTGCATTGAAATATATGTTTTAAAGTTATTTCTGTCTTCAGAAATGCAATGGTTTCCGCATGCAATTCAGTCTACTCACCACACTGCAAAAAGTGAAACGTAAGCAAGACCAAATATCTTGTATCAAGCCAATATATCTAAGATGTCTTACTGTAAGAAAAAATAGCTTCCTAAGACTTGTGGATGTTGGAATATTCATCTTGTTTCAAGAAATCTTGCTAAGTGAAATCTTCTTACCCCGCATTGGCAAATGAATTTGCTTTATCCAAGTTAACTTTGCCTAAATCTTAGAACATTTTTACTTATTGGGTGACATCCATTTTTTGCAGCATAAAAATGTCTTGTAGTGGCTCTCCTCTCACCACGGACACAGGCACAGGTGGTTGTCACTAATGACTTGGTATGCTGAGGTGACAACGTCTAGGAGGTGTGATGGTGGCCACACTCAGACTGTTTTTCCGTCAATCAAAATGGTGGCCACAGGCGCACCCCGCTCTGCACTAATTGGCGGTGAAGGCAGTGTAGCCAAGAGGTTACAGACAGGAGGGAGTCTGTAATGTAGTGTCAAAAACCAAGGACAATCTGTCTGGATTCCTACAGCCTAAATATAACTATGAAACACAATACTCTGGCACACATTATATTATGTGGAAAGAACACTGATATAATGTGATGCCACCATCAACACTGTTATTCAGATAAGGTCCGTAAAGGAGTAAAGGTCAGCTAGATGACAGTGACAGAGCTGGTCTTTTGACAAAACAAACTGTGATAAGCCAGAAAAGAGCCTATTGAATGGTTTGCCAATATATCTAGTGAGTTAAATGTCATCTCATTTTTGCCCTGAGTACCTTAGGATGCACAGACTGGATCAGCATAGAATGTTTTTAACGGAAACCTTTGGCACAGAACTCACAGTAAAGCTGTCGGGGAGAAGTGTGTGTCTCCTGGAGGGAGGCCAAACCAGGACACTAAGCGAAGGCTCTTTTCGACAACCTGAAAACAGCCAAGAGGCTCTTTAGTATGAATCACACTCTACCTGAGAGCATCTGTTGGTCATGGATCAAACAAATGAATAGCAATGTTTCTCCTGAAACAGAGAAAGAGATGGTTCAAGAGATGCTTGGCATGCAGACCTTTATCATTAAATCAGGGAATAAATGTTCCAACTGGGAGAGCCCGTATGGAGTGAACAACACAGGTTGAGGTAATAACACTTACCTCAACGTAATGTTCTTCTTTGGAGGGACACTCTAGAGGGGATACATCACGTTTAGCGAGCTGTGTAGGAAAGAAGGAAGTTCTCAAAGCTCACACGGCGTCCTCTTCCTCTCTTTGACCCAGTCCATACACCTTTTAAATCCCCCCAAGGTTGCCTCAGACCAGGAGAGAGAGAACGACTTCCGCGGTAATGACATGTAATGAGACCAAATGCCAACCGCCCCCATCCCCCGCCACCCCACTCATCCTCGATCCCTCCTGCACAATGAACTAGGACATGATGTACCACGCCGCACCATGTCAATGAAATGGAGCTCTGACCAAAATGTAGAGGTGGGGGTGGGGGTGGGGGTGGGGGGGTGGGGGGGTGAACGTGAGCTTTTTTTGTTTTTGCACAGACACATGCGATTGTGCCTTAGGCAAAGCATTGTTGTTCACCCCGTTAACCTAGTCACGACACCACCAAACCAATTATAGAACAGGTTTCAGGGTATTACCTGCTGATAGCTCCCTATTGCCATGGAAATTCAGACGGTTTCCTGCTCACTCGAAGCTTTCTTACCATCTGCAAGAGGATTTTTAAATTTGTGTTGTTTGGAGATTAGTAAATGAATGCTAGAAATATCTTTTTAAGAACTTGACTTGACTCAACATCTTTTTACATCTGCAATAACTATTCTGAAACTGCAAAAAAAAAGGGAAAATACTGATTTCTGAAGTCGTTTGAATAACCTGACAATACTGCAAACCCAAAAGGAATGTACTTCTCCCCTATAATACACAAAGTGGATCATTGTTGAAGGATGGGTTTCAAGAGCAGTTTCTGCCATTCCTACTGGGATGATTCATATGGGTCAATACCCTGCTGGCAGAATTGGAGAGAGTCCAAATAATAAGTTCATATTTTTCTCCCAAAATAGGGACGGAGCTAGGCAGCAATGGGATGTGTTATGTAGACAGTTGTTTTGGTTTTGTTCGGAATTTGGTCGCATTATTGGTCTTTCCCCTCATCTCCGATGCCCAGTCATTGTAAGCTAATTGTCCCTGAAATAACAAGATAAAAGTACATTCTAATGGCCATCAACAAAAGCACCCCTTTTGGTCAATAGATACCAGTGTTATCTGATAGTTGTCTACACGTACTATTATAATAATCAGTTTGGGAAATGTAAGCAACGTAAAAACATTAAATATATGTCACCATTACGCAAGCTAAGCCACAGTGCTTTGTAATGACAATTGTGTAATCAATAACCCATTTGATTTCGGTTCTCCACGAGACTACTGCTCAGCTTATATGTATTCAGACACTGTCCCATTAGAATCATACTTCACTGTGGTATATTGGGTCCGCACAGAAGGAAAGACTAAATGGTGAGCCACTGCAGTGTTTCTGGGTCACATTGATTCGATTGTGATATTACAGGACCATATCTAAGGTACCTATTTGACACAGTGCGACGGGTCAAGTGCGATCTCTCCCTTGGACCAACAGTAACTACTAACGATCAGACAGAAATAAATAGGTTAAAATATCTCAGAGCTGGCTGAAAAAGAAGCAGAGGCAGTGTTCAAGCAGCAGTAGCAGCAGTAGACTTCATCCTTTATCACCTCATCCCTCACAATAAGGCCTGACAGAGTGACTGAAGGGCCTTGTAGCTCGGTTCAGAGCCCTGTTAAATTGACCAACAAGATCACACTGAAATACACACGCACATGTACACACTTTCCTTTCTTTCTTTCTTTCTTTCTTTCACAAACACACAGAGACTCACACATTGTTAAAAATAAACAATCTCTACATCGCTCTTGTAAAATAATGGGAACAACACTCAAACAACCATTACATACATGAGTCTTCATTGAGAGTCGCATCTTTCATCCTTGGCAATCAAATATGGCATGTATAGCACATCCTATTCCACTTTCCTCTCTACAGCTCATACCACTGGGCCTCTGAGGTACATAGTACCAGCAACTCGATATCCAAGGGCCAAGAGTAATACCTTCACCGTAGTTCCTGACTTCCTCCTCCTGGTTATTGAAGTCAAACATATTGATTCAAGTAGATACTTGGAAAACAAATAACTATAGCACACTCAGGGCTGCTGCAGCATTACTCTGGATTCTCTCTATTTGAACAGAGTGACAAATAAAAAATATCAAGGGACCAAGAGGCTTTAGTTCAGAATAGGTAGGTGTGGGGAGACGTTGGAGAAGATATAGGGTTACTGTGAACTGGAGTAACTCCACCAGATGTAGCTTACAATCGACAAGAAAAAGGTAATCTATCCCAAGGTGGCTCAGCAATAAAGTATGCGATGTTTCCGTGTGAATATTTGTGTGTGCGTGTGTGTGTGTGTGTGTGTGTATGTAACCAGACCTTACATAAGGTGTAGGCTATTCATGGACAGGGCAAAACACTCTCAAGAAGCCCCACGGGCACTGGTCAAAGCTACCTCTAATGTATTCCGTGGTATCATTGCAACACAGGAAAATTAGAGGTGAAAGGAGGAGGAGAACTAGCGCTACGGTGTGACTGAAAAAAACTAAATGGGAGAAAAGGGGAATAAATAAACCTTATTGGCAAATGCTGGTAGAAAAAAAATAAAACACACCCCAGAAGAATTTGATGCCTGGCCATGTTTGTTGAAAGGTTGTTTGGAGGGTGAACCCCAGTGGAGAAACACGAAGAAAGTATCCATTTTGGGCCATTTAGCAGTGCAGCTGAATGTGAACTGCACTCTTAGAATCAATACCAATCTGCATGTATCTGGGTCAGTGGGAGCTCTGAGTGGCAGTGGGAGTGCAATGATAAAATGCCGCCTACACTGGCAGTTGACAAGCCTGTGTAGTGACACAGAGAGACCCGTGCCAAGTGGATCGGAGTGGGGAGCACGGCCAAGACACGAGAGACACTCCGGTCAGGTCTTCAGTCACTGGCATGAGAGGTTGGCACTGTGATAGATAAACACACACAGATGTTTCTTGAATTAAGTTTAGAAATGTCGTGAATTATCACATAATTTCTGAGATGGACAGTATATAATGGGTAAGCAATAAAGGAAGGCTTCTCATCCACTGAGTAACTAAAGTGCATTTTAAAGCAAGTTCAGTAGGTGTCTAGAAAAGAGTGCTTTCAGTTTCCTCTCTTCCCTTCCTCTTTGGTGTTCATTTCATATTCGAGTCCAGTAAAACAAACAGTAACAAACAAAATGCAGGCAAACAAACAAAAACAGGCAGGAGTCAAGAACTAGGCAACTTGCTCGAAGGTTGAAGTTAAGTGCAACACACATGTAGGTAGGTACAAACAATAAAGTCCCGGGAAACAAATACATAAGGGATCGTACGTAAAGAACAGGTGAAGTCAATTCGGCTAATCAGAACTCCGGAGACGTGGAGCACTGGAGTGAAGGTATGTGCGTGTGATAAAGGTTTTCCCGAGTTATTATGATACTATACAAGTAACATCATGAACAGAACTTTACTTCTAAGATAATATATTTTGAATGAATGAATGAATTTGAATTATATTGAATGGTAGAAATGGTGAAATAAGATTTTAAGTTTAGATAGGCCTTGGCCAAACATCACAGGAGACTTGTTAGAGGAATATGTTTATGAACAGCAGGAAAACATGCCGCTAGGTCATGAACTAGTTCGACTCAAGCAACCTGCCTTTTCATCTAAACTACTAAAAGATAATGTTCTAGCTAATTTAGCAGTTAAATTAGACTGATATTTATTGGTTCTCGTTATTTTTTTAAACTCCCGAAGGGCTAAGTTGACTTTTTCACTGTTAGTTCTGAAAAGCTGTATTCACATAACAATTCGTCATACAACAGAAAATAAAGGATGCATAAAAATGTCTTACAAAATACTTTTTGAAAACAGATCAGGATGCATCAATGTTTAGGAACGGTCGTTACAGTAGATTGCATGTTAATGTCTTTACAACCAGTGAAACTGTAGCCCTGTCTTAACTTGTCGCCTCAGTTAGTAGGTAGATGGGCAGAACAACCGGGTAAACACTTGGCTCACATTTAAACAGCACACTGAACAGTGATGGAGTGGGATTGCTGCGAAAGATTCACTCTCTTCTGGGCACCGATAGAGCTGCATTAAATGGACAGCTCTGAGAATCAGTTTGGAGGAATTCATAATCGTGTAATAATGTAATTTGTGTAGAAAAGAAAAAGTAAACTAAAAGCGGTCCTCAAATATTGGAAGTACATTTAACAAAAATAGAATTGGTCAGACTTGAGCACTGTCAAATGATTCAAGGAAGCTCAGTGAGAAACTTAATTGTTTTCAGTAAATTATTAACTACATTTAAAGCATAATGATCTGTGCAGGTTGATTATATTCCCAAGTACAGGGAAGAAGACATTCTGTCCTTTCTCACATGCACTCCATATATTCTACCCCCTGTAACACAAGCATACAGCTAAACGTTCTTGTAAAGGTTTTTATACAATAGCCTACCCGGATAATAAAAGATTATTCTTATCCTTATCTTTTTACTATTGCAATGTCATGTGCATAATTTATTATAGGTCTATACCTTAATGGAAACGGTACAATAGCCTCATCCAAAAAGCTCCTTCCTCCCCAAAGTTCGATTCTAAAACCTATCGACGAACAGTCTTAATTTTCAGCGATTAAGGGCAATTCATTTGTGTGTAGAATAATTCTCAATTCTCTGCCAGCACAAAAAGGCAAAAACAGTTCAGATTTCTATCACCTCTCTCTCTGTCTTTCTGTCTCTGTCTCTCTTTTGATTCTATTTCATTTGCATGAGATTGTCTGATTGGCTGCTCTACGCTCTCTCGGCGAAATATTTTATATCTCTACAGCTGATTGGCTGAGAGCAAGGAAGGGTATGTGATATGTAATTTAGAAAACACATAAATAGAGAGTGCATGCGAGCAGAGACTCAAGTCTTACCTTCTCTTTCTGTACTCACCTTAACTTCCTCATCAGGGTGAAACAAAGTATACAATTGTCCAGAACAGTTTCAACCTGTTTTACCAGTTGTAAAAAGAGCTCTTTTCAACTGGGAAAAAGCTTTAAAAAAAGAGAACAAACAAGAAAAGTGAACAGTGTTTCCAGGGGATAGAAGGCTTAAATACACCATGTCTCTGGACGTGAAAGAGAAGACAGAGGTTCGTCTAGTGTTCCTAGGCGCTGCTGGAGTGGGAAAAACTGCCCTGATCCAACGCTTCCTGCAGGATTCATTTGAGCCCAAGCACCGGCGCACAGTGGAGGAGCTCCACAGCAAAGAGTACGAGATCGGTGGCATCAAGATCACTATCCACATCATGGACACCAGTGGCAGCTACTCGTTCCCAGCCATGCGCAAGCTCTCCATCCAGAACAGTGATGCCTTTGCACTGGTTTACGCCATTGATGACCCTGGGTCCCTGGAGGCAGTGAAGCGGCTGAGAGAGGAGATCATGGAGATCAAGCAGGACAAGTTCACGCCCATTGTGGTGGTAGGCAACAAGACAGACTGCGAGAGTGCACGTCGGGTGTCCAGCAAGGACGTGTTGTCCACTGTGGAAGTAGACTGGAACAACAGCTTTGTGGAGGCCTCGGCCAAGGACAACAACAACGTGATCGAGGTGTTCAAGGAGCTGCTGCAGCAGGCCAACCTGCCCAGCCGGCTGAGCCCGGCGCTGCGTCGACGCAGGGAGACCTTCCCCAAGAACAGCAGTAATCGGCCCCCTATGAACAAGGCCAACAGCTGCATCCTCTCCTAGTACTTACTGATTGACTGAAGGCAGAGGGCTCTGAAAGAGAAAGAGGAGGAGGAGGAGGAGGGGGGGGGGGGGTGGTGAGAGAGAGAGAAAATAAGATAACAGTGTAAGGGGCTTGCTGGGCAAGAGAGCTGCCCCACACAGACAGAGACGTTGTTGAATGGACGGATGCTGTTACTGCCTGCTGCAAAAGCCAGACCATGTCGTGGTCTGTAAAGACTTCCATTCTCCTGCAGTCTCCTTTTGTAGACATTGAAATTCTAGACCCACAACCACAGATTTCCCTTAACTAGACACAGACTGTGAGACTGACTGGAATGAGGACGATAAACAGAATAGACATTCGTGGTTGTCACAGTCATTTGAGACACGGAGAAGCTGTCAAGTGAAAAATGTGAATCGCAAAAGACAATGCTCAATTCAAGTATGTTGCTTGTCCTTGTTGAAAAGCACACCGTTTGGCACAATGTCTAAAGGCAATGAGTTTCCTGTCTTCGTAGTTTCTTGATCCTTTTGTTCTCTTAAATGTGACTTAATGTTAGTGTTAACGGTAAAAATGCAATTACTGTTAACACTAGAATATTTGGAAAGGTTGTGGATATTTGTGCAAAAACGGAACCTGACTCAAGTCTAGGGGATACAATCTATTCTTGCACATAAATGTTTTGTTAAATCTGTTTTGGTTTGTCATGATCAATTGAAAATGTTACTTTAAAAAGACTTGATAGGGATGGCTATGTTTGCTTTTCAGGCAACCAATCCTGTAAACAAGATGTTAAACTTTGTGCTGCCATTCTGCATATACATTTTTTCAATACTTATACAATTTTTGTACAGTTAATATTATTTTTATTTGCATTCTTATTTGTCTAAAAAGATTAATTGTTGTATTTGTGTAATTTTAAATTGGTTGTTCTTTGTAAATAAAAAACTGTTTTGTAAAACTATTACTGGTAGCACTGTTGTCGTTGTTTCAACTGAAACTTCAGGCATTAAAAGGCAACAGACAGAGACTTGGTGTAACCACAACATGCAGGTGTCCAATCATCTCCAGAAAGTGGGAACAATTTCAATTGGAAGGTTAAAATCCACTGCACAATTAGCTACACATACCTTAACTCAATGAAAATTATATATTCATATGCAAGAAAGACTCGTTACATCATGAGATTATCATTTTGCCTCTTGCCTGAGCTACATTGCCATCTAGTGGTATTCATTGCACCTTGTTTTTTTATGGCACTGTTCTGTGTTATAAATGCAGACATGTCAGTGAATGAGGAAACAGATTTTTTTATTGAAAGACGCAAAAAGCATGCGTCTGACCAATGAGGTACTGAGAAAGTAGGGACCCAAATAATTTTGTCAAACAAAATAGTGTTTGTCAGTGCTTCAGTGCTGAGCTGAGCAACATTCAAGCTTACCCTCCACACTTTTATAATACCAGTCAACCAGGTACAGGGTGATTTGTGTTACATCAGGTAAGAATTCTGACAAATGTTATACCGCTAGTATGACTACTTGGTAGAGTTTTACCTCAGTGACTTATTTACTAAGACTCTTTTACTTATCAGTTTTACACTTTAGGTATAACATTATCACTTTTAACACCTTTAACGTTAATGTATCACACGTGCAAATTCAGTCTAGATGTCTCCAAGGAAATTAACTCACGGTTGCTTTGCAACAGCTTTTGACAGGAGTGATGTTGGTTGGTGTTCATTGTGTATGCTGCAGTATTGTTCAGCTTCATAACAGTTGTGGATTACATATGGCTTTGATACAAATGTGTTCACACACACACACACACACACACACACACACACGTACGTTTCCCCTTTCCAGCTACACTGAGAGACAAGGTACATTGTTTTCCCTTGTTCAGACAAGGAAGTGACCTGTGATAGGCAGCTCTCTGGTTCCTCTTTGTGTAGTTTAAACACACAGCTGTCCTCCCCAGCTCAACAGTAATTCACAAACACAATCGATGGGATCTGTCAACAGACAGACAAGAAGACCCTCTTAAAGGCTCAGGTACGTACTAGGGTTCACTAATGAAAAGACCCCGTGCATTGGCTAAAACTAAGAAGGTTCATGATGGCTTAACTTTATTTCAAAGGGTTTAAGTCTAGTAAACTAGCTCAGTTTGGCTGGGAATTTGAGGATCTTATGAAAAAAATTGCATGAAGTTACAACACTGTGTGAAATGTTTTTTGTGTAATTTAATTCTTGTTTAGTTGATAAATATGTATTTTTCAGCTTTGTTTATTACAAAAATCTACCATATTTAATCACTTTCAGCATTCAGCATTAGGATCTTGTGTCATCACATCTGGGTGTCTCTGCCCCTAGACTTGGTCAAAGCTCCTCAGTGATGGTTTGAACCCTGAGAAGTTTGGAACGAGTACAGGGTTCCTGACTGAACACTATTTGATAAAATGCTCTATCAGTTCACTTTCTCCTTAGAAGCAACCAATGTTGAAAACGCTAAAAGTAATTTTGTGATCATTAAACCTTACACAAGGATCTCTTGAGATACCTTATAAGTAAACACTATTGAGTCTGCTGTTTCTTTTGTTTTACAAGGTAAATGTCAAGAGGAAAGAAATATGATCCCATGACTTGTATTGCGAACTTATGCTTCGATTTGTAAAGCTTGTTAAAATTCTTATCTGTATTTCTCGGCCTTACCTACATTTAGGAAAAATTGTAAAGATGCATGGCTTAAGTAATTATATTCACCAAATATTGCTGTTGTCTGTTCCAAAAATAATGAAAATCAAATAGAGAACATCGAAACGATACAAGCTATTGGAATCTCGGCAATACAACGAAGGACCAATATTATTTTTGCAGAAGCCAAGAGTTTATTTAGGGCTACCCCAACTAAAATAAAATGTCACCCAACTCAAGAGGAGGTGAGACACAATTTGCAATACCAAGTGTTAGATTAGGAAGTAAAATCAATATGGAAGACACATATTCAAGTTGACATAGCAACAGCATGCTATAGAAAGCTTTCTTTAGTGCGAGCAAAATATCCATTATCTATAAACTGAACCTGGTCAATTGGAAGAGGGATTCAATTCAGGAAAAATAAATGGGGAAAACAGTTGTTTGGACGGCTTTTTGTTCAAATAACAGACTTTGCTGTTCCTAGCAAAGTTACAGTAAAAGCATAAAAGGAGTTTCCCCATTAGTTATATTTTGGCTTAGAATTATTTCCCTGAGCACAAGGCTCAAACAGCGTGTCATGTACTCAGAGATCAATACATAATACCTGTACCTGATCAATACCTGTACATATAATAACAATTAAGGAAAGTATAGTTAATGTGAACTTCAATTTCATATAACCACAACAAAAAGTGCAATAAATGCATGTTTCACACAGTATTTATCAGTGGCCAAACAAACGCATATATTTTTACAAATGGTCCTCCTATAATGCCAGTTTTAGCACATAGGGTTATTATTGTCACAGTTCCTGCATCAAATGTCTCTGATAAAATATATATGAACAGATGACAGATGGTCGATGGAAACAAAAGGAACCAAGTAGGGAGATAAAGTGAGACAGAATTAGCAGTTCACGTGCAGTGTTTTCAAACTGTAGGTTTGAAAGGTTGACATTGACACATTACACAAGCTGCCATTACGCCACCATAACTGAATTCTGATCATGGCATCATAAACACATTAAAATTAGATTTTGTTCAATTCTGCCGCAGAAAGATAGTGTGGCTTATAGGCAACAAAATCCACATTAATATAGAAGGAAGTGCTCAGTAGGCCTAAAAGAGAAAGCCAATTTTTAAAAAGCTCAGAAATAAGTGCTTGTATTTGGAGATATATTATACATCCTTCATATGAACCATGTGGACACAAGTCATTATAACAAACAACCTTTTGCATTCTAATGTTTAGAGTACATAGTGCTGTGCAAACTATTCAATTGCTAATCCTTTTTTTTTATCTGCAAAAAGATTTTAAAATTTAGGAACAGTATTGTTGGTTTTGAAGAGATATCAATCAATGACCACAAATCTGCATGGTAAAGGAAAAAGTACCGTTTCACTTGTTTATTTTATTATCCAGCATATAATACCCGGGTATATTTTTCAAACAGCATAGGAGGAGGACCACATAGTTTAACATTTTGGTAAGAAACAAGATAACATTGGACATTTTTAAGGGTGCTACCTGTCTCTCATCTATATTTGAGCAAGCATGTGAGACGCCGCGGTGCAGAGACAGAATTCCGTACAGCAAGTACGTGAAATTGAACATGAACTGGAGGGAAAGAAAGAGCTACAACAAAAAAGAAGCATGCCTTCCTATCTCCCTCCATTTACATCTGACTTCCAGCGCTGACTTTACACTCCCTCTCTAGTCGTCCGTGGTGATGTTGCGGAAGAGGTAGGCCATGGACTCGCCGTTGTGGATGCGCCGGATGGCCTCAGCCAGGATCATGCTGACGTCCACGGTCTTGATCTTGGGACACTGCAGCTTCTGCACCTCGTGAGGGACCGTGTTAGTCACCACCACCTTAAGCGACAATCGTAAAAAAGATCTTTAGGTTCACGCGACATTCAATGCGAGTTTGCAATTATTGTCTCGCGTTGATGTTTGCTCATTGTAAGCATGCCAGTTATTATATTCTGTTATAAAAGAAGAATTGTTTAAAGCTTTAACCAAAAGAAACTGACTACTTCCCTACAATGCTTGTCTACATGAATAAAAATTACAAAATTATGACCCGGGAACTTTGGGTGTACCATTGAGAGTACTACCTGAATGACAAGCATTTCCCTCTTTTCTGAATTTCCCTAATGTTATGTCCAAGTGTTTCTATGCGTGCACTTCATTTAAAAATAATTGTTAAAGCTATAATGAACAACGAGCAAAGAAGTGAAATGTTCAAATCTTACCTCATCAATAGCTGATTCTTCTATGAGGCGCGGGGCATCAGCCGACAGCAGCCCATGTGTGGCCATGATGTAGATCTTGTACGCCCCTCTCTCTTTCAGGATCTCTGCAGCTGCCACAAAGTCCTCCACATCATCTATAATGTCGTCCTGGGGAGAAAAAATAAACAGTTTACACAGATGGTGTTGTCATACTGCATATTATAATTGACTAATTACATTTATCTGGCTGTGAGATTCCTAGCGCAAAGACAGTGATGCATCATTTTTGGACGTGCTACATGTGACTGGGTGGGAAGCAAAGAATGAACTATTATCATTACCTTATATTTTGTTTACCGCATCAGCGTTAAAACTGAAACAAAATGTGCTCATTCAAAAATATGAGATCAGTTTCTTACAACAATGATGGCAATTCTTCCTCCTACATCTCCCACGACTGTGATTGGAGGCTTCTCCTTAGCCATCATCACTGGAAAGGAAAACACAGTGTCAGGGTTAAAATACATTCAACAAAATCACATGGAACACTGTTTGTAAAACGGGTAAAATGGGCTTAAGAAAAATTCTGCCAATCTACACCCCAAATAGGAAAACACCAATTGTTCAAGGTTAAGTAATGGTTAATGCTTTTGTCAATTAGGGGAAGGTTTTACAAAGAGGTAGAATAGATCAGACCAATGGTGTGAGACTGTAGACATTTCCCCCCATTGTACCCTGTAAACCCCTTTAAGACACAAACCAAAAGGCCACACTAATTACAGCACATGCCATGCAAAATCTAAATCAAAGAGTTTTTCCACCCGAAATCCCCAATCAAAGCTTTACTGCACAACAATTTCAGTCCATAACCCAAGGACAGGCTGTTGGGAGCAGTTTTGCATATATTCAGCAAATATGCAGGAGCCAATCCTTTTTGAGAGCTCAAGTCAGAGGTTGATAAGCATTGGTTATTGAACACTGTGCTAATGTTCCAGCTTGATTAATCAAACGTTAATTCTGCCACTCAATGGGAGGGACTAACAAGCACCCAATCAACAATCAACAGGTAAACAATCAGCAAGCTGATTGGGGGAGGGGGGAGGGAGCTCAGGGCAGCAGGAAATGGATATGAGCATGCCTGGAACACACGCCTGCTATAAAAGCTTAGTGCCAAAGAAATCAGCCAATAATAATATATCACAGTCATGTAGCTCACTAGTTTGGGCTTGCAGCATTTCTTACGGTATTTTCATCCACCTATCTATCAATCAATCTCTCATTTTTCATGTAACCGTGTTGACTTAACACATGTTGATCTCGAAGACAAACATACCCACTAAGATCATTTTGTACTACCAAACTGTCAAACATTTATGTCAGTTTCCTCGTCCTGTCGTTTGATACGAATAGGTTTTAAGAGCATGCTAAATCATTATCATGCTTTCATGAAGGTTTAATGTTAATAAATAACTACTGGAGAGCAGAATGTATTGAATGAAGTGTTACTTAAGCACATGGTCCAAATCTAAATAAAAATATGCATCTGGAGATTAGTTCAACATTTTAACAGATGATAAAGAGATTCTAAGGAATGCAACCAACAGAGGGTTTTCGACAATCTCAAAGAACAATTTGGAGTCTTGGTCACGTTTGTGTCATTAAAATGGGGACTCAAATGACCAAACCAAAAAGAGCATACATAAAACATAATTCCAAACCCACTTTGATTCGTTTTGTGAACAGATTAAATAAGACATTCCGTTAGGGTAGTTATCTTTGTTAACTCCAGATAGTACCTACAAGGAGATGCATTGAAAACCCTTGATCACCACATGCACGCTACTAAGGAACAATTGGAAGAGGATTTTTGTGATCAGAGACAAATTAAGTTTACGGCCGTACTTGGGAGCTCTATGCCAGGAAACGGAGCTTGTTGTTTGCCTGCTATTACCAACAAATAAACAATACTACGTTAAAACACATCCACAGACACGTGACATTACAAAAAACATTAAGGCAAGACTTGGAAAACCCTCTGTCCATCCAAAAAGTACTGTTTCCTTGTTGTTTGTTACAAGTCTACTAACATTTAAATACAACTATTTTAAGGGAGTTCAAAATGCTTTTACTTGAAACTGATCGACTTGAAATGAGAGGATTTTTTAAGTCAAGTACAACATATGTTAAAATACAAACAATAAAAAGGAGATAAATGAATACAGTATACTGTGGAGTCGTTTGTCAAAAACACTAACGGATGATGCATCAGATTAAACTGCATTACTGCTCATACCATAGTAATTTGTTGAGTTAAAATGGATTATGCCGAACTTTGGTTAGTATGCATAACGCAAAAAGAAAAATCATTCTCTTATCCAAAAGGTGGTTATAAAAACACGCACACCTTGTTAGTGAATCTTAGCCTACAGTACTTTTTCCTTTTTAAGATACCAAGCTACATTTTGAAAAGGCTATCATTACCACATTGGTTGCGGCAGTGTACATGCAGGGTAAAACGCAAAACTACATAAAACTGTATTGTTGCATTTTTTTTTATTAATGTGTGGTGTTAGCGAAAATATACCAAACCTATACGGGGAAATTCAAAGTATTTTTGAAGGGTTTTACATGAATTGTAAAAAAGGAAATTAGTCTCTCATAAGTCAATAAAAACTGAAAACAGTAAATGATTGGCATGTACATGATCGATCTTGCAAATAGAAAACACTAACTCGGAGGAGAATATACAGACAAGAAGCCTCGAGGCAAATCAATTACTCAGTAACTGATAAGATAATGCATGTTCTAAGCGCCTACAAACATGAACGTTACAAAACCTAATGAGTGTCTAGGGAGTAGTGTAGGGATCGTTAAAGAGGTCTTACAAGGTAGCTCTAGCCCGGGGTGTCCCGAGGTGTTGCGTACGCAAGGAGGGGAGTGTCTCCCGTCGGCCATGTCAGATTCTGAACACTGAGCTTCTCCGTGCATCACGGCCAAGCCTAGGCGCAGACGCTCAGCGTAGGACTGAGCCCTGGAAGGCATGCACAAGAATACAATGAGTGAATACATACCCTGCAAACACTGTAGCTAACAAGAACAGAGATTAGTGATGTTACCTCTTAGCTGCTGAAGGAGATTTTGCAACAATTATGGCATTCCTGTAATCGGGAATCTAAAAGAGAGAAGTCAATCTGTTTAATATTATATAGCCTGCCAACAAAGAGCCTGCCTACAAAAACATGGTACAATGTTTGACAAAGTGCAACAAACTGTAACCTCTTCCTGAATGTACTGAAGGAGGAAGGGGGAGGCGCGGAGGTTGTCCACTGGAAAACTGAAAAATCCTTGAATTTCTTTTTGATGCAAGTCCATGGTTATAATGTGAGTTAATCCTTTAAGCAGAAAAGAATACATTAGAGCAAAACAAGAGGGAGAGACCAAGAGAGAGCATCATAGCGAGAGAAACAAAGGGGGAGACAGAAAGCTAAAAAATTTATGAAAGAGGGAGAGATATATCAACAGGTGTCACATTGTTACATTGTTCTATAATATAGTAATGGAGTAACAAGGTGTTGTTGTGTTTACCTGCTTTGGCAAGCATTGATGCTAGAAGTTTGCAAACTATAGACCCCCTCTTCCTCATTTTGCACTGCTTGCTGTATGGAAAATAAGGAATGACCCCGATGATATTCTTGGCACAGGAGGTCTTCAGGGCATAAGCCATTACAAGCAACTCCATAATAGCTGTGTTGACATCTCTGGAAGAGCAACAAAGAAAGTACACACCAATCATTAAGGCTGCCAAAATAATAGAAAACGTAACGCATGTCATTTTAACTCACCTTGGTATGGTTTGAATGATGAAGATGGTTTGGCCACGGACTGATTCTTTTACATCCACTCTAGTCTCTGTTATTAACAACAACAACAACAGCACAAAGGGGTTTCAAACAAAAACAAATCAGTTGGTAAAATTACATTGAATTACAGTAACTTGGGAGGATAAGTAGCTGTCAAGCTAAGCATCACACATCTTATTAGCCTTGCAGTCTATGGTATTGCATCCCTTGATATTATTTACTGAAGGGACTTCACCTCTGTTGGACTCCTGGAAAACCACAGATTTTCCCAACTCAACGCCCAAACGCCTATCGGAAGGGAAAGAAATACGTTAAATTATAGAAAGAGTATCAACAAAATAGCACACATGGCAGTAGGACTCGAATGTCGTATTGATTCAGTTAACTAAAAACTAGCCTAAACATTGTCGTTGGATTCCCAGACATCCTCGATCACAAGAGCCTAACGTAACCTATAACTGTCCAAAATTAAATTTTTGACACAGTGGCAGTGTGCAAAGATATCTGCTGTTTCAAGATATCACGCCAAATTCTTCCCTTCAGCAAGTGCACCCGGCATGATACTCGACATCATGGAAAACGTTAGTCGTTAGCTAAAAAAACTACTTTAGTCAGACAGGTTCCCAAGGCCAGCTAACGCAAACTATTGTTGAGGCTGAGAGTGACAAGTTAATTACGTGAATTTTTGCCACTACTGGCACTAGCTAATTGGTTAACTCACAATACAAAATAACAGAACAGTATCAGTTAACTAAGACTTAAACCAAGAAATAAATAAAAAATGCAGAAATGTACGTTTGGTTTGGCACGTTAACAACATGATACAGTAAAAAAAAGCTTCTGCTATTGCTAGCTAATCTTAGCGGCCAACAACAAAAACTATACAATAAGAATACTATTCCTAAATGGACATACTCGGTAATCTTCTTAGCTAGTTCCGTGCATGCTGCTGAAGAGTTTGCAGAGAAGACCCGATATCCACTTTTTGCGATATTCATTATGAGTCCCAACTTTCAGTGACTACAAAATTGCGATCTAGAAATCTAACAATGTGCCTTCTGTTTTCTGACTATTTAGATGGCTAGCCAGGCTAACGGTAACCAGCTTTAATTCTGTTACGTTGAATAATACTATTTTAAAAACAAGTGCATTTCACTTAGTAGCCAACCAACGTCTGTCCTGCGATCTTTTCCAACTCAATAATTAATGAATAGTAAGTGGCATAAGACTGAACATCTGTACAGCGCTAGCAAAATTTGTTAGCTATGGCAGGGATAATGCGCATCCTACGGAAGCCTGGCGTTTCAGATTACCACCAGCCTTAATTGTTTTGGTCAGCGCTGTTCTTATTTAAAATAAACTGTATTTGACTTTGACTCAAATGTATAAGCTTCTTTACTAGGTTATAACCACAACTCCCACGACTGCAAACACAAAAATTACAAAGGTATATTTAGAGGTCAAAGATGACTCTGAAACATTTTGGTGTTGTATTATTGCAACTACTCACAGTATCCTCAAGGGGTCAATATTAAGCCTGTAATTGAGTGATCTTTCGTTCAGGAATCCAACCTGCCTTAACAAGTCTGCTTTTTAAATTGTTCTAATTTATTACAATGTCGTAAGGGATGCACTAAAGTTCTAATATTCTTTAAAAGCAGCTGACGTTCAAGAGTGTAAGATATTTAATGTATTATTACCTTAAACTCAGACTAACACGAACGGGTCTTGTCTACTGACTATTATAGGCAACCCAGCTAACTCATCTTAATCTCATGTGCCGTGTACACACTATTTAGTGCTTATTCTGTTGTTTGATTGTTTTTATGCATGACCAAACTAAATATGTATGGACAAGTCCCTTTTATTGCTCAACCGTTTTTGTTGTAACTAAGCCAATAATAAGAGTTTTTTTTTTGTGTAACGTTTGCACGCACCTCCAAAACTGAGCTGTTTAAGGTGAGGAGCTATCGCCTTGATCTTTGCTTTATTAAATTCAGGGTTATTTTTTCACTCCAACATCATTCTTAATGTTATCAAATATCCATTGGTCTTTAGCCAATAAGAAACCTTTGACCAACACCTAGAGATAAGAACTACATGTATGAAACTCTTACTCTTATTTCTGGTAGACCAATTTTAGGAGTAATTTAATTTGTTTGAATTAATATTTGTAGTAATTTGTAATGTTTGTTTATTGCTCTTCATATAATGTCTATCTGGTTAAAATCCTAGTTTTGTCTGGAATGCAAATCTGCTAATAACCCAGGAATGATAACCTGTACTTATACACAGGATATGTCAATCAGATTTTTTGTTTTGGTTTTTAGCTTTCAATCTAAATATTAGCTCTGTGTTTATGCATGACAAGTGGCCAGAGGAGTGAAGGGTGAATGTAGCAGAGGGAGATTAGACTCCTCCTCACTCAGTGTGTGAGGTCCTCCTCTGTCTTTTCAGTCTGTTCCTCACTCACCCTCATTCACTCAGCAGAGACTCATGGGTGGGACCAGAGGATCTCTCAGATAGAAGGAAAACGGAGAGTGGGGAAAAAGTGCAAGGGAATAGAAAGTGGAGCTAGGTGTAGTAGGCTGGATTAGTGGGGACTACTTTCACCGTTTGTATTTTTTTTGCACATGCTCAGCTCTACGCTTCAGTACTACTTGATGGAGAGTGTGCAAGGAGAGGGAGAGGTGGACCGCTTGGAGTGCCCAGACCCAATTACTGAGGGAGAGAGGGAGATTCTTCAGGACAGTTGGGCAAAAGTCTACCAGACCTGCGATGATGTGGGGGTGGCCATACTCATCAGGTATATTTAAACATGTTCACCACCTCTTGTTTGTTTTTATACCTTGAAGTTGACTGAGCTGCTGTAAAAAAACAAACCACAGTGTTTTTTTTGTATCTATCCCTGTCCTCTGCAAAAGATAGGGACAAGAGTTGAGGTGCTGGACAACTTCCAAACATACTTGTGCTTATTTTGCTTTCTCACTGTACCAGACACACTCTCACATCCTAACTGAATCGTCACTCAGGGCTAAATTAACAATACATGTTAGTTTTCCCACTACAAGAAATGTTTGAAGATTTCTGAATCTTTTACAAAACAAATTACACTCCTTAAGTAGTTTTGGAGGAGTTGCAGTTGCATCAAAAACAGATAAATACATATGCCCCCCTAAGACTGATTACCAGCTTAAACTGATACTCTTCCAGCTGGAAAACCTAAACAGCATAACTCTTTGCACCTGAAATACCCACCTCTCTGTTGAGATTGGCAAAGGCCAACACCTCAATCCATCTTGTTGTGGACATCTTTGGCTCTCAAGGTGCATACTCCCTGAGTGTTTAACTCACGTGAGGGTTGGCTGACCTTTTCTTCAGCAGCAGGGATGGATCCAATAGGATCTGGCCAAACAGAATATCTATTGCTTCTCCTCTTTATTTATTTACTGCAAATCCATTTTTGTTATGGTAAGCGATAGCCTCTTACAAATCAAAAATGATTCCTGTAACCTCACACTGTGCAAATGCCTTGCTTTTCTGCTTTTGTTTACAAACCATATAGCAGTCACCTCTAGTACAATTGGTTGTTGAATAGTTTATTGCATTGAACAGTATGGCCCTTTATCTAGTAAATATTTCTGTTTTATGACAGCTGAAACCACATACAGAGTAAGTAAAGTCACATGCTTTGTCATATGCAGAAAACGTTTGTGTGTAAACTCCCTTGCTCAACACTGATTTTGTTGGGTCAAAGACAGAAATACAGTGTCCTGCAAGCCAAAAAAAATTAAAAATGCATTATATCTTTAGTTCGCACACAATGAATAGATTTGAATAGATAACAATTTGAGATAAACTCTCTTTAGGCATGCTATCTGTCTTTCCTACATACTTCATAATGACCTTATTGACATTACGTTAGTTCATTGTTGACCTTAGGGCCCAAAATCTATATCGGCCCAAAGTCAAGGTCAAAACCGCTGACGCAATTTTCAGTTTTTTTCCATTCATCCAAGTTTCCACAGGAAAACTCTTGAGACCCTCAGGAATTCCAGGAATGAGAACTAATCAATTTTAAAATCTTTGACTTATTATATTTCTGAATCTCATCAAAACATCAGCCAAGTTATCTTTTACTGGGAAATGATAAGGTAAATACCACTAAAGTAAACGGTGAGTATTTCTCAGAATGGGAGAACTTTCAGTGTGGAGTCTGGAGTAAACTCAGTCTTTAGCCAGAGTCAAAGGATAGCTTCGGGAGGATTAAGAGACCCATGACTATATAAAATATTAATGAGGCTATTTATATGCGGCCACGGGTCATGCAATTAAGAACAGGGAGATTAAATACCATGGTCCCAGCTACTCAAAAGCTAAGCAAGGAATCTGGCTTTACAATCTCGTAAATACATTGGCACAAGCCTAGACCACTCGCCACCCAAAGCAAAAAGGATGAGAACCTCCTTTCTCTCTCTTTATTTCTCTTTCTCCTCCCAGGTCATTGCAGAGGGTCAGTAAAAACAAGGGGACCTCACCTAAAAAAAATAAAAGTTTCCTCTAGCCCCAATCATGCACGTACACATGCAGGCCTCCCTGTCTGTTATGAGTTTTAAAGTAAACGCCCAGACATCTGGAGTAGATTCTCTATGGTCACTTTAATCTGATATATTGCCAAGTCTTTGAATGAGGGCTTGTTGTTCAGGCTCCCTCTAGGCACCACTAATATGTCACAGTTGTGTGTACCGGTACATTAAATCATTACAGCCTGCCTGTGAGACAAAATACTGTGTGTAGGGGTGCATAAAAAGCTGTGAACATGACTTGCAAGCCCAGATAAAAGGAGACTTTTCCCAGTGGCTGTCCTGATGACAGTAAGCATCATGATGAACCCTCTGCCACTCAAAAGAGAATTGTCATGCTCCATCCTTGCCTCACAGAAAGAGGCGGCATCTGATCAAATTGATATCTGTGATATCTGAGCCTGAACAGGCTCTGTCATTCTCCTCCTCTCATCTTCCATCTCACTGTAATTACTCAAGCGGGGAGACTTAACAATCTCAAGGTCATTAGCGCACTTCACTGTTCGTCTGCCAATCATGTGGTGCAGGGAGCAGTGGAGATGAAAGGGCGCTTTGTGAGGTGCAGCACGGGGCCCTGTCCAACTGTCAGCCACTGAGACCAGACACCTGGGCCAGCAGGCCTCCTGAAGGGAGACACGCAGCAGGGCCGGTAGCAGCAGCCTTACAAATAGCATGACGCCCGAACCTGATAGCAGTGATACCTAGTGTAATACACGTGAAAGATATTCGTAGCAGATGAACAGTTTGTTTGTATTACCTTGCCCACTTCCTTAAAGGAGCACACGATCTGATTTAATGTTTTTTTGATGCCGCATATTTTACTCAGGTGGATTCACAGAGTACACACGACGAGGTGATGCAAGCCGAAGCTTGGTTAAATATTAAAAGGGCCATTTCACACTGTTGCGTTGTTGACACTTTCGCAAATGGTGTTTACTTATGGTATCTTGTCTGTCCAAGAAATGCACCTGGGTTTGCTGAATACGGGAGCAGCCAAATGCTGAAGACGGAGGAGATTAGAAAAAGCCATTGCTACAGCTGCTCATACTCATGTCTGCCATTTACTCTCCTCCTACTCCACAGGCTCTTTGTGAACTTCCCCTCCTCCAAGCAGTACTTCAGCCAATTCCAACACATGGAGGAGCCAGAGGAGCTGGAGAGGAGTGCCCAGCTCAGGAAGCACGCTCGCAGGGTCATGAATGCCATTAACACCCTGGTGGAGAACCTCCACGACTCAGAGAAGCTGGTCTCAGTGCTCAAGATGGTGGGCAAAGCCCATGCTCTCAGACACAAGGTGGAGCCTGTGTACTTTAAGGTGTGTGCAGATAAGGCAATCTACTCTAGTATAGTGTGGGGGGGGGATTGCTTACAACGTATAGGGATCAGAAAAACAAATGCACACACAGACCTAGAGGCTTGATTAATACACAAGAACACATGTTTTTTTTAATCACTCAATCAAATATTTGGCTTGTGTTGATTGAAAAAATTATTTTCTGGACTTTAACAGAACTCGTTTAGGAAGAATGTCATAATAGAATACAGTAAAGCAATCTTTCGTTGCACTAATCCCAACAGATTCTGAGTGGGGTTATCCTGGAGGTTCTTGGGGAGGAGTTCCCAGAAGTTGTGACCCCAGAGGTGGCAGCAGCCTGGACCAAGCTGCTGGCCACAGTCTACTGGCACATAACAGGCGTATACGAAGAGGTGGGCTGGACGCAGCTGTCAAGCTCTGCCGTGTGATCAGGCTAAGTTGATTCAATGGAAATAACACCAAGCATTGTGGCCATACCCAGAGGCTGCTACCTCTGAGACCTTGGAGAAGGATGTACTTGCTCAATGGCTGCCCACTCAAAAGAGGAAATGTATCCTTACAGAGTTGCCCCCGTCACGTTACTCTTGAGTTTTGACCTTGGACAGTGGACTTCAGTAATAAACGTATCTTTTCTTTTACTTGTGTGTGCGCATGTGTGTACTTCTATGGTCTTTGGCCAAGGTATTATTCAGGAGACTGCATTTTCGACTGAGATTCCTGTTTGTGTTTTTGAAATGTACCTATACCAAATTAGAAAGGCATGAGATGAGTTTACCTAACCCAAAGAGGATAAAATTTTTACATACATTTTTCTTTTTTTAAAGGAGGCCTTTTGTTGTTATTGACTCAGACAGGGAGCAAGCATATCCTGGACTTGGCATTATTGCCCTGTTTTATGTATATCCGTACAAGATATGTAATATTTTGTTGATGTTCAGTCAGTTATATATTCTCACAACAGACTGAAAGTAGGATTTATTTTTACAGATTCTTAGTGTCTATTAATGAATTGTTTATTTTTAATGGGTATCATATTGTACATGAAAACATTTTGATTGAAATTGCAAATTTTAAACACTGTATGTGCTTTTTATCAATGTAATTTGCTGTACCTTTATATATATATATATATATATATATATATATATATATATATATATATATATATATATATATATATATATATATATATATATAAAACAATAACAAAGAAAAAAATACGACGACAATGTTGGACTATGTTATCCCATTCATCCTGTACGTGTAAACCCTCTAAATGAATTCTCTGTTGTTCACTGTGTGAAAGTATTAGGGCTGCTCTTGTCCCGTAGTGGCCTACTACTGCCCTATTCTCAGTCTGACTCAGCACGGCTAATGATAGATGGATTAGCTATCGTATGACCGTGTTTATACCTTCAAATTGCGAGCCACGCCCAGGGTTTATATCGGGATGACAAACCAGCAGTAGGACAAACTGGTGGTTCAGCTTTCACCCGATAATTACAAGAATAAAGCCTGTTTTGTTATTACCTATTTTATAAAATAATAAATAATCCAATAATATGCTTTATTCGTGAATTGTATATTGTAATATGTACAATTATTAAAAACATGAACACATAACATCGCATGAACACATTGTTCACATATTTACCTAGCTGCTTTGCCAGCAAGACGTAACCCTTGCTTGATCCTAGCTAATCCATCAAGATAATCTCCACTCTGGTGAGGCAGAGCAAGGCTAAATGATAGGAATGGTGAGGTTGGTTACCACAATCTATTTTTGTCCGTCCCATTCAATGGCAGAAAAGGTCCGAGTGGCATTTTAAACAACTTCCAGTCCCAAGGTCATCCTTGGGATAAGACCATGTGCACCACCATGATGGTCCTCACGACCATCGCCCTCATTCTGAGACAGAGATTCTCTAACCGGGTTAAGCCGTAAGTACTCCTTTCTTTCTCTTTGTCTTTAACGAGCCACATGTAAATACATTTAAACAAAGCTGCTGATAGGGAAGCTCTGTGCCAAAACAGACTCATCTTGTCCAACAAATAAGTGCTATGAATTGACTTGAATTCATTGTTATTTTCGGTAGATTCCAGCTCAGAAAGCTGGCCACTTGAAGTCAGGAGACTTTCATCATTTACTTAAAAGCATCTAAAGCTAGAGTGACTCAGGTTTTGTAGAACATGTATATAATGTATACTATGTATAGAAACACTTGTTTCTAGAGGCTTGGTTAATATGTACTGAAATACATAGTCCTATATTAAAAACACTTATATACACGCGCACACACACAATATATATAGACAGAGAACAATGATAATAACTGCATCGACTGGAATTCATCCCTGTGATTTTTATTAGGGTTAGCACTAAGCAACCGTGTGTGAATTAAGCGGCTTGATACATAACAATGGACTGTTACAGTTTGAATTGTAGCAAAGGAGGAAGGGAAAATATCTGAACCCCTGTTTCCAAGGCTGCTAATTGACTCAAAGTGCAATCCTGTAAGCCCTTCTGCCCTGCATAGCAATTTGGTCGGCAATGACAAACAAAGAAACATGGTTGTGACACAGAACCAGAAACAATTTGGGACTTCATAGTCATAGAAAATATTTCAATAGCATAGAATAAATAGAATATGATAGAATGTAACAGAATATGTCAAACATCAGGTGTCGATGGGTCTATCAAGCCACAATGTTATCAAATCTAAGAACTACTAGTCATGTAGTTTCTCTCCTTGCTTCATTATAGTCAGACTGATGTTGCCACTGAGCAAGATGTGCCCTACATGAAGAGCAATGGAACGGAAACCAAGAAATGACAGACGTAAGTTCCTGCCAGGTATCTTGTCATGTACCCTGCCAGGTACAAACATAACTAACGATTCTTCTGAAAGGCTAAAGCTAAAGGCTATAGCTGTGCCACAACACTGTTGACAATAACCCCAGATTACAACCTAGTGTTAATATACTGGCCACACCAACAAAAATGTGAGGCTGCAAAGGAGAGAAAGGGAGAGGCAATAAGAGAGTTAAAGACAGGCCGAGTGAAAGGGAAAGAAGAAGACGTAGCAGGGACGCATGAAGTGAGAAGACCTGCCATGCTGCTCCACATTCAGCTTTTAAGTACTCACTACTACACTGCTCACAATCAATTATTTAAAGCCTGAACAACAATCCATCAGCTCTTTGAAAGGTTATAGTAAATACATTACCCCTCCAAAGCATCACAGTTCAATCGACTCATACAGGACCTCATAGGGCAAAAAAAACCAGACATTTTTAAATAAATACGTTTTACACTTGCAATATGTTTTGTGAGTAGAACATGTAATCTACAATAAGTGTGCGTTAACTGAACAGGGACGATTTATTAAATTGGAGATGGTGATTTCCTTAGATGAGTAATGCCCCTGCTTGTTTGATTTCATGTACTACCCCTAAGCTTTTTTTTGGTTCCAGACATGAATTGAAACCTGAGTCGGTCTTCACCTAAGTGGCTTCACATCTGGTGAGTTCAGCTATCAAATGTCGCCTACATCAAAGTGTAAACCAATATGCAAATCAAGGATAAAAAATATCAAGTTGCTCTAGCATTGCCATAGTAAGCTGACCTATTTTTTTCTCTCTCTTTTTTTCAAGTGTTCACGGTCAGGCAAAACATCCTTGTGTCCAATTCGGAGATCTTGAAGCGGATCAGTTGAGAACTCAGATTCTCAGTCAACTGACAGCTCTGTCTCGTTAAAGTTCAAAGACTTCCCACATCCATGAGAAACATTAGGAATAAACAAGCTGTTGGTCTCAACAAACAAGGCTTGTTGTGCTTCCTACCTACATAATTGCAGAGCTTCCTAAATAATGTTATTTCAGCAGGGGCAATCTCTGCAAGCTTCCTCTGAGTGCAGCTGAATCTACAACATTTTCAATTGTTGCTTAGTTTGCGTGTGTGTGTGTGTGTGTGTGTGTGTGTGTGTGTGTGTGTGTGTGTGTGTGTGTGTGTGTGTGTGTGTGTGTGTGTGTGTGTTTAGGAATGTCCTTTAATGCTCAATGAATGGTCTGTTTTGCAATGACTGAAAAGAATGTTCTGTGCCTCGACATACAGCCACAATCCTTTTCTTTAAAAGTATTTTTGTATTTCTGAGTAAATTATCAGATTTATTTCGTATTAGTTTTTTCCAAGGCTTTTTAAAACCAGGTTGAAGTTTAGGAGCACTTTAAGGGTAAGCTATTCATTGTATTTTGTGTTTGAAATTCGTTTGCATTTTTAAAGTGACCTAAATCTTGTTTGTTGCAATAAATGAACTAAACCCATAAATGGCCAAACAGGCGCTAGTCTACTTCAAGTAATGTGTGTAACAGGTTTCACATTTCTAAGTAAAGTACCTGTTTAAGAACATCACACAGCTACATGTGCGTGTGGGCCATGGTAAATTAATAACTTTGAACACTGGACAACAATAACTGAACATTAGTCTTCAGTGAACAAACATCTACAATTAAGTCTAAGTTATATGTACTTTACACTGCTATAATTCCATCTATTTTTACTGTCTTACCTTTCCTATCTATTACAATTACATTTTACATTATATTTTATTGTAAAGGGGATTTAGAGAAATCCAAGACATGAATTACACCATGTGAATAATGTGAACTGAACCATTTTTGATATATATATATATATATATATATATATATATATATATATATATATATATATATATATATATATATATATATATATATCAACATATCCTTTGACTGGTAAAATATATGAAATAAGACATGCCTAAAAATACTGCCTGTTTGTTTTCTGCTGACTTAATATCAAATATATGGAGGAAATGAGTCTATTGTTTGTTTTCGTTCATATTGTTGCACGTTGTCTGTGGCATCCTTCTGGGACTCCTGATGTTGTTAAGGATAGATTAAATTAATTGAATTCAATTAAATAAACCCTACCATGACCGATCTTTTGGACAAAATATTTGAGGATATACATTACATAGGCCTACTGTATAACTCGGTTTTGAACTCTCAGTCACAATACTTCAAAAAGTTGCTAATAGAAGACTTTTACTTTTACTTAATGATTTTTCTCCCTGAATAATATAGTCCGTGACATTGAGATTATGTGTTAAGGCAACAACAAACAATACAACAAGCTAAATACAAAATTCACATAGCAGACACCAATAATACAGCAATCCTGTATTTTTTAAGTCATCACAAGGAAATGGCTTACACTAGACTTTACTGATGTTCAGATGTTGGACTTGTCGCATGAGCTATGATAACTGATTTCATGGCATTAGCTAAGATAACAGACGTTACTGAACGCCATCTGGTGGCGAATCTTCATTTAAAAAAATATGAATATATATATAAGAACTACTCTGCCCACAACCCACCGCAAACAGTAAACAGGAAGTGATCTCAAAAAATAAATAAAAAGGCAGTTCGAAAAAACTGTGCGGAATCAAGTAGATTTAAAAAAGACATTGAATCAAGAAAGTGCTGTGCAAAACCAACAACATGAGATAAATATTTTAGTTAAATGTTTTAATACAAAGCAAGTTGGCACCCGGGCAATAAATAACCCGAGTGCCTTTCCCTGTGCGGTTCCCAATGACGACAACGCTAGGCTACTAAGCAAGCAGATTTGGCTTTAGTTTGGCGTAGCTAGCCGTAGCTGGCTGAGTGCAGAGATTTGAGGCGTAAGCAAACATGGTAGGTAACGTTACGGCAACTTGAATAATCAACAAATAATTGTGACTAAGTGATATACAAATTTTATTTATCGAATTAGTTAATCGATAGTTCATGAAAACACACAGGGACATGTAACGTTTTCAGAATTGGTTAACCAGGCTTTGCTGAGTTTTTTCTAACGCTAACGTACGGAACCCGTTGAGGTCCATGGCATAGCGTTGAAAAAAAAGAGGTGTACATTCAGTATACTTTTGTATTGTAACTAATTACGCAAACTATCTTGCAAGTGGGACTAGGGTATGACTGAGCAAATTAGATCTTTAATATGTAATGTTGTTTGAACCTAATTCGCTCAATGTGACGAATCAGGATATCTACACGTTTTCTATATGTTCATGATCATGTCTGAATATGCTGCAATTCAACTGCTTATAAATATCGTATTATGCATTTGGAAATGTTTGGAAATGTACGCATCCTGAAATATTATTAATACCACTTGTAAATATAACTGACAACATTAAGTTCTTTATATTTCCCAAACGCCTGTATCTGCATGCATTGTTAACCAGTTGTGCCCACAACTGTCCACCTGAACTGGTTGGGCTGACAGTACAAAGTAATGCCTGAGAACGCCAAACATTAATCTCTTGCATTTGTATTTTCATTGCTGAGCTAACCAAATATATTGCTCATTACAAGTAAGGTTGATGTTTTTTTTTTTTTTTTTACCAATCTCAGGCTGCAAAACAGAAGAAAGGATTTAAGAGTAAGTTATTTCTGGTGTTTAAACATTATTAATTATATTTCAGCATAGTCACAAGCTTACATGTTTATTCAACGACTGACTCTATTTTCTTAGGTTCAGCAATTGATGACTTATTGGGGGACTTAATTGGAGATGATGGTCTGTGACAAATATTATTTTCAGACAAAACAGACACACTTAAAGGTGTATACATTTATGTTAAGTCATGCCTCTTGGTCTGCTCAACAGATAACCCAAAGCCAAAGTCTTCATCTCGGGTTAGTAGCATTCTTGGGGGACCTCGACCTTCGAGCAGCGGGAAACAGTGAGTCATCCTAAATCGAAGAAAACAACCAGCACAACTGGCTTTGTTAATGATAGGCTACTTCTTCTCTCTCCAGTTCACTCTTGGATGATGACTTCTTCAGCAGAATCGCGGAAGAAGCACAAAAGAATTACGATGATGAGGTAGATTGTTACTTGAGACGTATTACTATGTTACAGATGGGAGACAGGATTTTGTCCCAGTGCCCCTAAAATGTTTTACATTTTATCTCCACTTACAGGATTCTAATATATCAGAGGCTGACCCTACTGCCTTGTTGGAGACTATGAAGGTAAAAGTACCAAAGCTGATTTCATGTGCTATTTTCTTTATATATATATATATATATATATATATATATATATATATATATATATATATATATATATATATATATATATATGTGTGTGTGTGTGTGTGTGTGTGTGTGTGTGTGTGAAAGATATTATAGGGAGGAAGACATCCTCTATTTGTGGTGTTTTATAGGACATTGATGATATGGACGTTGATCTCTTTGGATCAATGAAAAAACCCAGTTCTGCCCCTGCTCAAAGTAAAGGCTCTGGTGTGGGAAGACCTAAGAATGACCCTCCCAGATCAGAGAGCAGGTTAACAGGTATTGAAACGTATGTATTTGTTCTACCCAACCATGCTGATTTGCAGGTGTTTTTTGTGGTTTTGAGTTGTGTTCTTCCTTACCACACAGATGAGCCTGCAATCGAGAAGAAGAAGCCTGGTTCTGCACCTGAATCCACAGCACGGGGCTACAAGAAGTTTAGCTTTACTGGTAACTAAGGAGCAAACCGTCCCAGTGGTAGTGGCCTGATAAGTGTAGTCCTAACCATAGAAAAAACACTCCTGTGTATAACCGCCCACTGTTTTCCCCACGTTATTGCATGGTTTCAGATGATGACGGGGAAGGCGATGGCCGTGGTCTTGACCAAACTCCTGTCACTAGAGGTACTTTGGCTAAGAATTTGCAGGTGGTGTTATTTTTTTACACCTAATCCCCCCCCCCCCCACCCCCACCCCCCACAAAAAATCTATTGTAGAATCCAAACTCCATTGCAAACGAAATCCACAACTACATTGTTCTAGAACTTGGTCACTCCTTCACAGATGTCGATGATCCTTTGCATGACCTGTTCGATGACTTCCCAGAAGAGACGAAAGGAGAGCGTAAAATCAGCAGCATAAAACCTCCAGCTGAAAAGCCACTCCGGTCTTCCCTAGACTCCCCTCTCATGCAGAAAA
This sequence comes from Galaxias olidus, assembly GCA_026901105.3. Lineage (NCBI taxonomy): Eukaryota > Metazoa > Chordata > Actinopteri > Galaxiiformes > Galaxiidae > Galaxias > Galaxias olidus. Next base: position 97,383 of record JAPMUY010004681.1, read on the forward strand.
AGGAAACTGGTGTGTCTATTTAAACAAATCCAGAAATGTCTAAAGCAGTTATCTGTTCTCTCTCTTACTAAAACTGCTACACTGTGTAAGTAAGTTGTGTTTGCCCTCTTATCACTAGCTTCACCCGCTCAGGTGCCAAAAAAGCGGGATGAGCTTACGTTTGATGATGACGAGGATGACCTGATGGACGCTTTAGGATTTGGGGAAACTGAAAAGGAGACTCCAAAAAAGAAAGTTGCACTTCTTACATCAATGAAGAGGTACAGCATCTACTCAACTTCATTGTATAAAATCCTAAATATGCACCTATAAAGGGTATATAACCTCATCAACAAACAGCAACACTCTCTGATCCATGGCTCAATATTATACATACTGTATTGTATAAAATCCTAAATATGCACCTATAAAGGGTATATAACCTCATCAACAAACAGCAACATTCTCTGATCCATGGCTCAATATTATACATACTGTATTAAGTTGTATTTCTCATACCCTCTATGTCCCCAGCGGTGAACCCCAGCAGAGAACTCGAACTAGGCTAGACGAGATACTGGGACGTGGGACATCCCCTCATCTTCTAGAGCGTCCACCCACGGGGGAGAAGAAAGACCAGCCACTACCTCAGCCTCAAGAGAGACCACAGCCTCAGGAGAGGACTCCCACTGTTAAAGGTAGTGAAAGCCTATATAGAATTATTGTGAGTAAAAGAAATGAAGAAAGTGGAATCAATGAAGACGAGTAAAAAAAGATATATATATATAATAATAATGACAAACATATTGATAAACGCATTGCTGGGGATTCTGAATTGTTTGTGTTGCACTTTGACAGACATGGAGGAGGACCTCACGTTTGGTTCCTATCAGCCAACATTAGCTTCCCCTACAGAAGGGCGACAGTCACGTAGACAGTCTGTCCGGTGCGTAAGTAATGCGTCTGTAGGACTTTGCATGTTGCATAGGATCTAATGCATATGGGTTTAATTATTTTTCCTCACTTGTCAGAGCCTAACAGTGAGGCTTTTATGTTTTTGAGGTCATCCGCACGTCTGTGATGTATTTTCATCCGCTGTCTCACAAATCCACACACTAACAGAGGCATTGATCTTGTAATATTTTTTTGTTTGTGTGCTTTTGTCAAACTGAATTAGTTAAATGGTCTCCATGCATCAAGTTTCAAATGATTCCTAGCTTCTCAATAATCTTCCTTCAGGTTCTCAACAGAGGACGTAAGTGCCTCTACTCCGGAGAAAAAGCCCAAACCCACGACCCCGACAACTGCAACCACCGCCCGTCCCCGTGGATCCGCGGACTGGCTGGGCCTCAAGATGGACGACGAGGAGGATAACCCGGAGCAGGAAGAGATCAAGCCACTCACACAGCAGACTCCAAAGACTCCTCCCTCGCCCTCGGTGGAGAGGAAACCGTCCGTATCTAGCAGCCGTCCCACACCTCCGGCCCAACCCTCCATAGAGGCCCCGACACCGGGCCCCCCAGCCAAAGCTCCCAAACCCGAGGACTCGAGCGGTCAGAGGAAGGAGGAGACCGACGACTGGATGGCAGGCGTGCTGAGTAAGAAGAAAAACCTGGCTGACTCCCGGAAAGAAGACAGGAGGACCAAGCAGCGGGACTCCATGGAACTGGGAGAAGAGGTGGACTTGGATTCTTTTCTCAGGTAAATACATTTCTCAGGGAGATATAAACAAGCCGGCTCACTTCAACACACTCCACAGATATGTACACGCACATTGTTTTTGGCCTACTCATCTCGCTTGTCTGAGTATGGAATCTGATTGTGTGCTCTGTCTTTAGCAAACGTGTCCTCTCGCCAGCCTCCAGGAGAAGACAAGAGGACTCATTCACCTACAGCAAAGAGCCAGGGTATGACCGGCTGATCCGAGCAGTGTAGTTGGGAAAAGATGGGTTCATTTAATTTATTGTTATTGAAAGACAAGTAACTAAAATAAAAAATACTTTTCCACCGGGGCTTAGGGACTCCTCACAGAGACAACCCAGCCCTCAAGCTCATTCAACCCCCACCAGGGATGACCACTCAAACCAAGGTATGTTTCCTAATACATAAGTAATATTGTAGTTCACCTACATTACAGTGAATTGTCTAAACGAGCAGCTTATAAAATAGACTTTATGTAAACGTTCTTGATAGTTTTCTCCCCAGTCAATTAACTTAAATGTCGTTGGATCACTTTGGATAACAAAAGTGTTTTGTTTTTCTAAGCCAAGCCCCAGTATAGTAACCCTGCCAGTGTACTATGTAGTGTGCCCCGTCCTACCCCAGCCCACCTTTCTTTGCAAACAGAGACCAGTAACACTCTCTCTAGTAATACGGGTGATTCACCTGAGCCAATCAGATCAGAGAATCGGTATCAGATCCCGTCCGTTCAGTCCACTTTCAAAGAAAGGGAACCTATCAAACAACACTTGCAATTAGACCACACCTCCAACTCACCATCACCTCAAACCTCTTTTGAGGGGGCGACAGATCAGCAAAGCACAGTTTTGAAAAACTCTCTTGTCAATTCTCACCACCCGACAGAACACAATCCACCGGCCTCTTCGTCTCAACAACAGCCGACCACAAAACTTAGACAACACGCTCCGACAGCCCATTCTCACACTTCCCCTCACCCTACCTCCGTCACTCCCTCCACGGCGGCCACATCATGGCAAACTCACCCTGAAACGCTCCCGCCCTCTCTCCCACCTGGGCCACCTTACCTACCCCCAGGTCCCACGCTGTCCTCTGCTAGCAGCCCTAGCTATCCCCAGCCCCATCAGTACTCCGCCTTACAGGACTCCACAGAACCAGGATGGGCCAGTCAGGGCCAGCTAGAGTGGCACTCCAACCCTGCTCTCAAGCAGCAGAGGCAGCCTGTCCCCTGTTCTATGCTGCCCGGCTCACTGTGGTGTAGGTACCCATGGCGTAAAGTCATCTAAATAGTAGCAGCGTTGAGTAATGGTAGTTTTGGAGGGGAAAAAACGTCAAGAGTTTCTGTGCTGTTTGTCAACAAGATAATGAAATGTCAGCATCTTATGTGTCTCCAGTGCCACAACAAAACCAGCTACAGACCAGTACAGGCCAGCCGCAGATCCCACAACAGCAAGTATGTACTAGTGTCAATATGATCACTATTTTTCTGCATTCTTTTACTTTTCTTTAGATCCTTATTTATTTTTTGCATTTTTAGTTCTATATCATATCTGTACAGGTGGCTGGTTATAATTGTCTGTATTTTATCTTATTTACCGCTTTTATCTCCTAATCAGGTGTCCATTTTAGCAGACAGTCTGATGTTACTACAACGGCAGGTAAATGAAAACACTATATAAACTTAAATTAATCTCACAGTCTATTTTCTATAAAAAATTTAACGAAATTGACTAGTTTGAAATAAGTGCATATATTGGTAGTGTGCTTGGGAGACCGACCTGGCTTTCTTTCCGTGTAGTTTATGGAGTCCCGGTTACAGAGTGAAGGGGGCTCCGTGGGAGTGGGAGCTCACCAGAGACAGAAAGAGACGGAGCAGCAGGCTGCGGATGCACAGGCTTTGCAGGCGCGCATCATCCAGTTAGAAGGCCAGGTACGTGGCGGCTGTATGACCTCACTGAAATGTGTATTACATCTCTCAAGGGACATGCGTACGTGACAAAACAATATTTCACTGATGAACACATTGGTTTTAAATTCAGTCCTTTTTTGTTTCTTCTCTTACTGACGGTCATATCCGTGTATATGTATGTACTGTATGTTCAAATACTTGCCCGACGTTTCCTCCTTTCGGTTTGCTCGCAGGTGAGAAGCCTTCAGCTGGAGCGAGGCCAAACCCAAATGCTGCTGGAGAGTGTTCAGCAGAGACACAAACAGGACACGGAACTCATGGAGAACACGCATAGGTAGAGCATGGCACTCTCGGGCACAGTTCGAGCATGCATGGAGGTTAATCCCCTTTAACGTGTTTAAAAAGAATCAGCCATTCTCTTTGCGTTTTTGGGGGAGGGGTTCTATCACTTTTGCGAGGCCCACAGTTTGCACCACGGCAGATGATCGCTTTGAGGTGGAACCAGTCCGTGTTCGTTTTGCAGAGCTCGGGTGAAGCTGCTCGAGGAGTCGGCGGCCCAACGAGAAGCGCGTGCCCGTCACGAGGGCGAGGACCTCGCGGAGCGCCTGGCAACCACCACGCAGTTGTTTGAGAAGGAGCGCTCGGAGATGCAAGCCCAGCAGCAACGCAGGCTGGCCCAGACCCAGCAGGACCGGGACCGTGAGGTGGAGAGACTCCGGGAGCTGCAAAGGTACGCCGGAGAGCTTTCTCCTCTTTACAGACTCAAAATCTTAGTGTCCTGAGATATGTGTGCTATACACAGTGAGTACATGCTAGACGTAATCACTAAAAACATAAATGTTTTGTGGATCATCCGTTTTCCAATACACACATACATTTTTACAATAACATGAGAGAGGAAACCTATTTAGTCTTACATAGCTGTAAGATATCCTTCTGCTGTGTCCACCGGGCCGTTTAGGAAGTCTATACTGGAGATGAAGAAAGACCACGAGGAGCAGGTTCTGAGGCTGAAGCGGCTGAAAGACGAAGAGGTCGACGCAGTGACAAGCGCCACCTCACAGACCAGGTCACATACCCTCTTCTACTGACCCGTGTTAATCCTGTTGTACCGTTCTAAAGGTCCAGTTCCTGACAAGTCTGTCTTTCTCTTTTTCTCTTATCCTTGTCCGTATAAATGACAAAGTAGTTATTTTTGATGCACTAGCTATTGATTGTTGCAGTCGTACAATTCTTATCTGGTCGGTAGAATGTACGATTGATCACAATGGAACATGTGACCTTACCAATACTTTGAGAACATAAATAATCACTCGTAATCATATTCAATGCCCCCCCCCCCCCCCCAGGTCTCTTACAGTGGTAATAGAACAGATGGAGCAGTTTTCTCACAGGCTGGGGGACCTGTCGTCTCGGGTAGAGAGCACCCATGAACACACGGCCCAGGGGTTGGAGCATGGGGCGCGACAGAGGGACGAACAGCTCAGAGGTAGGCCTATCTAGAAGAAGCTACACACACACACCAAACAGGTTTTGTCATGGTAATATCATGCGTTTGTCATGTTAACAAAAAAAAATAAAACATTTCAAATACTGTACATTTTAGAAAACAAAGCTTAACAACAGAATTTTTACTGATTAAAATGGCTGACAGCATACATTGACCGATATAAACTGCACATTTCAACTTGAGCCATGTTGTAGAAGGAGGTGTTTGTTTTTCGGAGACGTCTGGGATTCATTTGTTGTGTTTCAGTAATGCAGGACCGCCTCGGCCAGCAGCAGAGAGCCATGGCAGAGGAGAGAGCTCGCCTCAAGGAGGTCATCGCCAAGATGGAGTCTCAGCTCGCCGAACAGCAAAGGCAACTAGAAAAGGTTCATACCGATACCCATGTAAAGCTTCCCTGAATTACCCTCCTATGAGTTTTTGTTTTTGCTTTGTGTGTGCCTCTCCCTCTTTCCCCTCCCCACCAATGTGAGTCTATGTCCCAGTCAGGCTGTGTTGGGCGTTTGTGAGTTCATTCTCAGTTCGTGAGCGCTCTTGTTGTGGTTCTGTGTATCACAGGAGCGCTGGAGGGCGACCGCTGAGACGGCTAAGGCGGAGTCCTCCCATAAGGGTCTGGACGAAGAGAGACGCTCCCTGACCCTGCACATGAGCATGGAGAGAGAAGAGCTGGAGCGGGCCAAAGTGAGGCTAGGGAAATGAATCCTGTGGTCACTCAGTGGTCATTGAAAATGTATCAGCTGGAACAACATACAGCGAGTAGTCTATTAATACTTGTCATTTTTTCTCGTCACCATTACCCTGTCTTTGGTTTAACTTGATTCATCCTGAACAGGTTGTTTGCTTGCTTATCCATTTGCTCATTTCACCTCTGACATCCCTTGTCCCTCTTTTAACACCCTTCTGTCAGAGTGCTCTGCTGGAGGAGCAGCAGCAAGTGATGCAGCGCTGTGCAGAGGAGAGGAGGAAGTTGGCGGCAGAGTGGACCCAGTTTCACGCCCAGGAGAAGCAGAGGCAAGACCGGGCTGAACGAGAGTCTAGCCGGGCACTGGAGAGAGAAACCCAAAGAGAAGGCGCCATCATCAGCATAGCACACGTGGGCATAACCTGCAATCTGGCGCAATTTGAAGAGATGTCTAAAATGTTTTTCTTGTTTGTACAGCAGAGGGTCAAAGAGCGTCACAGCAGTGGCCTAACAGTAGCGGTTCCATTGCAACATGTGAACCTATAATCTATGGTGATCTAGCCAAAGCTTTGCTGCCTCTGTGAACAGTATTCTTTATCTAAATGCTGTACGTGTCTCTGCTCCAGGAGCAAGCAGCCTTGAAGTTGCGTGCAGGGGAGCTGAAGCAAAAGGAAGAGGCGGCAACGCGAGAAAGGGACGCCCTGGACAGACAGAAGGACGAGCTGGGCCGAGAGAAGGAGATGCTGAGTGGCATGGCCCTGAGACTGAAGACACGTGCCCAAGAGGTGGAGACCTTCAGCAAGGTATTGAAAGTTACGACAGGGTCTCTAAGCTGGTGTTTCGTCTGTGAAATATGCTTTACTCCATGGCTGGCTGTCTACCCGTGCTGTTCCTGATATGAGCTACTTTCCCTTTTGTGCAGCTGGCCTCAGAGAAACATGAGGAAGGGGAGCGGGCTCTGGAAGATGCCCGGAAGGTTGAAAGGGAACACCAGACCAGATTAAGAAGCATCCACTCCCAGATGGAGAGACTGAGACAGCAGGAGCAACGTCTCCATCAGGTTTAAACCAAGGAGTTGTAGAATTGGTCATGGTATCATTTTCACAAACCTTTACTGGGATTTTTAATACGAAATGGGTAACTTTCTACTGCAGGAGCGAATGTGTACAACTGAACAACGGAGAGAAATGGAAAGGATGAGACAGGGTCTGCCTTCCTTTACCCTACCTCAGGCTGTGCCACCCATGTTTACAGGTGAGATATGACTGAGATTGAATTACTAACTTGTTGCCCCCATATTGAAACGTGTTCATGTCCCTAGATTTTAGCGCTGTGTTACCAGGTCCACCGCAGTTGGCTTCAACGCTAAATGTTCCGACAGCCACCTCACCCATCCCAGGGTCTACAGAACTACAAGCTAGACTAGCTCTCCTTAGACACAGTGCAGAGAAGGTACTTTTCATGAGCACTTATATTGATCATATGGAAAACTACAAAAAAAATTTACTTTAACAATATTACATTTACTGTTTAGGACCGGGATTACCTGCAAGATGAGCAGTTCTTTTTGGACACGTTGAAAAAAGCTCCATATAATGCAGCATTTCATACAGATTAACCAGTAAAATTTTGCATATGGAATGTGAATGTTTTGTAAAAAGAAATATATCGATGTGCCCATTAACAGCTTTTTGTAACTTCATCTGTTGAAGTGATATTTAATGAACTAAACTGGTCATTTCAGCAATTCTTGATCTGTACAAAGAATTGTGTAATTTTAACCTGTGCTATCTTGTAAAAAAAATAAATAAATCAGTAACTGGTCATTGTTTGTGCCAAACTAAAATACATAATACAATGAGATTGCGTATTTATAATTTATTGAGTTAACAGTAGCATATAAGCCAAATTTGATTTTAGGCAAACACTGCTCATGATTGGAAGTGACACAAAAGATACTGAAAAAAACATTAAACTTTTGCAACTGATGATCTTGGATTGATGAAGACAGTGCTGACAGGCTCTCTGCCTTTGTTGGATCTGAAAAGGTAGGGAGAATGAGCATTAATCTAGAGCAGTTCAGTTTAACATCTTGTTCTGTTCTGCAGATTGTAGCATGAAGTCTCAGGGATAACTTGTTTCATCATCAACTTGGTCATGGCAACTAAAAATCTGGTCGAATCGACAATTACCTGTTCTTTGTGCCCATTGGCATCATTTGTTGTATCTAAACAGACTTGCTTCATTGGTATCCCTGTTAAATGGAACAACATTAATACATAATAGTAGCTAAAATAAGGCTGTCAAGAGCATGAATTGTGGTCCATTTTCAGAACAGCTGTTCCATCGTCAGTTATCGCATCAGACGGCACTTCCTATGCAGCCATTTCATCATTGAAACCAGTAATACAACAGTCCCTGATTTACTCCTACTTACCCTTCAACTTGCATCTTTTAAATTCTCAGACAAGCGACTGGTCCACCATAAAGAAAATCTGCAATTATTAATCTCAATTAGCCACATTAATTGCAACCCATTTGGAGATCTTGGTTAAAACTATTCACCTTCAGATACCAAACAGTCAACAGGTTTTTCAGACAGGGATAACAAAAATCGTCATCGGCAGCTCAGTTTTAACTGAATTACTATTCCTAATGCTATTATGGACGGTATCTTACCTTCAGTACAGCCCCATGTCTTGGTGTAATCAAACTCATCTTTGTGCAGCTTACTGTGGATAGATAATTAATAATTCAATAAGACTTGTGTAACAGTCAGCCCAACATCAATCCAATGTTATATTCTTTGTATCGAGCACCATGCATTTTGAAACCATCAGACAATATTGCTTTCCACATGTTTAATTCAGACAGGGATAACAAACTCATCATATTAACATGGGCCAGGAAGTGTAGCAAACAGGATCAAATCAGAATCCTACCTCCATCTTTGTTATTCAAGACGCCATATTCGAGTAGTACTAGTAGATGCATGCTCCATGTGGCGCATAGTCGCGCCTCTTGCCGGAGTAGTAACTCCGATTTCTGTGAACATGGTTGGAAAAGATCAGAATTGCAATTGCAAAACGTTGACGTTAGCATGCTAACATACACCTGACGAAATTCGCAGAACACATTGACAGTCAACATCATTTAGCTCCACGTGGTTAGCAATAGCACTGCTAATGCCCATTGACACTAGTCAAGTGTATGCCAAAAAGGTTAACTAGTGAAATATTTTTAACTTACATTTTGGATTTATCATTTTTAGCGGTTGGGCAAGATTTGCATCATAGCTCAGAAGTTTGAGGTGCGGAAAACCGCTAAACGAGGTGGCTTTGGCTTTGGCTTTGCCCAGTAACACGCGCACGACGTCAGCATTCCGATTTTCTGAGAGACCTTCGAAACACGTTGTATGGTATTTATATGCTGTAAACGTCATATTCCACATGACAAGTTCTTGACCAATGGCTGTGAGTGTACAGAACGCTCAAGAAAAACGGTGGTGTCGCGAGGTTATACAAGGCTTTCAATTTGACGAGTGTTGCGTGTGTAACGTTCATCTTTCAACTTTATTTAAAAAACTCTAAAGGCAACACTAATACTACAAATATACAAGTTATTACATATGTCAGTTTAAATATTCAAACAGTTTTAACAGTTTAAATGTGTTTACTATGGAGTGTGGATATGAATCATCCCCATCCTAGTATCAAAACCATAGGCAAAGTCAACTAACTGAAACCACACCGCAGCAGGCCTACACTGTTGCCAAGGGCATACTTTTTTATTATTATTTATAAAAAATTTTTTTTAAATAATCAATGCGAATGTGTTACGATCCAATACACGGTTTCCAGTCCGTCCCACACAAAACCCGACCGTTCTTCTTCAGCACACATGTATCTTGCCTGTCAAAGTGTGTTATCGTTGCCTTGTAACTGGCTTTCTATGAGCGTTGCTCAGGCCCAGCCGCATGAACTGCATGCACTGGCACAGACAGGCATAGTCAGAGCCTTTGTGTAGTGTAGTAACCAGTGTAGCCTGCCGCGTCGCTATTGCTTACTTTGAGGATATTCCCCCGAGATCTGACCGTGGCTATAGTTCGATGGGTATGGTATATCGATCTGCGGCCTTGGACAACGATGTTTTTCCAATCGTTTTTGTCCAGTTCCATGAGCATGGTGTCTTCTTGGCTCAAAGGAGGAAGGATCCTCACTCCACACCACTTTTTTACAGTGGTGTCTGCCGTCGGCCTGTCTGACCCTCAACTGATCAGGTCATATTGGTCTTATGTTCTCTTCCAGAGTGGATAGGGTTGTCCTAATCTTCCTTCCCATCAGTAGTTCCACAGGGCCAACCCTTTAGTGGAAGAGAAGGGTGTGGCTCTGTATGTCATCCGAGCAAGCAGAGGATCGTCCTGCCTAGTATAGTCATACTCTTGAATACTTGAGCAGCCCTTTCTGCATGGCCATTGCTCTGAGCTTGATGTGCGCTGAATGTCACATTTACAAAGTTCTAGTATTCGCTGAACTCCTTTCACACTTCTGAAGCCATCTGATGACTATTGTAGCTAACTAGCACTACCGGACGCTCCAGGATTCCATAATGTGGCCTTAAGCCCAGTAATGTCTGGACTGTGGGTAGTCGTAGGGAGGTGGCCTGTTTCTCTGAATCTAGAAAAATGGTCAGACTAAAAATTTCAATCACAAAACCCCTGCTGTACCTCCACTGATGCCCTGGCCGAACAGGGTATAAGAAACATCATCATGATGACCTCTATGTCTAGAAGAAGATGTGTTGGAGGGGGTTTACATGGATGGGTTGGTATGAGGGAATGAGTAGAGGTGGGTTATACACACCTGATAAATGATATACATATTTTATCAGGTCTTCTACCCTTGGCACGGATTAGTGTCATTCAGCCTCAGGTAATCTGCTGACTATCCTGAGCGAGCCTATAGTGCTTCCGCAGGCCAATTGGATACTAAGACATAAGAGGAACAAAACACAGACGGAAAGGCTTTCCCCCCGCTCTCTGAGGGAACGTTGACATTACTATGATTTTGCAACTGCTGAACCAAAAGCAAACATTGTGCTGATGGTGACATTGTGCAATCAACATGTGTGTATGTGATTGTTCATGTAGATTTGGGTGTGTGATCCAATGTTATTTAGCACTTCCATATTTTGAAGAATATTGCAATCTTGTCCAAATGTTTGTAGTCAGCAAATATTTAGGAAGTGTGTTTGGACACAAAGCGAAATCTGTTACCACATCCCTTTTTTATCCAAATTAATGTTGTAAAAAAAGGTAATCAAAATCTGCAATTTTTCGGCTCTATAGTTCTAGTTTCCAACATCAACTATAGATTTAACAGACATTCTCACTTTCTAGCCACCTTCGTTGTTCCTAGAGTGCTGAATTAGAGCTCAAAGTTTGGCCATAATTGTTATTTTTTCGGATAAATCCTCTTTACAGTATTTATTATCTTCATTTTATGATTCTGAATGAACTACAAGTGGAGAACAGATAGATCAAAAAAGTGAAAGCAGTTCAGCTGAATTTTTAAAACATTCTGCAACATATTCAAGCGCTTTAGGTGTCTAGAAAAGCGCTATATTATATTCCATTCCATGGGTTCAGATTGCATGAAAGCCTTTTTTCCATTCATTGTATGTGCATTTGGATATGTAAATACATAGGTAGGATCGAAACAGACCAAGAATTGCCTTGAATATGAAAGTATACCTGTGTTTACGCCTGCAAGTTGCCAGAGCAGGCCATCTTACCTGGAAGTAAAGCTCACAGTAGTGAGTCAAGGCTTTACAGTGTGTGATAAATCTATGGGAAGCATGCTGTATCAATCACATGCAGAGCCTGAGCAGACGCATGCATTTACAAAAGATCCCCATAGGTAAAAATGTTGCAGCAAAAAGTCTCTTTTTGACATTACTGTGAAATAAAAACACAGCTTGTTTCTAAAATAAAAAATGTATTTAAGCCTCAGTTTTTTTTACCAAGTACTGTATATGAGTCTTAAAAGATGTCTTTCAGAATATCGAGATGTTTATAGGAATTAACCATTTCAATGACCTTGCCCTCCTGAGTGACTATTGAAGATATATTCTTATATTCTTACTCTTGGCGTTTGACAGCATGAGTTTGGTCTTGCCAGCACTGAGAGACGGGTTTCAGTTGAGACACGGTTTTCTGGACAAAATTAGAAGCACTGCAAGTGTTTCCCTTAATTAAATGTCCATGGTTAATTTATTTGTGTATTGTGAGCAGGGGCAATTTGGTTGAACAACTCTCTGTAACATCAGTACTCAAATTTAGAAGAAATGCCACTAATTAAAAGTAGTGTTCTTTGTTGTTTGTTTAGTGTTGAAACATTTATTTATTTATTTACTCAGGGTCTCTTAGAAACTCTTAGGTTTTGAGAAAAGATCAATGCAAACAAATTAGCAAATACACACACAGCGAGACAGGTGACAAATATGTTTAGTACTGTGTAAAAATCTCGGTGTGTATATGTATACAAAGTAAGATCATGTATTTGATTTTCTCTTGGGTTAATGATTATTTCAAGTGTCAACAGGCCTATGAGTATTTTCCGGAAAGTTAGGTCTGAGCGGATTTTATTAGATTTTTTGCATTGATTTTAGTCTTGCTGTTAGTCAGCAAATTTAATTATTTTATTGAGGAATTGAAACTTCTCAGATACCATAGAGTGAAATTGCAGTCTGGATGGCAATACGCTTCATGGTTTTATTACAAAAATGATCTATACTATTTAGTGAACTTTACCCCAGCTGTGGCACCTCCTACATCTGTACAAGTGATCGAAGAGACACGAGATGTAAAAGACACAGCTACTAAAATGTTTCAGACTGATTTTCTGCTGTAGAACTGTACTGTTTGAAAGTACAGTAGACATATACAAGTTTTCTAAGCCAAGAAACGGGGAATAGAACAGAATATATTACCTACGTTTCTACTATGAAGAGCAAGGCAACCCCTTATCTCTTTTATCTGTCAATAGGTGAGTTTCAATTTGTTTTTCTTTTTCAATTTCGAATACTACAATTTGTTCCGGGGAAATATGTCAATCAATGGCATTCAGTCTTAGACCATTGAGTGTAAAGGAAGTATTGAACTATTAACAAAAGGCATTGTATGTTTTTGAGCTATGTACACATTTGGGTTACCATAACCCCTAAAGTCCAAGGCCACTTCCCTCTATTGAGAGGTCACAGACCTGGATTCAAAGTCTTTTTACTACTCAAAATTGTATTCATGAATGTTCAAAGAGGGAATACAAATGTATCATTAACCTAATTACAAAAAAGTGTAAATTCATTTCAAATGTGAATACTTCCCTCCCATGTAAAATATGTTATAAACACATATACTTTACAGTTTAAAGAAGCTTTTTCCAGGCAGTAAAACAAGGACACACTGACCAATGCCACATAATTTTATCGTCTGACAAGATGATTGTAATATTTTCTAGCCGACTGCACTGGTAAGCCTGGGTCAGTTCCTTACCGCTACCATGCTGAAATAAGTGGGTATTGGGAAACAAGTTAAGAGGGTGCAGGGACCAATAGCTGCTGACCACATCACTAACTGAGCAGTGTAATATCAGATTCAAACTGTTTTATGAACTATTTGTGGAGGCGGGGATATTAACCTCTTATTAACTTCTGTTTTAAATGTAATCTCTGGGCATAGCCTCTACATGTAGAGTTTCCCCTAAAGTGCTAGCAAAACAGACAAAGTTATTGCAATGGATACATTTTATCCTGAAACAAAGGAAGTGACATGTTTAAGACGACCCAGAAGTTACCAAAGTTCCAGAAATAAGTATACAAGGTACACTATGTACTAGTATATGCATTAGGGCCTGTATCAACCTGTTGTAACGCAAAACTACTGTAAGAAAGTTTCCCCTGTTGAGTGGCATCTCAATGGAAAGGCAGCAGGGGCAAAGGATAAGAAATAAAATGTCAAGTGGGACAGACTCCATCCCCTTGCTGCAGGAGTTGAGTCAACTGAGCCGACTCTTTATCATGGTTTGGCCATACCCTGCAGCTGATTGGAAAGAACTCCACAGAATGTTAGGAAAGTGTCAAAGGTCTAGTTTCTTCCCAAGGTTTCAGATTTAGGAAGCTGGATCTTGTCACCTCTCAGGTTATGAAGACAGGGTCAATAGTCCTCAGAGCTAAACTAGGTCTGCTCTGCAATAGTAGTTGATGGTCTAATTTAAAAATCATGTCTAATTTCAAATGGTTTTCCCAAATTACTTTTGATCTCAGAGTTTATGTTTAGACATTTTAATGACAATACAACACACATGTACACATATATGTGCTATCCTTACTTTCTGAAATACGTTGTTTGAATATGTTCCAAACTCAAAACCCAATTGTTATTGTTTTTTCACTTGGATTGATATTAATGTAATCAACATTTTGCACAAGATGGAAATCTGTCCAAATGTCCACTTGTTTTTGTTTCCCTTCACTAGTGCTGCTCAACATGCCTTGCTACGCAGGTCAGTGCTGTTGGTCTGCTTTCAATCAACCCTTACCATAACAGGCTTTGAATACTGATAAAGGCATATTTTGATTTCAACATACCCTAAAACAGTTTCCTCTAAAAATATTTAGAGGGTGGGCTCAGTTCCTCACTGCCAGCCAGTAGTTAAATGGGGCTTTAATGGAAATGAATTTCACCTGCATGAATCAACATAATTAAGATGTAACATGCAATCGGTCCAATGTTATGAAGCAGTCAGAGTTGGGGCGTTTTCTACATCGATCTGTTTGCGTCTCTGTGTATTTGTGTTTGTCTGACAGACAGTGCAGAGGTTAGGCTTATTGGCCAAGAAAAGTGCGCCGGTCGAGTGGAGCTCCACTTTGATGGCGAATGGAGAACAGTGTGTGACAACTACTGGGACTTGAGGGCAGCTGATGTGGTCTGCAGACAACTCGACTGTGGGGAGGCAGTCTCAGCTCCTCGTGGGGCACACTTTGGAGAGGGCCGTGGGTCTATCTGGGATAAAATGCCCCGGTGCACCGGAATGGAAAGTTTGCTCTCTCAGTGCCCATCAGGCAATAAAAATGATCAGACACGACGGATTTGCACCCACACTGAGGACGCTAGTGTAGTTTGCACAGGTGAGAGAGATTTTATGATTAACAATGACTTACCACAATGAATGCTTACCAAATGGGAAGGCGAGCATTGTCCTGATTACTGCAATAAATGAAAAATCGACATAGTTCACGCATTATTTAGAAAGATTAAAGTGATCTGGCTCCTTGATCTTTTCCAAAAGCTTCAATATGCAGAGAATTTTTGTTGTTGTTGATTGGTTTAGACAGTTTTTCTAGGATTGCTGATTGTACAGAAATCCACCTACAAATAATAACCTTTTCAATTGCTTTCTGCTGGACTCCAGGCAACATTCGAGTACAGGGGGCTGACCAGTGTTCTGGTACAGTGGAGGTTCACCATAATGGCCAGTGGGGGGCAGTGTGTGCTGCAGGCTGGCTAATGAAAGAAAACAAGGTGGCGTGTGAGCAGCTGGGCTGTGGACAACCTGCCAGTGTACCGGTACCATCCCAGTTTGGCCAGAGCGCTGGACTGACTGGATATAACATCAGCTGCATTGGTAATGAGACCTCTCTCTCCCAGTGCACCCTCACACAGCTCACTACTGAAAATTGTGGCCATGGTGGAGAAGCTGCTGTTCTCTGTGAAGGTGAGACCCCTTTCAACTCTATAAGGTCTGAAAAACGTCTTTGGCTTGCTGTGTGGTTGCAAGGAATTGAACATTTCCAGTAGAACATTTCCAGTAGATTTCTAGTAAATTTCAACAGGAATAAAAACTTTGGAAATAATTATTGTCCATAAAAAAAATAAAACAAAAAAGTTTTTTGTAATAGTGGATTTATCTATTTTTTTAAAATACACATGAAATGGAAACATTCCATGTTTTGGTCTTAAGATGCTGACAGTATAGTAGAGCACTGCACATTTAATGCAGAGTCCAGGGTTGCATTACAGTTAAAGGGATTGTTCAACTTTTTGGGGAATAAGATATGTTCCCACTGACCTTGAGTCAGACGAGATGATTGAAATCAATCTTATGATTGTACATCCAATAATGAGTTTAATGTAATTGGGTAGGCAAATGTAGCCTAGCTTAGCACAAAGACTGTAAGCCATTAGAAAGGGCTAGCATGGCTCTGTCAAAAGTGAACACATACGTGGTTGGCCATATTGTTTGAGAGGTTGCCTACCAGGCATAAGGAAAAACAGATAACTATGGTTCCACCTCGCAATATAGGCCCAACCACATATCTGTTTCAATAACAACGTCTCGCTTTTAAAGATATGAATTTCTACCCGTTTGAAATACAGAAGATACAACATGTAAATAACTGTGTATTTTGTCACTTTAGATGGAGCCATGCTAGTCTTTACCGATGGCTTACAGAATTAAGGCTACATTTACCTACCTACTTACTTAAATAGCTCATTATTGGACGTTCAATCATAAGTTTGTTATCGATCTTCACATCTTACTAGACATATGTTATTTTCCAATGACTTGAACTATCCGTTTTATTGATGATATTTTAACCAAAACATGGCTCAATATGTAATGTTGCCATATAATCTGTAATTTCTCACAAAATATATAGTAAATTCACTATTATAAACTAAGTACTTTTCTTTAGACACTATATCCCAAATTCAAGCATTTTTATGACATATTATTTCAGTTTTATTTCTGGCTTTTTGCTTTCATGTGGGTTGTAGCTTGATTGAGCGTTCTAATTGAAGATTTTGTAATCAATATATTTCCATGCATGAGTTGTTTAATCAAACTGTTTTTAAACAGTTTGTTGAATTACTGTTTATTTATTAGGTTGTTTCTCGTCTTTATAGAACAATGCCACGCGCGTTGTCTAATGTGTGGAGACATTTCAACCCAGCCACAGCTTTTTCAAATAATAATGTATACATTATATTTCCATTCTATTCCTGATAATTCCCATTTATTCCAATGAATTCCTGTAAGACGTTTCCAACTTTAAATATTCCCCATATTTTGCAGTTGTAAAGTTATAAAGCAAGCTGTGGTGACGACACCAAGAGCCTGGCCCGAAGCTTTTGAAATTCGATTGACTGTCACCACTATATTGACCGAACGATACATCCATAATATAAACATGTTAAGGTTTGATGTTTTCTCTTTTCTTCCAGCCAAAGTCAGGCTTATGAGTGGAAAAGACAAGTGCTCTGGAAGAGTGGAGGTCCGTCACGAAGGTCGGTGGGGGACAGTGTGTGACGACAGCTGGGGGCTTTCAAATGGTGAGGTGGTGTGTAAAGAGCTGGGCTGCGGCAAGGTTTCCAGAGTCACACATCGAGCTTCGTTTGGAATGGGCTCGGGTCCAGTCTGGTTGGACGATGTGGAGTGCACTGGCAGTGAGACCTCGATCATTCAATGCTCACACAGAGGATTTGGCATAAGCAACTGTGGCCATCCGGAAGATGCTGGTGTGGTCTGTGGAGGTGAGAAGGTTTCGCAGTTTTATTTAATCGATTGAGTGTTAACATACAAGTCAGAAGCAGCTCATAATACTGATATACTTATAAGAGACATACATAAATAAAAAAATTGTAATGTCTGCAAGTCAATTCATTTCATGAATTGTCATGATTGAATATTGATTCATATTATTTATGAAGTGATCCTCGAGGTTACCCACCTCTCTCTCTCTCTCTCCCCCTCTCTCTCTCTCTCTCTCTCTCTCTCTCTCTCTCTCTCTCTCTCTCTCCAGGTAATGTCAGATTGGTCAACGGGACTGATCTTTGTTCTGGCAGAGTGGAGTTGAAAAACACTGGCACCTGGGTGGCAGTGTGTAGCAATGGCTGGGGCACAAAGGAGGCCGGAGTTGTGTGTAAACAGCTAGGATGTGGAGGCGCAGGTTCAGTTTCGGGATCGAACCCTTTTGGAAATGACAGCGGAGCCAGGTATAACATCAGCTGCTCTGGTACGGAGAGCTCTCTCTTAGACTGTGCAGTGAGCGAGCCCAGCTCTACCAGTTGTAGCCATGGTGGGGACGCTACCGTGGTCTGTGAAGGTAAGACAAAACCACGGACGCTGTCGTTGCGATCACACCGTCTCCTAACCTCATGGTACAGCAAGTAGGATTCGAATTGTTTCACGCCCAATGGTTGATCCTATTTTCTCTGTTCAAATGTCTTTGCTCACTGCAGCTGATGTGCGGCTGTTCAACGGAACTGATAAATGTTCCGGCAGAGTGGAGGTCCTCCACGATGGAGCGTGGGGGACGGTGTGCAACGACGAGTGGGAGATGATTGACGCCGAAGTGGTGTGTCGGCAGCTGGGTTGCGGCAAGCCCCTGAACTTCAACGTGCGTCACTTATACGGCGAAGGCGACAAATCAATCTGGATGGACAATGTTGAGTGCAGGGGCGTTGAGGTCTCTCTCACTGACTGCCCAC
The DNA here is from genome assembly GCA_026901105.3 of Galaxias olidus. Taxonomy (NCBI): domain Eukaryota; kingdom Metazoa; phylum Chordata; class Actinopteri; order Galaxiiformes; family Galaxiidae; genus Galaxias; species Galaxias olidus. The sequence continues at coordinate 115,708 of JAPMUY010004681.1, forward strand.
ACGGGGGCTTTGGCAAGCACAACTGCAAACACGACGAGGACGTTGGAGTCACCTGTTCGGGTAAGATAATGTCAGTGTTTTCATGTTTTGGTTGTGCAATTTGAACTGTTCGCTTGTTAAGCCTTTGATCAGATATACTGATTGAGACGTTGCATATAGTAGTGTTCATTGAAGTAGCCACATAAGAAAAGGGAATGAAGAAGATAAACCAATTACTGTCTAGGGGTTTGTCATATACTATCACTTGGGTTGCACGTATAGAAAATGTAAAAGTTAAGTTAGTGGAAACATTTATAGAAAAAATGTTTAATGCTTATGCCAATGTTAGGGGTAAAGTACGTTATGATAAGTTGGATAACTGGTACATCGCTGACTCCATGTGATCATATCCTAACTAATATATATTTTCTCGTTTCCACCAGTTCGACCGACAAGACCCACAGCAAAAGGTCAGTGCATTTAGAATTCTGGACTGGACAATTGTAACACTGGATAGAATAAGACCCAAATTTAGGTAAGGTTAGTTCAACAGGAGCCAGACAGAGATAGGAATTTTGAAAATCAAACTTTTGAAATCTTTATTAAACCAAACACAGGGATGTGACTTAAATACAAGGGCTAAATAAAGGTGGAAGCACATGAATTGAGGCCTTATACAATCCAGTGTTACACCAACATAACAGTTACAGATGTATGTTTGTGCTGAAGTTTGTTTGCATGTATGCGTGTGTGCATTCATGTATAGTGTGTGTGTGTGTGTGTGCGTGTGTGCGTGCGTGCGTGCGTGCGTGCGTGCGTGCGTGCGTGCGTGCGTGCGTGCGTGCGTGCGTAACGTACCGGATAAATCGCATAACAGCCTCTTGATGTTGTCCCTTTGCAGACAATGTTAAGATCAGGCTGGTTGGGCCTAACCGTTGCTATGGTAGAGTTGAGGTCTTCTTTGAAGACCACTGGGGAACGGTGTGCGACAAAGGCTGGGACATCAATGCTGCAGAAGTAGTGTGCAGACAGCTGGACTGTGGAGATGCTCTCCTAGCCCCTGGCGGGGCAAAGCTTGGTGAGGGGACTGGTCTCATATGGCTGGACAACGTCAGGTGTTCTGGTAACGAGAGCTACCTCAGCCAATGCCAACAGTTAGGAGGTGGCTCAAGCTGCACTCATTCCAATGACGCCAGTGTCATCTGTTCTGGTAAGATCATTTCTTAAGTTTGTTTGAAGAAAAGCAAATATAATTTGCTGTTTCACATGCGTATGTCTCCCTAGTTTCTTTCTGGCCCCTCCCTTCACCACCCTATGAAAAATACAAAAATATTCAAGAAATTAGCAGTACTTAAAGGCTTCGTGAGATGTTGTCGATTAGCAGTACATTACTGTGTTTTTCATTATTCACGTGAAATGTAGTCCCTAGAAATGTCTTGGCCACTATTACCCGCCCCAAGGTATTGACACAATTTGTATGACTTGGTTTTACAGGTACCATCAGGCTTGTGAATGGGACTGGTCAGTGTTCTGGTAGAGTTGAGGTCAACCACGATGGCCGCTGGGGGGCTGTGTGCAGTGATGGCTGGGGCATGAAGGAGGCTGAGGTGGCATGCAGGCATCAGGACTGCGGGATTCCTGTATCTGCTCCAGGATCAGTACACTATGGCCACGGCAGCGGACAAAACTGGAACGTTGTCTGCACTGGGAATGAGACGTTCCTCACTAAATGTGCAGTGACAGAGTCCGTCCCTACGGCCTGCGGTCGTGGAGGAGATGCCACTGTGCACTGCAAAGGTAAATGACCAATTGAAACGGGTGGGATGGACTAAAAGGTTCCCAAACACAACCATTTGGTCTCCTATCGTCAATGTGATCGACCGTTCAGAATCGCCTACTATGCGTCTTTAACACACTGAATATGCTGGGAAATGAGTTCATGTTTAGTGTGTTAAGTATGCATAGTAGGCGTATCAGACCAAAGCAACAGATTGAATAAATTAGTTCAATTATTAGTATTCGTTTTTTTCTGCTGTGCAAACTTAGCCCAAGTAAAGACTATGCTCCTTTACATCGAGATGGCTTCTGATCATGTTTCAAAGTGTTAGTGTCTATTTGAATACCGATTTAGTTTTTTGTTGTGACATATAAAATTAAAGAAAGATTAATGCTACAGCACCGCACATTCCGCAAACTCAGATTTAATCTACGCCGTCAAGACCAAACACAGTGTCAATAATATTCCCAGGCGAACATTGACATCTGTGCTGTGGGTCTAACACCCATCTTTTTGACACATTCTTTCATCTTTCTATTCTTCTGTGTTTTACTTAGACAACGTTCAGCTGGTCAACGGGACTGATCGCTGCTCTGGTAGAATAGAGATCTACCACGGTGGCCAGTGGGGAACAGTATGTGACGACAGCTGGAGCCTCATAAATGCTGACGTGGTGTGCAAACAGTTGGGCTGTGGCACTGCACTGAGCGCCAGTCATGCCGCTTACTACGGTCAAGGCACAGGACCCATATGGGTGGATGACGTCGTGTGTACTGGACAAGAGGTGTCTCTGACTCAGTGTCAGCACGGGGGCTTCGGGGTGAATGACTGCAGACACGAGGAGGACGCTGGAGTTTACTGCTCGGGTAACACAGTCACAAGCACATAATCGTGCCTAGTCCATAGAAAAAAAATACTAAAAACATTTCGATAAGCCATGTACTGTAAATGTGGGCTATTTGTTTTGGGTTTTGTATTAAGTATATTATTGGACGTATAATTAAGGCTGAACTCCCAGACCCTTGCACTTAATCTGTGTAAGCAATACGGTATTGACGTAACGAAGTATGTGTGACGAAACATGTGCTTACTGAATTTAATTTCACTGAACTCAACAGTCTTTTAAAAAAGTAAAAGAATGTTGAACGCAACTCCTTTTTTTTTTTTTTTCTGACAGACAGAGCCCACGTCCGACTGGCGAATGGCTCCGATGTGTGCAGTGGCCGAGTGGAGGTCTTCCACAAGGGTCAGTGGGGAACCGTGTGTGCAACGGGCTGGTCCATGCATCACGCTGAGTTAATGTGTAAACAGCTCGAGTGTGGTCCGGCAGTCAGTGCCCCGGGAGGTGCATACTTCGGCCGGGGCCAGGGCCCGGTGTGGAGCGCTGACCTTCAGTGCTTCAGTAGCGAGAAGGCTCTAATACAGTGCTCGCTGGAAAGACTGCCCAAGTCAAGCTGCAGCCACAGTGAAGACGCTGGCATTGTCTGTTCAGGTAAGGGCAGTGACCTTTAGATGATAGACTTTGTCAACCAACCACATCGTCTTGAAACACTTTACCCGTAGCCCGACCTTGTTAAATAAGGCCTTTGTGACGTCCAAGTTTACACGGTAATGCGTTTCTACTCTATTTCCTAGTCATTATGGAACCAAATCGTTCTCCATTGTTTAGTGAAAAAGAATTTACACACACACGTGTCATTTCCAGAAAAGATTCGACTTGTCGAGGGCCACACCGAGTGCTCTGGTAGGGTGGAGGTGTTCCATGCTGGCCAGTGGGGGACAGTGTGTGATGACGAGTGGGACAAGAACGACGCAGTGGTGGTGTGCAGACAGCTGGGCTGTGGGTCTGACGGCTTTGCCTTCGGAGGGGCCTTCTTTGGCCACGGGAGGGGTCCGGTCTGGCTCGACGACTTTAACTGCACCGGTTCTGAGAGCGCGCTCTCCCATTGCAACCGAGGTTCGCTCGGAGTGCACAACTGCGACCATTCTGAGGATGCTGCTGTCATTTGCTCAGGTAAGGATCTCTTGAGACGAGAAAAGGGGCTGAACTCCCGGACCTTGACACTTAATCTGTGTAAACGAAAGTAGGACAACTTTGCATTACAAAACCAATCGAAGATTTAAGCAACAGCAAACCCTTTACCCCTTGTCCTCAAATGCTTTCACAATTATATATCTGTAGACCCACTCCTGAGGCTCTACCTAGACATTTCCCCTATATTTCTCCAGACCAGACAAACTGCCGAATAAATGGATCAGGATCACTTTATGTTACTGTGTTTATGATGACGTGTCCTCTTTAAGAGCTTAAAGCTACAATTTGAATCCTGTGATATGAAGCCCCTGCTTTCAACAATATTAAATAGACATAAGTGAAAACCAGCTAACTTCTCTATTGCATATATAATATACATATATATATAATGTATATATACATATAAATGTAAATATAATATATATAATATTTTATATATTTATATATGTATATGTATATATCATTTATTTTTATAATTAATTGTATTTTTTCATATATACATACAGCAAAGGGAAACATCAGACTTGCTAATGGGCCAACTGAATGTTCTGGAAGAATTGAGCTTCTCCATCGTGGCGAGTGGGGAACCGTTTGTGGTAGAGATTGGAACATGTATCATGCAGAAGAAGCATGCAAACTACTGGACTGTGCATATGCTGTCAGCGTCCATGGGGGTGCACACTTTGGCCAGGGCACTGGGCCCGTCTTGAATGCTGACCTTGGGTGTTTCCATAGCGAGAAAACTCTGATAGAGTGCTCACTGCACGGATTTAACGCAACAAACTGTGACCACAGTGACGATGCTGGCGTTGTCTGCTCAGGTAATGCTATGTAATGTTTCAATGGCTTGACTGGCACAGGGGGAATAACAATAGCACTGGGCCATACAAATGCATGGGGTTGATTTTTTTTTTTTTTTTGTCATTTAGAAAAGGTCAGACTGGTGAACGGACCAAGACAGTGTTCTGGTAGAGTGGAGGTGTATCATGGGAACAAATGGGGGACAGTGTGTGATGACCACTGGGACATGTCGGATGCTGAGGTGGTGTGTAGACAGCTGGGCTGTGGAGATGCTCTCGGGGTCGTAGGAGATGCCCACTTTGGAGCAGGCTCTGGGCCCATATGGCTGGATAACATCAACTGTTCTGGAACGGAGAGCTCTCTCCATCTGTGTGAAAACCGCGGTTTTGGTTCACATTCCTGTAACCATGGTGAAGATGCTGGTGTTGTTTGTGCAGGTAAGACTTTGTCTAAAATTAAGTTTCTGACTTGTGGGGAAATTGTCTGCGTTGAAGTGGACATAGAAAATACATTCCATTACTGCTATCCAGAACAATACTTTAAAAGTATTTCTAAACTAGGGGTTGAAGCTTACAGGATATTTATATTTCAATTTAAATAACTTGAGCTGAAATGACAAAAGGAGCTGGGGAGAGTGTTGCAGGTTAGATCATTCTTAGTCTCCAGACACTGGCATTCGAAGATTGTTCTTGGGATCTGATTTGAAATTAATTCAAGGCATTACATTATGCACATTTCAAAACTGAACAAAACAGAACGGCATAACTGTAGAGCATTTGTTGTCCCTTTATAATGATCAAAGTACTCATATCTATGTCTACAAAAAAATGTGCTGCTATTCATTTTGGCTGTTTGAAACCCCCAGGGAATTCGCATGCCAGACTGGTGAATGGAACTGACCGGTGCGTTGGGAGACTGGAGGTGCTCCACAATGACCAGTGGGGAACGGTGTGCGGACGAGGGTGGAGCCTGGAACACGCGGCTACGGTGTGCTCAGAGATGCAGTGTGACGCAGCAGTCAGTGTGCTTCAAAGTGGCAAATTTGGCCCGGGCAGCGGGCCGGTCTGGCAGGCTAATGATCAGTGTTTCGGCAATCTGGAAGCTTTGGCTAAGTGCTCAACCGATGGATTTCAGACAGCACACTGTGACCACAGTGAAGACGCCAGTATTATGTGCTCAGGTAAGAGATTGATACGCCAGATTAGAATGTGCACTCTTTATGGTCACACTTTATTATTGGATCATTCTTAAATTCTGTTCAAATAATTGCTGTCCACCTAATCAGAAGCCACCTTGTCACCTAGAAAAGTTGGAACTGTTCTTTTTCTCTGTACACCAATGATCAAGCGAAATCTGTTGTGTTGGGAAAAGTCCTGATCGGCCATGCTGGTTTGCTAACATCCCGAGCTACACGTTGAAAGGACAAAGAGAGTTTTGAGGAAAGTCGCACAAGTGACAGGTCAGGTTGGTTTTTGATCGACGCTGTTCTTTCCTTCGCCATGCAGAGAGGATCAAGCTTGTGAATGGGAACACTGAATGCTCGGGCAGACTGGAGTTGTACCACGCAGGACGCTGGGGGACGGTGTGTGACGATTTATGGGACCACAGAAATGCGGAGGTGGTGTGCAGACAGATTGGCTGTGGAAAGCCTGCTGTCTCCTCAGTGCTGCGCCGCTTTGGCAGCACCTCAGGACCCATCTGGTTGGATAACGTTCGCTGTCATGGAAATGAGACCTCCATCTCTCAATGTCAACATGCTGGTTTTGGAAAAACAAACTGTGACCACAGTGAGGATGTCAGTGTTGTCTGTTCAGGTAAGAGCTCATGCACGTTGTTTATTGAGACATCGATGACCTAAGTGTGAACCGATATGAATGGTTCAATGCAGAGTCTTGGGAATGTAGGACTTATTTATAATTAAACTACATGAGGGAGGGGGAGGGGGGTCACTTTGCAACAATCGACATGAAATATAAAATAGCAGCGTCAACAAATAATCAAGTGTCTTTACTTAAGTTGAGTTGAGCACTAAATGTTGAGGGCAAATAAAATGGTTATAGATTAAGGTAAAACAAAGTTATGCCATAGGGTGGTCCAAATATTCTTTCTTTTTTATGCTAGTGACAAGGGCACAGTGACCCTTTCATTTTCAAATGTTGGTCAATCAGGTCATTGCACAACATGGTGCATTTGATTAAATCTAACTTATTTTCATTTATTTCTTGTAATCCACTTTTTATTTAAAATTGTTATAATTCTTCTATATTTTGTTCTCCGTCTTTTTCTCTGTAAACGCTATATATGAAAAATTAAAGGGTCGTTGAGCACCATCTTCCAGATGAACTAGGAAGCTGAAATTGTACCAGAATAATACAATTAGTAAGTGTAAAAAAAATTATGGGAGCGCCCTGGTCTCTAGCACAAACCTTTTTTTATCATATATTCCTGGACCACCCTACTATGCCTCTCTAGTTTCTCAAACAATTGACATTACATGAATCTCATATAGGTTGTTTTAACAAAGATAAAAATAAAACTTTTAGCAACATAATGTAGTGATATAATTGAGACATAGGCCCTACTGACAACAGGATTCTGACAGCCATTTACATTGTCAATCTACTTTCTTTTCCAGTTGAAAAATACAATAATGTCTCATTATTTTTTTCTCTTTAGAAACTGACGGTCTTCGGCTAGCCGGTGGCAACAACAAATGCTCTGGTAGAGTGGAAGTGTTCCATGATGGTCAGTGGGGGACAATCTGTGGAACGGGCTGGTCCTTAAATTATGCTGAGTTGGTGTGCGGTCAGCTTGGCTGTGGTCAAGCTGTCGAAGCCCTGGGAGGAGCCCTCTTTGGTCAAGGCAGTGGGCCTGTCTTAGGAGCTAGCCAGCAGTGCTTTAGTACAAGTAGAGCTTTTAGAGTGTGCTCCCTTAATGGGTTCAGCACAACAAGCTGCAGTCATAGTGACGATGCCAGTGTCAAATGTTTAGGTAAGAGAGTTCACGTATAATGAAACTGCTATGACACCAACACACTTTTACCAACTTCGACTTTGAGATCACCTAGATAGAAGCTCATTTTGGTTTTGAAAATAAGTCATAATATTAAAATAAGTCGTACAAAAAAGCCATACATTATCTCACTTTTGATTATGAGCAATTCAGGAAAATATGTTGTATGTGATTACATTAATTAAAAGCTACAATATTCATATTTCTGCAGATAATCTGCGGCTTGTGAATGGGGCTCATGCTTGTTCTGGTAGAGTGGAGGTCGCCCGTAATGGCCAATGGGGGACAGTGTGTGATGACAGATGGAACATGAACGCTGCTAACGTGGTGTGCAGACTGCTGAACTGTGGAGAGGCTATCAGTGCCCCTGATGGAGCTCACTTTGGTCGAGGGACGGGAGACATCATGCTGGATGATGTTGTATGTACTGGCAATGAGAATTCTCTATTTGAGTGTGTTCACAGTACCAATCACGACTGCAGCCATAGCGAAGATGCGTCAGTTGTCTGTACAGGTAAGACCTTTGGTTGCAAATTAAAACGTATCTAAGATAAATTACATATTAATAAACAGCGACAAGTTAATGTTTTCTTTGTAATAATGAAAGTGGCAAATACATCCAACCCCGAAATGTGTCTAGATTGTTTCTTAACCGTATGAGAACATAAAAAATAAATTTTGTATAAAATTTGCTACATAGTGCAGCCTGACTTGCAGCAGTTTTAGCCTCACCTTCTGCTGTGGGCGTCACTGGTCACTTGGCTGTTCCCTCTGGATTTTATTGATTCGAAACTGCCATGAAGTTCCAATGGTTAGAGTGAATGTGAATGAATAAGACTTATAACTGATTACGATGAATAGATTTTACTCGGCCTTGAAAGTGTGATGCCGTGTGATGATCATATCCCATGGTATCCTTCTAAGGATTTCAATAAAGAAACTTTGTGAATATATTTACTGCCGTCTTAATAACGTTAAGTGGAAAGTTGTTTAAAGCTAAAAGATCTCTTCTCTGTTCAAGTGAAACTGAGGATGCCCAGCATTTCCCTGGCCTTCCCTGGAGCAGGGCAAGAGTCAAAGGTCACCAAGGGTCACAGCTTCTCCATCGTCTGCACCGTTCCCCCTCAATATCCTGGAGGCATCTTCTATCTCACCTTCTCTGGCTCCAGCACAAACGAAACCAAGCCGGCAGTCAACCACTCTGCGTCGTTTCACTTCCCTCTTGCAGAGTATAAAGACCAGGGCAATTACAGCTGTGTCTATGGAGTCACCGTCTCCTCAAAGGCCTACTATTCCGAAGCCACACAGCTGAGAGTCACCGTTACTGGTACAGTGCAGTATTTGTATTGCAAATCTAATTTGCCTAGTTTGCCTCAAAAGGGGCTGATTTTCTTCTGATGTATCAGACCTTTTCAATATTACCCAACATTTTCCAACTTATACCGATATTCTTGATTTGGTCTGCTCCACTAGTTTAACTGTTTCTCATCTTTACCCCACCACCTTTCCTTTGTACGATCATAGTATTATCAAGTTAACTCTTCCCTCTAAGTCTGCACAAAAGGTCAATCGCCTTCCATGATATCAAAGCTAAGTTAACCCCCATATATTGTCTGATGTCCCTATGCCCAGAACTCCATCTCCCCAGATCAGGTGGCTGCCCATCTCAGCACCACTCTTAGTGCCTTGCTCAAAACATTAGCCCCCTTAAAAACCAAAGATGTCTCCTTCCCTGCCTCTTCCCCCTGGTTAATTTCAGAACGCCGAGCCATAAAATAGGCTGACCGTCGCCCTTGGCAACTATGTTCAAAGACTGGACTCACTGTCCATGTTCAGTCTCTGTGTACAGAGATGCAATCACTGCTGCCTGTTCATCCTACTTCTCTGCCATCATTAATGCTCCTAACTCCACCTCTTGAACCCTCTTTTCCACTGTTCGCAAACGCATTCAACCCCGTGAGGACTCTGTGTTTACTTACTCCACCCAGCTTACCAATTAATTCCTTCCGTGCTTTAGCAGTAAAATATCTAACATTTAAACGTCCCTGATTTCCGAACCTTGATGGGGTCCAATTACAGTCTCGCTTGGTGCGGTCAACCTCCCACTTCTGATAAGCAGTGCTCTTCCTTTCTTTTACCATGTGAAGCGTCTTTGGGTTTTAGAAAAGCCCTATATAAAATAAAATGTATTATTATTATTAAAAGTAATTTTTTCAAATGCGTGTACATTTTTTTCCCTTTTTTGTATTGAATAATTCTTTTAGCAGATGATATTGACTTCCTAATGTGTTGTTTAACCACAGCCGGTGGTTCCAATGGCCCTGTGGTATCGGGACTTTTGGTTGGGACCCTGCTGCTGGTTCTGCTGCTGGCCGCCCTCTTCATACTCTGGCGAAAAAGGAGAAGCTTCTGGGATCTTTCTGAAAGGACCAATCGAACACATTGTGAGTCATCGCTTGTTTAAAACTCTTACATGTTTAAATATACACATTTCCTTTTAGGTATAAGAATCAACCTTGTGTCATTTATTATACAGAGATAAAGAGAAGTCTTTAACTGCATAGTGTATTTATCAAATGTATCGCACAATCAAAAAGGACACTTAGACACCCTAAACGTTTTTGATGCGAATCCTCCTACAGCCACTGCTTCTCATACGTAACATTTAAAATAAAGGCCACTTCCTATATAAAACAGTGTCAGTTTTGCTTAGATCAGACAAGTTAAACCTCCTTGGAGCTTTATAGCAAAAGGAGCATCTCTCTAGGTCGATTTGTCCCATTTTAACTAATTTCCTAGAGGTCTAGAAAAATCTCATAAGGCACAATATTAAAAGACTTAAGTTTTCTATCACACATTAAGCTCACAATATGGATGTATGAATATACTTCACAGTCATACAACAACCTGAGATAATGTTGTCATTTTTCCACTGCAAACATACATTTTAGGTCTTTGCAGATGTTGTCGGCTCAGTTTGCATAGGTATGCAAGCATGATTTGTTTTCACGATATCGCCAACACTGTTAATTTTTTTATAGATGTTCGTAGCAAAAATGCAGTATCACTGGAAGGAGAAAGTGACGATGATGATACAGTCGGTGTATATAGGTCTGCAAGGTATGTGAAGATATAGACCTAGGCTTATTCTAACTACAGAACGCACGGGTGTACAGCCTAAAGTGCTGGCTTACATTATTCCTGTTTTAGTTGTAGCTATTAAAGAATATACTTGTATGCTAATTAGACCAGTGGTTCTCAATCCAGTCCTCAAGGACCCCCTCCCATTCCAGGTATTTAGTCTTCCAGTTTCTAATACACCTGGTGTAATTAGTTTCATACAGCAAGGCATTGACTAATTGCCCCAGGTGTGTTAGAAACTGGGATCCACTGAATTAGACAGGCTGATCAAACAGCTTGTGCTGGAAAGAGCATCACACCCGCTCAATTTGAGGGGTTCAATTTCCACTCTAGCCACCTATAGCTTGCACATATGGTAATTGAATTTGCTTTGAATTAAATAAAAAATGAAATTACATCTTTAAGGATGTCTGACTCCCTGGTATGTTGTAACATAACAGTTATCTTTGGAAAGAGCTATTGACATTTTTAGTACATGGTTTGGTGATCACTCCTGCCTTGCTAGGAATTTATTCCTTAAAACTGACAATACCATGCCCTCTAATATCTCTTTAATTCTAGACGATAAACTTTTTTGAACATATTTTCCAACTGTATAGTGGTATCAGTGTTAAAAACAATAAAACTGGCTCTTAATTAGGATGAATGTCAATAAATGTAGAAGTCAACAAGCTTATTCAACCCCTCAGCTTAGATATTTACTTGTTTGCCAAGGCAACGCTTTGTGTATGTTAGGGTTAGGGCTGTCTAGTAAGGGGTTTGCTGTGAATTTAAGGTTCAACATGTTTACATAATAACATGTTTCTTTCTCAGGGAGTCCAGCTCTTTGGAGGATCAGAATAAAACCACAGAGAAAGAAGAGCAGGCCAGTGAGGAGAACTCTGATGTTAGATCTCACCTGGATGAAGGGAACGGCAGAATGTGTTTTGAAATGGAACCTCTGGTCCCCTTGTAATTCAAAAGAGCATCAGCATTGTCTTCAGAAATTCCAAAAATAATCCAGTTTAGTGCCTTTTTTATGTGGGTCCCAAAAAAAATATGGTTGAGGAATCAAAACATCCCTGGAGTCTAACCAATTTTCTATGTGCTTGGATATTTTTGTTACTTTTTCTTCTGTTGTTGCAATTTCTGCCGCATGTTTTATGCAATATATTATCATTTCAAGGCACACACTGAAAAAAGACATTGAACGATTTCTGCCAGTAACTGCAAATTGGAAAGGAGCAAGAAGCATTCTGATAAAGTAATATATAAAAAGAAACTGTGATCAACTTTGTTTTGAGCTGTGAGGATACATTTATTCATCATAATATATTGAGGTTAATTATTTGTAGTTATTTGTCCAACTGCTAGAAAACAAATGCATGTGTTTAAAAACTGGCAGCTCTTCAAACCACCAAATTAAGACAAAAAAGTCCACAAACTGACTACTTAGTCAGTCATTTTACGGAAAATGTATATTTGATATAAAAGTATTTGTAATGGTTTGCATTTGTTGGAAAATGTCTGATGTCTATGACTGACCTCAGCAATTTTGGGGTATTTTTATTTTTTGCTGTAAGTAGTCAAGAGTTGTAGTTAAATTGCTACCAGCACTTTTTTTCTCTCTTTATAAGGGCTCTCACCTACTCATATGTGTTTTGTATGAATAAAGGGTAACTGATTTCAATAAATAAGCCCATGTTTATTTTATACGAATGTTTCATATACTTGTTTTACTCTAGAACTGAATAAGGCAATCCAAAAGGTGTCAGGTATTGTTTGGTTAGTTATAATGTAGTCTAGACCAGTCTAGCGTTATCTTTATAACTTATTACCATTACTTGAGCAAATATTCAACAATTTTGTCTGAAGAAATGTCAAAACGCATGTACAATACATTTTTCCTTTTTTTCAGTTTTCTTCTTTGTATTCGGTATTTGTATTGTAACATGAAAAGATTACATTTCTCTATTCAGTCGAAAACAATGAATGTGCATGTTCCTCTTATTTTGTCCTGAATTATTTTTAACAGCGTTATAGACTGGCTTTGTTTTGTGTACACAGTTGGTTGTGGTCCTTGCTCTGTGGTATCTGGAGTGGTCTCTCAGACCGTGCTGCTCCTTTTTGCTGTGGGGGGTCTTCACTGACTGCTCTGGTAGAGAACATAAGGCCTCTGGGAACTTTCTGCCTGGACCAAAGAAGCGGGAGTGAAGGATTTGCATGTATGTACAAAGGCAATATATTTGAATTTAAATACAGTGAGTAGATAATTATCAACTTGATGTACTATGTAATACGAAGTTTAAAAAGAGAATCACTGGACCATATCTTTGGAACAGGCCTTGATAAAAATCTAGTGTTCTTTAGTGAGAACTTGCAGTACATGTTATACGTGGCACAAGGATAAGTGTAGGAAAGGTCATTCATACAATAACTATTAACAGTAAAGAGGCCATAGATGAATCAAACTCTTCATTACTCTAAAATAATATTTACAAAAAATTAAGTTTGCATTTAAAATGGAACTTCTTATGTTAAGTGTAACCGTTTTTGTTTTTCAAATGAATTTCGTACGATTTAAAACTGAGAAACAAAATGTGATTTTTTTCAGATTTCAGAAGAAATGGTATTTACTTGTATTTGATAAATCTATTAGCCTACATGGCTTAATTTACACAGTTTCCAGTTAAGAAACGTGATTTAGAATAAGCCTACGTGTTAATCCAATTTGTTATCAAATATCATGCCTAATTATTTTTACACTGATACTGTAGTGCCTACAAATGAAGCTCTTTCTAAAAACTTTTTTTTTTATATATAAGCACATATTCAGAAAGCAATACTCCAGTTAGTTAGGACAACGTTGATATACTACAACCAAGACATCACACAATACAAGGAAACCCCATGGGAATGTTTAGTTCTGAAGCTCAACAGACACAGGAGGGAACAGAGCTTTATTTCCGAAAATAAGAAAAAGACACATAATGCTACAAAACACAAGGTCAACAGTTTCCCATACACAAGTTGAGCTTGAGCACAATGAACAACTGTAACAAAATGCCACCAACTGAGTTTTAAAGGTCACAAAAATAGCTGACTATGTACATCACGGCCGAATATGGAACAGCCCAAGATAGATGGATGGATGGATGGATGAATGGATGGATGGATGGATCGATAGATAGATAAATAGAGCAAGACTGAAGGCAGGGTAGCTGTTATTGAGCCGTGAAAATAGATTCAACCACACAAAGGTTCACATTCACTGGGTTTATTCAGGAAAAGGCAGCAGAAAAACAGTCTGTTACCAAAAAGGGTCAACATCAAAAAGGTCGAAAACAAAACAAAAAGGGGTTCAACAGTTTCCTCTCCCCTCTTAACTTAACTTAACTTAACTTAACTTAACTTAACTTGGTTCAGCTCAGCAATTAACGTACTGTCTCTTTCTCTCTCTAGTCTCTGCCTGCTGGCTGGCTTATCTAGCCCTGCCGATTAGTCTCCATCACCCTCAGGTACCCAATTTAGACCCATCAGTCCCTATATGGGCATGGGCAGGGACAGGAACTCCTAATATGGCCCTGGGGAAAGCCAACAGGCTCTGATGTACCTACCCTCCCACACCTCTCCTCGGACTGCTCCCTACTGCTGCCACAACAGAGAGTGAGAGAGAGAGAGAGAGAGAGAGAGAGAGAGAGAGAGAGAGAGAGAGAGAGAGAGAGAGAGAGAGAAAGAGAGAGAGAGAGAGAAAGAGAGAGATTTTTTCAGTATCTTTTTAAATTTGTACTTGCTATACAGTCTGACTGCTGTCTGCAATCTATTGTAAATAACATACATTCATACATATATTTTATTTAAGATTTTATGACTGAGAAAATCTAGCCTTTATTTTACTCGTTTGGCCTGTTGACTTTAGGTGAACATATAACATCCCGTATTGGGATGCTAAACACCATCAACCAGATGCAAAAAAATAAAGAAAATAAACTCACAGAATTTGGTCATATTTACTTAAGTAGGTCTGTTTGCTAAAGGTAGCCTGCTTCCCTCTTGAAGACGCTTCTTGTCTTTTCTATGCCGTTCCTCTTTTAGTCAGTAGGGAGAGACCTCTCAACAAGGAACACAGCTGTTTGACTCAGGGTCCCACAGCAGTTCAGCTGACAGCCGCAGAGTCCGCACCGCACCGTCATCCTGCACAGCGGTTTGCGGATCGCGTCCCTTTCTCTGTACGGGATGGAAAAAGAGGCTCCCGAACCAGACCCATCACGAGAGAGAAATGGGGCAGTGGGCATGCTGTATGGAGAATTTACAGACACAGGTAGCGAAAGGCACCGGTATTCGTTGATCTTGACGGATAGTGCCCTTAGTATTCAAAAGATATCCTCCTCACCTGGACGGACTAAGGTTGTTTTCAACTTGACTGATTGCATTGGATGCCGGGCATTCAGAGGAGAGGAAAATTCAGACACTGGGGCTTACTTTACAGCTTATTTCTATCCGTTCAAAAGACGATGGATGAGCACAGGCATGGCCCGTCAGAAAGTAGAGCAGTGCTTTCGGGTCGCACTGGTCCAGGACCCTCTTGCGAATATTCAAGAGGCAGAGCGATGGGCGCGTGCAATCAGAGACGCCTCCATACGACGGATACCCCGTCGAGATGGTGAGACAAAACGTATAGTGAAAAGCAAAAAAAAAAAATTACACCGTTTTGGTTCGTTTTATCATGTTTCTTTATATGGTGTGGGCTTATCTATTTGGGCAGGCTAGGTTGCAGAATGTTTAAAATCCTTATGGTTGATAAGCGGGAAATCTTACGAGTGATACATCACATTCAACCCTAGCTGTTAACCAGAGGCCTAGACCCTACAAACCTGGGAACTGCAAACCGTTTGCGCTTGTAGTTTTAGTTAAATTAAACTATTGTAATGTTTGCACCGTTGTAACTAAAACCGTGGAATGTAGTAATACTGCACACATAAACCAGTTTTACCTGCTGTTCGGTGTGCCTTACCACTCCTCAAGCAAGTTCTGTTTTTTTTTGTATTACCACCCTTCGAAACCACTGAATATAAGCACTGTTGTAATAGGTCTATGGGGGTATACAATTCAAACAAAGCAAACAATTTTTCTTTCATTGACAACATTTCTCTTTATTTTCATAAGGTCTATTTGAGCATTCCTTTTCTATACCGTGACGTGAGTCAGTCATTAACATGAAAACCAATGGCTTGTATTGATTCTGTGAATTATCTGTATAATTAATGGAGAAGGCTAATAATGTTTTGACAAGAAAGAATGGTTAAAGTCCATATGCCACAGGGCCCATATTCTAAATCTTGAATGGACTTTCTGTCCAGATACGGATCAGATAACATCACGTTGTCCTGGAGATGTTCTATTCTCAATTGGAATAGTTCCCAGTGTTTAGAGATTTAACCAAGACAATTTCCTTCAATACGTGGGTACTTAAGCCATATCACTGTAAACCGAACTCCAGGGCTCCGCTCTCTACCCCTGGGTTGCTTGCATAGTTTGAGAGGAGGAAACAGATATTTGACTTGACAGTGACTGATTTGGAATGTTGGTTGCCAAGGATGGAGGGGAATCAGGTGTTACTGGAATAGAGAATGAGGTCAGCCCCCCCGCCCCCACACACACATCCTCCACTCCTCTTCCTCCTCCTCCCTTTGTGCTGTGCCCAGGTGTACATGGCAACACAGACTGGCCCTTGTACGTGAGGAAGAGCCCCTCAGGCAGGCAGAAAGACCAGCAAGCAGCAGGAGTTAGAGTTTCAGCCCTTCTGCCAGGCGGGCAGATGGTAACCCGAGAGGTACGCTCTCCAGTCTCACCATTTCCTCTGCTGGATGCATCTAAGGGAGAGCAGAAAGAGAGGCTTCTAAATGTCAGTTCCCACATGGTAATGACCATGAGATGAATAGCTGTGGAAATTGGGAATCCTAGTAAAACGGAGATTTAGCAAGGTGTCTCTGGATGCCTTTGCCTTCTTTTTTTCATGTATTATGGCCTCCTTCTTTTGTGATAACGTTACTCCCTGGAACGATGTTGTAGCATTCAAGATCTGGTGCCACAAATAATACAGTACTGAACAGAATAAATTATGTGTTTTAAATTAATAATGTGAAAGCTAGTAGACATAGCAGAATGCCACCTTCACATCTTCTTTTATAAGAAAAATATATAGGCTAAATAATAGTGAGATGGAGTCAATGAGGCCTGACAGGGTTTTTTAATACCAACTAAATTTAACATTATCTCATCTGGTACTGCAGATGTACAGGTTGAATCAAAAGTGCAATGGCGTTGATGTGCCTGTGTTCATGGAGAGAACTGTCAATATCTCACACAATTTCAATGAATAAGCGACATAAAATGATGTGGCTTATTTGATCTTGCTCTCGACTCTAAGCTTCTTTCACACGCTCAGCGGAACACACAGAATCCCTGTTTTGTATCTTTCTCTGTGGCCATCTTACAACAAGGTCGTTAAACTGAATGTAGCGTAGATAATAGTAGCGCACATATAAGTGGTATCGCACTGAACGCTGAAGGACATCATGGAAACGAAAGCTCGGCTGTCTACCATGCGAAGAGACACTGTTGTAGAAATGTGAAGACGGTGGCTGCTTTTCTTAATTGGTCTCAGTGGAGTTCAATCTCGGGCGTTAGATTAGCGTTTTGTTTATCTACGCTCATGTTCCCTTCTCGCTATATTTTCACGTGTCTATTGTCCACGTCAAATTTCTTGGGGAAGTTTGCAATTTCCGCATGCAACTTCATGAATATTTTATTATTTGTATTCTATTTTGAAAAGCCTCGCTGATTGACATCCAACTTCCTCTGTCCCTGACCCAAAGCAACAGGAAATGTTTAGAGGCTAAAGGTACAGTGAATAATTCTGTGTGTGTGTGTGTGTGTGTGTGTGTGTGTGTGTGTGTGTGCGTGCGTGCGTGCGTGCGTGCGCACGCCCGCCAGTGTCTTTTAAGCCGCCACAGGGTAGGTACTGTATGTGCCTGATTTTCTGTGTGATCCTCTCTCCCACGACTCCGGTGAGTGCTGACATCACAGTGTCTCTCTCTTTGATGGAGCTGAGAGCTGAGTGCTGCCGCCTCTGGGTCGTCCATGGACCTCTCACCCCCAGCCACCCAGTGAGGGGCATTCACCCAGCCCTCGCCTCCGACTCCTGCTCCCTAAGCACAAAGGTTGGCTGTGAGGGCCGTACAGGGACCCTGACTCTGTGCCTATCAGTGGGCTACCCATCAAACCACCCCTGCCCTCACCCACCCCACCCTCAATCCGAGCCCAGCCCGACCTTGGACTCTAGACTGTTTGCACGTCAGTCCTGTTTGAGTAATGGCCCAGATAGCTGCTGTACCTGGCCCGGATAGTGGACCACCTGAGACCGCTAGCTGTCAGTGAGAGTTATCTCCACTTGAGATAAAGTGTTTTGTTTTGGTTCTGCAAGAATTCCTAGAAAAAGGTTATACCAAGGCTTTTATGTGACAAAGCAGAACGCATATGTAGAAGTGTGCTCTGATCAATTTAAAATTAGCAATATCAATATGGATAGTTTGAATGTCTTTAGATAGAGATAAATAGAATGTAGAATGACATTCTTTGGTAATGAGATGGTGTTTTTGAATTGTCTCTTGTAAGCGCTGAGCTTTTTAGCGCCATCCCATCACTGACTCTTCCTGTCTCGGTTTTTCCTGAATGATGCGGGAGACACCCACTGGTATGTTCTTATCGGGCAGATCTTAGGGAGGAGACAGGCAAAACATGGACACACTCAGACAACCATAAACACACACGCACATTGAACCCCAAAACAAAGTCCAGCAAAAGAGGTTGGTTCCATAAACCTGGCTAGGGGCAGCATGTTCCAAAAAAATGACTCAGGGAATGAGCATCAAACCATGAATTATTAAGTGTAAAAAAAAGAGTGAGCCCGCTTCTCATTTTGAGTCTTCACGGCTCGAGTCTTCCGTTTTTCTGAGGCAATTTTAATAAAGTGATAAGGTAAAAAAGGGTCCTCATGTGTATATTATGTATAGGCTCACGTGTATATTAAAATGGGGCTCTCCGGATAAGCTACTGCACATGCGTGTGTCGAGCAGACAGACAAAGACTTATGAGAAGTCTATACACACCTTTGTACCCCCTACTACAACACAAACGATAAACGGTATTCGATACGACTGAGTGGACTTACTGTATTTCCAGTTTGGTATCAGTCAACTGGATAGATACAGAAGGTGCAGTTGGATAAGATTTCCTTGAGGCTACCATATTAGGTCAATGATTATGCCAGGGGTTCTCAAATCTAAAGTGTGTTAAAAGATTAAACAAGAACATGGCTAAAAAAGGGCTGCCCCCTGTTTTCTCAACTTTTTAATATAATCAAGAGGGCAAAGGTTCCAAACCAAAGCCCCCTTTTTTTAGTTAATGAATAGGCCACCTTGCAATAAAAATGGGCAAACACAAACAGAGCTGAACTTGTACTTGTTCTGTAACTATTCACAGCATGTTCTGGTGCATGGTTTGCTCTTAATTGCTTTTATTTTCATTTCATCCTCTCTGAGTGTATTTAAGGCTGCGGAAAGCGCTTTCGGTTCTGCCATCTAAGGGCTTCAATGTGCGACAGCATTTCCCTTAGACAAGTTTTGTTGAGGATTCAATACTAAGCTGCGTACTCTGAGCATATTTTCCAGGACATATCCCACCCCTTGAGTGATAAAAACACAGACCCAAAGCTCTTTTATTATCAAAAACCCAGCTCTAACCATTGTGCCTCATTTCTGGATTTGAGAACCAAGTATTGAGCATTATAGCCACATTGAATTGTGACGGAAAATAGCAACTGTGTGTGTGTGTGTGTGTGTGTGTGTGTGTGTGTGTGTGTGTGTGTGTGTGTGTGTGTGTGTGTGTGTGTTTGTGTGTGTGTGTGTGTGTGTTTGTGTGAGAACAGAATATCTGTTTTGATTCTGATTTGTTGATTTGACAACCGTCTGTAAAGAACATTTGGATGTGTGGTCGGGATGTGTGGGGGGGGGGGGGGGTTCGCTCACAATATCACATCAGAAACGGAGTTTCCCCTTTTGTCGTGAGCCTTACATTTCCACGAAGAAGAAAGATGCGCATCCCAACCACATCAACATCTTCGTGAATGGTGTCACAGCCTCTGGCATTACTGTTTAATGCCGTTTGGTTTTTTTGTAACACAGGCACTCTCTGCCACAGGGACTTGGGATGTAGACTCACTCTCTGGATGTCCTCTTGGAAACGTTTGCGTTAGTTGCTGACGAAAAAACACGTGACTTTTTTTTCTTTTCTTTTCTTTTTCATTTTTTGTTCTTTTTTTTTTGACATGAATGATGCCGCCGTGTTCGCGTCAGAAATTAAGTGGAGCAATGCTTCCCATGACGGTTGAGAGAAATCCAACTGGTAAATGGTTACAATTTGTCTTTTTTCTCTCTCTCTCTCATCCTCCCTTCTCCCTCGCTATCTCTCCCTCTCTATCTCACTTCCTCACGGTTCCCACTCCGATTAACTCTTCTAACTTCACTAATTATCTGTCTGTCTTCGACATTTATCTACGTACATATATATATCGCTCCTTTCTTTCTTTCATTATTCACCCATCTGAACCCCCACCCCCCACACACCCATCTTTCTTTTTCTCTTTCCCTTCCTCATTCTCATTCTCAATCTCCTATTCTTTCTCTTTCTTTCTTTATCCCTCTCAATCCCTCTCTCTCTCTCTTTCCCTCTCCCCCCCCCCTCTTCCGCCCCTCTCTCTCTCTCTCTCTCTCTCTCTCTCTCTCTCTCTCTCTCTCTCTCTCTCTCTCTCTCTCTCTCTCTCTCTCTCTCTCTCTCTCTATCTCTCTCTCTCTCTCAGGTGTGGTGTATTCTGAGGTGCGTCGCCCATGCAGGATGATGGTGCTGGTGAACCCTCACAGTGGGCGTGGCCAGGCCCTCCAGCTCTTTACTGGCCATATCCAGGCCATGATCACCGAGGCGTCAGTGCCCTACACACTGGTCATCACTGGTGAGACTAGAGCCTTTGACACACACACACACACACAGAGAGAGCAAAAGAGAGAGAGAGAGAGAGAGAGAGAGAGAGAGAGAGAGAGAGAGAGAGAGAGAGAGAGAGAGAGAGAGAGAGAGAGAGAGAGAGAGAGAGAGAGAGAGAGAGAGAGAGAGAGAGAGAGAGAGAGAGAGAGAGAGAGAGAGAGAGAGAGAAAGGCAACACCTCAAGCTTTACAGTTGCATCGTGGCTCTTCATCTTTGAAGTCTATATAATAGTAAAAAATAATCGCTACTTCGTTTGGAAGAATGTTTCGGCCCTGACGATCCTTTCACTGAGCAGTGTCAGGACCTGTCAATGAACACAATGATGGCTATACTTTCGACACGTCTCGTGGAATTCAACTCGTCCACACGCCATTAAGACCGCGGCTCCCGTCCCTCTTAGCATCCAGTTCCCGTCGCTCTCACCTTCGCTAATCATCAGCCCTTAAAACCCCAAGCCTTTGTTCGACACCAGCTGACTCTCCGGAGCCACTGGAGGAGAACGCAGGCCGGGCAGGGGCTTCGCCGACCCCTTTAGGACTCGAAGAAGCTTAGCGGCGGGACGGCAAGGAGAAAAAAAGGACTGGGGTAATTACTGGCGCTCGATGCGTCTGGCTGTGTCGACCCGCGGCAGGGAGCGGAGCAGGGAGAATATGGGTCGCCACAGGCCCCGTCGACTCCCTTTGCTTCCCCGTCTGCTCCCCGCTGCGCTATCCCCGGCAGCAGAGGCTGTCTGGGAGGATTTAGCCAGAGCCACCTTTCCGTGCCGCCCTGTCTAGACCTCACCCGAACCCTGGCTCACCAGCCCTGACGTGGCCGTCAGAGGAGAAGCCAGGAGTGGTGAGAGGGGGGATCATTTATCAGTGAGTGTTTTGCAGAGACAGGGAACTGCTGGAATGATCTTTCTATAGAACTGTTTCTCTCTCTCTCTCTCTCTCTCTCTCTCTCTCTCTCTCTCTCTCTCTCTCTCTCTCTCTCTCTCTCTCTCTCTGTGTGTGTGTGTGTGTGTGTGTGTGTGTGTGTGTGTGTGTGTGTGTGTGTGTGTGTGTGTGTGTGCAAGTCTATGCGTGTCACTGAAAACGAACATAACTGACACGCAGTTTGCCGCAAACATTCCGAACATGTCACTGCGCCGCAGTGGATGCTGGGAGCCGAGCAGCTATATCTCTATCACATCTTACCCTTACCAGAGAGAAAATCACTACGGCGACAGTCACAGTCAGAACGGCGCAGGCAGGAAAAGAAAAATGTAGAATGAGAATCGCGTAAATAAGAAGCGAGGTTACATAAACAACGGAGACGTCCCGTCTATGATGGGTTGCCCCGGCCAGCGAAGGGGGTAGGCTACGGCTGTGACTGGTCGCGTGCGGGTGCGTGCGGGTGACCCCGTGTGCAGCCTCAGCCGGCTGCCCCGGCAGGCAGAGTAAAAAGTGCTGAGTCAGGCGGCGAGTGCCGAGGGCCCTCTCTCTCTGGTTCTCTCTGTCTGACAGCACAGGGCTGCATCCCGCCGCTCGTCCTCAGCCTACAAGCTAAACAACCCCTCCGCATGGGGGAGGAAGCGGCGTGGGAGGGAGGGTGTGGGGACGGGTAGAGGTTGAGCTGAGTGAGGAAAAGTACGACGAAAGGGAGGGGGGAGGAGCGCAAAGTATGAAGCTTTTCGTTCCATTTTGTTACCCTCCTTTTTTCTCTCTCTCTCTCTCTCTCTCTCACTCTCTCTCATTCTTTTCATCTCTACGTAAATCCATTCGCCTGCACACACAAACAGACACAAATGAAACCAAACACACGCCCCCCCCCCCCTCTCTCCACTGCGGGCTGCGAGTTTCCGCTGGCAGAGTTCTAGACAGAGTGTGTTCTGCTGTGCTGGAGGGATGATCCGACACGGAGTCTCCGCAGTGGGACGGGGGCTGGCTCCGGGACATTACCAATAAAAGGAGCCTGAATAAACAGCTCGGTCCCCAGTCGACATATTCACCATCACACACACACACACACACACACACACACACACACACACACACACACACACACCAGTCTTTCAGCAGAGTCACAGATGGTTTGCAGTAACGCTAGGCACTGCTCAAAGCTATTGACTAGCCTTTTGCATGGGCTAATGTGATCTGTCTGGACAGATAGAGGAAATTGAATCTTTTTTTCTCTCTAATCTTCCTTACATTTCCCCGGGAGGCTGGTGATGAAAGTCCAATGTGTCTGTCTCTCTCTCTCTCTTTGTCTTATCCCTCCACCTTACCTGTACTTTTCTTTCGTTTCTTTGCACCTTTTACTTTTCCCAGCTTCTCTTTTTCCTAACTCTTTACCTCGGTGCTCTCAGCTCTCTCTGATACTGCAACAACAAACCATTTGTTTTCTCTTGTTTTTAATCTATTCTGTTTTTCTCTTCCCCCGTGTGTTGACTCTTTCCCCGCTTTCTGTATGTCGATGTTTTTCCTCCAGAGCATCAGAACCACGCGCGGGAGCTGGTGAGGAAGGCGGACTTGAGCCAGTGGGACGCTCTGGTCATCGTGTCCGGAGACGGCTTGCTGTTTGAGGTAATCGTCTGCGTTGGACGTGTAGCCGTTCCCTACTGACCACGTAGGCCTGTGGTGCAGGGATGATTAAGAATGAATAGAGGAACTGATGAAACGTGGCAATAGAGTTTTGCTAGTATTTGGTGTGAGATTTGATGGTTGGGTAAGGGTGCATATATGGTGACTAAGACCATTTGGCTAGTCTTCCGTTCTGAAACTTTGCAATGGGGGTTTTCTCATGGCTACACGTGACACACAGTGAGTGATGAATGTTTCCAAAATAACAGACTGTTCTTTACTAGCTTTACGCTATAGAGACAGTTGCACCTAGAGCTATTCATGAGACCGCAGTCCGATAACGTCTGGTCGGTGTGTTTGTGAACGTGACCTTGCTTCTCTGTTTAGGTGGTCAATGGTCTGATGGAGAGGGAGGACTGGGAGGAGGCCATCCACGTTCCCCTGGCCATCCTACCTGGAGGGTCAGGCAACGCTCTGGCCGCCTCTATCCACCGCTACTCAAAGTGAGCAAAATTAGTCTTACACTGCTATCACGATTAGCAAAAAGATTCAGGTCAGAGTGTTTATAAACAGTTTAAGCAGCGTTTTATCCAACCTGTTTGGTTGAGTCTGTTAGAGTGTGTCGCGAGTTCAGTCCAAAATACCTCCAGCTTTTCGAACGTTTTAAATGATTCCACCTTTTTATTCTTTCTCTTTTTAACAGTCTTTTTCTAGAAATGAACCATTTAAATTCATGAGTCGGGCACAATGGGATGGCGCTGATTAATCGTTCCCGAGAGGGCAAACAGTGATAAATCTCTTTTCTGTGGCTGCACAGTAATTATCCCTCTGGCTGACTGGGCAGCAGGACTAGACACATTTCTCAGGAGAGCTAGTGTCCTATATATAAGTCTAGCTGACTTGCTTTCTCTGTGTGCATGGTGTTCCGGTCGAGGCCATCTCAGACTGCTGATATAACCTCTCAAAGGGATGATGTCGTGGCTTTAGAAAATCAGCATATTATAAGGTTATTATGGCGAGCCGCTGCGGTGGAAAGGTCTTCCACTTGCTTTGGTTAGTGCGTTGTATCTCCCTCTGCTGGTGAATCTGCTGGTAATTACAGTAAAACGGAGGCTGAGTGTCATATATCACGTTAGCCCCTTTTTAGATGTCCCATTAACATTTCAAGTCCCATAAACTCTACTAATTTCAGTGTATTTTCGAACCAAACTTACGATATAATGACTGAATGAGTTTACTCGTGGTTGATTTCATGTATTCTTTACTCATTTTTGTGAGTCTGAGTGAGCACTGTCCCTGTCTGTTGCTCTCTCCTTTGCTGCAGGTCCCCACCAGCGTCTAGAGAGGAATTGCTGCTGAGCTGTGGCTTTCTGCTGTGCAAAGGACTGGTGAGCGGCATGGACCTGGTGTCGGTCCATTTGGCGTCCGGCCAGCGCCTCTTCTCCTTCCTCTCCCTGGCCTGGGGCTTCTCCGCTGACGTCGACATCGAAAGCGAGAGGTACCGCCAGGTCGGAGGCATCCGCTTCCTGATCGGCGCGCTGGTGCGCCTGGCCACCCTCAGGGTGTACCACGGTCGGCTCGCCTACCTGCCCGTCAGGGAGCCGCCGCGGGCCGGCCAAGAGAACAGCACCGAGCTGCCTTGCGACCCCCCCTCGAAACCCCCTCCCCCTTCCCTCTGCTCCGCCCTCCCCTGCCGGCTCGACCCCAGCAGCTCCCCCAACCAGAACTCTCGCCACAGCCACGGTGGCCGCGACAACTGCAACCGCAACACGCTCCACAACTGCTCCAACAACGCCATGACCACCAAGAAGCCTGAGCCCCAGCCCGAGAGCTTCCTAACGGGGCCTCCGGACTGCCTCCTGCCGGGCCTGGACCAGCCCTTCCCAGAGGACTGGACCGTGGTCAAGGAGGAGGACTTTGTTCTGGTCCTGGCCGTCTACCAGTCCCACCTGGCCGAGGACATGCTGGCGGCCCCGGGGGCGGCGGCCGACGACGGGCTGATTCACCTGTACTACATACGGGCGGGCATCTCCCGGCCCACCCTGCTGCGCCTCCTCCTGGCCATGGAGAAGGGGTCCCACATGGACTTCGACTGCCCACACCTGGTGTACGAGAAAGTGAGGGCCCTGCGGCTGGAGCCCCGCTCCCCCCACGGCATGATTACCGTGGACGGGGAGATGGTGGAGTACGGGCCGGTGCAGGCTCAGATTCACCCGGGACTGGCCAGACTCATAACCGGATGAGTCGGCCCGAATCTACCCAGTACAGTTTGGAGTGTTTCCCTCTCGGTCTGTTTCTCAAACTGTAGCCTACTGCGTTTTTTTTCTGCTTTTTTCAGAAGTGCCAAAGACATTATATCTGCCTTTGGAGATCCCCTCCCTCTATTTTTCTACAGACTTCTTGTCCTATTTTTCATAGACCCCCCACCCCTGCCCTCAATGCTTGATTCAGGGACAAAGCCATGGGTTGATGTGGCTGGCTGCTGGCTGGGCCCAGCCTAGTGTTTGTGTGTGTGTGTGTGTGTGTGTGTGTGTGTGTGTGTGTGTGTGTGTGTGTGTGTGTGTGTGTGTGTGTGTGTGTGTGTGTGTGTGTGTGTGTGTGTGTGTGTGTGTGTGTGTGTCTAAGTGTGTGTGTCTACGTGTCCATGCTTAAGCACTGCTAGTGTACTACAGTGGGGCGTTCCCACCGCTCAGGAGTGCTCAGTGTGCTCGGCTGTCCGAGCGGATAAGGGCAACACCCATGAAGAGAGGCACATTCTCCTTTCCCCCCCATGAGGACGTGGCAGGCAGGCAGGCAGGCAGGCAGGCAGCACGCACCGCACTCCTTAACCCCGCTGTACACCAACCATCCACCCCCCAGGGGAATCTCTCACTGCTGCCGATGCTTCGAGGAGAAGATAGCGGCTCGACAGTGATTGCCGTGCCCGTTCGGGCAGCGTCGGGCAGTGGCAACGTCGAAGCCCCGTTTTGGCTTTTGTTAGAAAGCTTCAACACCGAGCGGGTCACATTTCATCGCGCACCAGCCAGCGTGTCAAACACGGCTTGGCTCGTGCTGCGTGCCTGTGCTGCACGAGGAGGTCGACCGACGACAGGTCCCAAGCGCCGCGTCAGCCGAGCTGTGCTTGAGAACACGGTGGCGTGCTCGTCAAGGGGAAGCCAGCATTGTGGTCGGCAGAGCTCGGCGCTCTCGGCGGAGAGATGAGTAAACCCCCCCCCCCCCCCCACCGAGAAGATGGATGCACGAACGGTGAAGCCGACGATACACTCTGCACATACCGTGCGTCGAGAACCCCTTCATCCCTTGCCAGAGCGTCGGGACGCCGACCTGCTTACCTTTCTGCTCGGTGACATGGAGAAGATGGTGGGGAAAGGGTTAAGTGCGGGCGTGGCTGCTGCGTTGCCTAGGCGGCGGGGCGTCGCCGGTACAGAAACCTGGCGGACCGAGGTTACCAGGCTAATCCAGTCCTGCCCGTCTCTCACGTCCACGACTGCTGTCATGCTATAGGACCTGCATTCCCTTACTCTCTCTCACACACACACACACATACAGAGACGAGGAGGTACACTCACACACAAGCACGCCCATGCAAATGCGGCACGTTCCGTGCGCACACACACTCGCGCGTTCCCTCACCCACTCCTTTGCGATGGAGCAGCACTTAGCGAGGGGGAGGGGAGGGTCTGCTGGTGGAACATATGATCCCTCTCCTCTGGTCGTCCTGAGATTGCACTCTTCCCCTTCCCCACGATCTCTGAGCCATCAGCGCCTTACGTGTCCTTATTCTCCAGCTTTAACAACGGACGGTTACACAAACAAACGCTTATCGTAGAGGATGGCACAAAATGAAATTTTTTGATATATAGAAAGATATATGATCGAGATATTGTTTTCTATTTTTTTAAACATAGACTATACGTGGGTAGACTTCCAATGCTGTTATAAAGAATCTAGATGTCGTGCCGTTTGTTTTTGTTTAATTGAAAACCTATGAAGTAGCCTGGGTGTCCCGTGACCGGCTATACCAATAAAGGGGGCAGTGGGGGGGGGGGGGGGGGGGGGGGGGGGGGGTTTTGCACAAAAGGCAGCCTGAAGCTGCACGGGGCCGGGAGCGTGGCCAGTTGAGACTGGATCAATAAGAGAGCCGGGAGCCGAGGGCTTGACTCCCCTGCGTGGCCTTTCTACACCAGTCAGTGCTGTAACCACGAGCATTAGTGCACCGGAGCAGCAGTACGCTGAGCATCATCATTACGCCCTCATCCCTCCCCTCCTTTTTCCCTCCCTCGCTCTCTCTCACTCGTCCCCATCTCTCTCCCTCTCTCTCTCTTTGTGTAGTTCAGGTCAGGTCATGTCCACACCGTAGTAATGTCCCGAAAGGGGAACAGCTTAACCTCATAGCACACTTCCTGGACGACTAGCACAGCTCACCTGATAATACTGTAAGGGGTCCAATACTTTTTTTTACAGCTTACACAAAGTAACGACATGCAGCAAGAGTTTACACACTGTACATGATGTTTTCAATGCAGAAGTGCTTTCACAGTCCGACATACAAATATTTTAAGTTAATCAATGTTTTTAAACTTGACCAAAATGTAAGTTTATGCTAATAATAATCAAACACAAAATGAATAAGTGCTTTATTGTGGTGGGTTTAAGGACACAACTTGTACAAAATCTGAAATATCTCTTAATGTTATGCACAAATTGGTATGTATCGGTGACAAGCAAATCTATACAATAATGATGGACTCTAAGCAAGCCAAACATCGCTGTAGTTACGTCTGAATGGCATTTTCACATAGATTCAATGATGTTTTATAAATTATTAGCAAAGCTTTGCACTCACTAATATCGAGGCAGGGCCAAAAGGGAGAAAATGTAATGGTTTTGTTTGGAATCCAGTGTTTTGTTTTGGATTGTCACAATGCTGCTTTAATGTGATCTTCAAACCTCTGTAATATGTTTCTTTTATATAATGTTAAAAGTCAATCAAGTCATTTGTCATGATGGTGTATTGGGCCGATAGGGATGTCTTTGGCATGTCTTTAGTATATCTTTGACGGGTAAGGCATCGTTGTATAGCTTTAATGGTCATCTTTGTATGTCTATGATAGTACGGCAGGCATAAATTGCAGGCTTGTACCTGACCCCTAAAATGCATACAAGAGTGCAACAGTCTCGACAGAGTGTCTGCATGGACTTGCAGAAAACTCTGTACGCAGCATAGAAAACTGTTCTGGTCAAACGCAATACCACCAACAATAGTGTGTGTGTGTGCGTGTGTGTGTGTGTGTGTGTGTGTGTGTGTGTGTGTGTGTGTGTGTGTGTGTGTGTGTGTGTGTGTGTGTGTGTGTGTGTGTGTGTGTGTGTGTGTGTTTGTGAAGGACTGAAATCCAGCTTGTTCCAACCAGATTAAGTTAACCCTCTCTCCATTGACTGTTAATCAGTCATCCGAGACTATTGAATCGATGGGTTCCTAAATTGAGAGGGAAGTTTAATAGCTACACATGGACTGTATTACATAATAATGTTGAGATAAAATAACACAATTTAGGTACCAAATAGTTGAACAGTAGAATGCTTTGGTAAGTTCTGTGAAAAAGAGTTCGAGGCTTGTGCTTGATCCGTTATAGTCCTGAATATAGAATTTTGAAAAAATAACCTTATTATTATATTATGGTTATATTTGACAGTGTGTGCAATGCCCTAAAGGATGGTATATTATAGTTGGTTTGTGCTTCCTTTGTAATCTGAAGGATGTTGGGATGCATAGAAATATTAGTCCATTGATTTTTGTTGAAATGTTTAGTATTTTTATAGTTTTAATCATGTTGATAACTCACATAGCGTTTTAATAGAAATGAAGCAGAAATTAGGCTGCTGAATTTACATGCTATACTGTTGACTTCTATATGCTCATCAAAACTTGAAACACTACTAGCCTAACAATATTCTTATAGCTAATCCTAGATCAGGTTTTATTTTTCATTCAGGTGCTTTTATTTGCATGAGAATATCCTGATCGTAAGACTATGTGTGTAGATGGCCATGCAATACGACTCTACACAAGTGAAGCACTAATATGTAAGATCATTTCTATGCAAATGTGAAAGAAGTGAACAGTATATCCTCAGAGAAAGGGGTCCCTCTAGTGGAGGTAGACGAGTACTTAATTAAAGAAGTGACTATTCTTTCACAAGGTTGTATAGAGAAGTACTGTAGTGTTTAAAACTTTTTACTGTTTAACAATCAATTGTAGTTGCGATTTTAAGCATTTTTGTCCAGCACATGAAAATGTTTTTGCTTTAGTTTTGCGATAGCATCTCAATCAAAGAATGCATTTGAAGAGCAACTCGCAAATTGTTTAGGAAAACATCCATCTGATTTTAGATTAGCAAAACAGGTAAATGTTTTACTGCTGTTCAAGTATATTAACCTGACATCCAGGTAAAGTTCAATATAGCTATATGTGTTACACTGAAACAAAAATATGCTAATGCTTTGGTGTATGTTGTTTGTAATGGTCTTCTGTTATATTATGGTACTTAACAGGCTCATACAACACAGGCAAAGCTACATCATTTGAGTGACTTTAGCACTAGTTATTGACATACATATGTAATTACTGTTTGTAACCCCCTAAAGCAATTTTTTTAGGCCATGTCATTTCATGTTTTTCAGAGAGAATTGTCTATTTTTGTCCAGGCTTTTATGCTGTACGTGAAACTGGATCTTAAAAATTGCTGTAGTATCGACTGCTTGAATGGTAATAAAATCAAAGTGATTGAATGTTCATGTCGTGTTTATTTTATTGTCATATTTGTATATTTTTTGTGTTATTACATTTAGACTACTTTATATTTGCCTTTTTTCTCTATTGGAAAAATTCACCACAATCAAATAAGAAGGCAACACATTGAGAATAGTGACTTCAAAGAATACAGTCGAGGTCACTCTTGGAAATTGGACCAGGTTATGTGCAGCCAGTCAGTCAGAGTGGCTGAATTAAATGGCTATAACGGCCAGAGTTGTGGAAACAACTTCCATAATCCCTTATCATGTGACTCATACTAATAATCGCAGAGACTAATGACAGGACAGAGGTGTTTTCAGTGCCACAAGCCAGAGAACAAAGTAAATAGCCTATACTTGAACACGAGAGAATACGTCAAGACAAGAGAGACAAAAGGCAACTCGCTCAAAGAACAGTAAGTGATATAACAGAATGAGTCGAGCGTTAGAGATGGTTATTGATTATTCATGAAGGTCAAGGTTATCCTCTTGACGTTCAAGTGCGTTGGTCAGTTTGTCTATGAATAGCTGAAATTGACAGTGCCGTAAACATTTAATTATGGACATATACAACTGCACATGCAACCTTCTGTTCAATCATAAGAGACAAAAACCAAACGGCAGTTATGGTCGGTTAATTGTGGGGTATGGTTAATTAATTCACTCTCTCGTGCCTAATGCTGTTTTTTTTCCCATTTTAATCGCCAACAGTGACGTGAAGTATTCTCATGCAAATTTTATATGATCACAGTTGTGTATAACGGTCTTATAAATAGGGTTTCTAGTCAGTCTGTCTCACACATTGCTTTCAGGTTCTGTTGGAGCTGCGCATTGCGCGCATCAAGGAGAAGAGGACCTGAAAGGCAGAGAGTTTTTTTTTAAGTTGTTTAAGAGGTTAAAGAATGTCAGAAGTGGGGACTTTGCCTTTTCTGAAACCAATGCAACATCCAAGTTCTCCTGCTCTCCAACGGAGACACACACTCCCTGCAAGCGAGTTTCGACCGCTCAACACTCAAGATGCCATAAGCGTATTTGAAATTGAGAGAGAAGGTAAGAATTCCACAACGTAATTCCACAATGTAACGAAATTTGCAACAAAACACTAGTAACCTAAACTAAAAAAAACAGTTTGTAACTTACGCATTTTTAAATTAAATCGAATCTAGCAAACATTTTTGAAATAGGCCTATTAGTTTGCTATTTTTATTTTACATATGGGTACTTTTTAAGTTCAGTCATTGTAATTAAAAAAAAGTGTAAATTAAGTTGCCCAGTGCCGTGTCCCATATTTTCTGCATTACAAGCACTGATTCAGTTGAATTTAATACAATTTGATCACTTTGCCGCTCACCCCTCTCTTGAATCTGCATTTCTAGCCTTTATCTCTGTGTCGGGAGAGTGTCCACTCTACTTAGATGAGGTGCGCCATTTCCTGACGTTGTGTCCAGAGCTGTCCATGGGCTGGTTTGAGGAGGGACGACTGGTGGCCTTTATTATTGGGTCTCTGTGGGACCAGGACAGACTAGCTACCGTAAGACACTTTGCCTTTGATGCCTTACCATTGATAGTAGCATTCAATTATGATCATCATTATTTACCAGATTATGTGGATTCAGGTCTGTATGGTAGATCATACTGTTTTCTGAACGTTGCATGGGAAATTAATATTAGCAATTTCTACATCACCAGGATGCACTGACTCTTCACAAGCCACATGGCTCCATAGTCCACATCCATGTGTTGGCCGTGCATCGCACCTTCAGGCAGCAGGGGAAAGGCCCGATCCTGATGTGGCGTTACCTGCAGTATCTCCGTTGCCTGCCCTACGTGCGCAGGGCTGTGCTTATGTGTGAGGACTTCCTAATACCTTTTTACCGTAAATCAGGGTTCAAAGTGCTGGGTCGCTGCAGCATTACAGTGGCAAACCTCACATTCACGGAGATGGGCTACGTGATCAGTGGCCATGCGTTCATGCGCCGCCACAGCGAGGCCATTAGTCTCCCTCAGCATACGTTGCCGTTGGAGACACCCAAGACGAGTTCTGGGCCAGTTGATGTGTAATATATTTTGTACAGAGGTAAGATAGATGGGAGATGACAATACATAATAAATCAAACATTAAGTGAACAAAAAAAGTCGAGGTTTAGATAGGTTCAACGAGCATATGTTATTGTAAACTTCTGTCAAATGCCTGATTGGTCAGTTGGACTTGTCCAATGATGCAGATTTCTAACTAGACCTTTACTGATTGTTGTAAGTGAGGGACAAGTATCATTCAGTCAAACTTTGTCTCAGGTTCTTTCGGAGCCAATATGTATTAGTGTGGTCCTCCAACTGCTTGCTTATTTGCCTTGTAAAAGAACGTTCGCTACCAATGTCTTTGTATGAGACAGCTGGATTTATGGGTCACAATGTTCTACTGCTTAGGACGTCTGGGCTTCCCGTAACTATGAACCAATGTGACCATGCAGGGTTTAGCAGCTCAACCCCAGCCTCTCCATCTCTATTAAGAGGCATTATCTATTATACACGTCTGAGGGTTTAGCCAGCAGATCCAGTGACCTTACAATCAAGTCACCCAACACTTCGGGTAAACTGGGTTGCAAACTGCTGTTGTTCTTGCGTGTGTATCTGAACTGATATGTTTTTATGTTGTTGTTGTTGAAAGCCCCAGAGAAGTTTTTTTTTTGTCTATCCCTCTTTGGTTATTTGGCCAATATGGAAGTTTTATACTGTTTTTATAATTAGAAAAAAAATACAATAAAATTGCTTATTTAATATCCAAACGACTGAATGTTTTTACTAAACATTGGTTACAAAGGAATGTGTAAACTTCGTAAGTACTTATAGTACTGTATTCCAAAAACAAATACTTGATAATCACTTAACAACACATAATGCATTAGTAAGCGCTAAAAACTTGTAGGTTAATCTCCTGCTGAATGGGAGTCACTTGAGATTTAGTAGTGTTAAGTAGGAAGTCTTCCCACACTTAATTGAGGTCTTAATCTAGTCACCATCACCTCACAATCCTAATCCACAAACTAATCCACCAATTGAAAACACCACTGAAGGGCATGTTTATCTAAATGCTTACCCCCAAATAAGTGAGCCAAGAACAGAAACAAGTCTCTTTTTAAACGTTATTCTTTTCAAACATTCATGATGAGGTGATGGGGTGATGGGGCTCACAGGGAGAACAAATCAACACAAAAATATTTTTTTTGCATTGAAGCTTGAGTGGCATTGAAAGGCGCGCTGGGCAGGTATGAGAGACACGTTGTCATTGTGGAAATCCAAAGGAAACAATGGGAATGAGAGAGATGGAAATTGGGACACAATCCTGGTAAACCTCTTATTAGCATCTGACATAGAGTCAGGGTGTTAAACCGTGTGTAATTTTGGAAATAATCACAGACATCTAAAACAAAGAGGGCTGCAATTATGATAGACATCATTCATGCAAATCTCTCTCTGATTGAAAACACCCTGATGTGTTATTCATTCATTTGCAATACAATGAATAGATCATGTACCATGCGTTGAACAGAGAACAGTTTCTATGTCCTGATGTTGATAATAAAGTATTACCAGAATATAAAACAGATTTTTGGTCAAGTCAGGGATTCCATCATTAAAGCTAAAAGCATTATTATATTAATACCCAATAACATACAAAGTAGACTGATGCTTAGTTTTCTAAAAAGCTTTTTAACAGCTTTCAAAGCAGATAAATAACTAAATAATATGGTGCAATATATCTGATCGATACCATTTTAGCTACCAATCCATACTCAAAGTGTTTGTCTGAGTCCTTGCCTTTCTGCCATATACAAACTGGACCAGTTCTACAATCAGATCAGTCTCTTACATATATCAAGGTGACATACACATCAGTTGATGACCTACACGTCCCTTATTGACATGCAAGGGGCCATTCAATCTCCAGACAGACTCGTGGAATAATCCCAAGGTCTTTCCCGTAACGGTTAATCTCTAGGATAGACATCCCGGCAGATGGGAATCCCGTTTAGCCCACTATAACCATCGCCCACGGGAAATTCCCCAAACAACATTCACTGCCAGGAAAAAAAGGTTTTAAGCCAACACTGGGAAAGAGACTTACTATTCATAGATATTGTGCTGAAATAATGTACATCCACATTGATACACACAACCTGAGCTGCAAATAAACATCTAACATATTCTGATGTACACTCCCACCTTTGTACAAGTCAGTCTCAATTAGGTTTGGTTTGCTTTTGGAGTTTTGAATTTGGAGTTATCATTAGGATGGAAGAGATATGCATGAGGTTTTCATGGTAATAATGTGTGCATTGTTTTGATGCTTTTTGGTAAGGTCCTCACTAGAGAATGTCTTTCATATGGGCGTGTCTTTTCAGCCCACGCACACCTTGGCATGCATCATTTACTGTCTGCTTGTTTGTGACTTATTCAATCTTTATACTTAATAATCTCCAGTCATGAGTCATTGGGGTTTAGAACATTTTGTATTAACCATCAGAATTTGCACTTCAGAATTTTCCAAAACACAATCACGCATGACTTTTGGATCCTTATCTATTTAAAAGGAAGACATAGTAGATACTGCTCAGCTTTCATCATAGCGGGTTTAATGATG
This sequence comes from Galaxias olidus, assembly GCA_026901105.3. Lineage (NCBI taxonomy): Eukaryota > Metazoa > Chordata > Actinopteri > Galaxiiformes > Galaxiidae > Galaxias > Galaxias olidus. The sequence goes on from JAPMUY010004681.1 coordinate 150,507, forward strand.
TTTTAGCATTTCTTTACATTCTTTAATTTGATATGGCAAAGATCTCTGCATAAAATACTGTAAAACCATATTAATTATATTTTTTAATTGTAACACCCCTAGATAGATGACTGCAGGACTGCAGAAGTAAGAAAATCCAACACAGGCTTGACCACACTGTTATATAGTGCTGCCATCTAGTGAATGCATTGTAATATTGCTATCCTTATTTCAAATTTTTCCCATAAACTCCGTGAAGGGATACCCAATACCAATTCACCAAAGGTTCACATATTCCCCAGACTGTGACCGATTTACTACAGCGTGTCTCTGCTGTAATCTAACAGACGTATAACAAGACAGGATAATTATATATATATATATATATATATATATATATTTAATCATTGCTAAATAGATTAAACAAGCTTTATTGGTTAGTTAGATCTAACTAACAGAAAAAAATAATAAAGCAATACAAATCTAGCTTTACACACAATCTGTTTTTCATGTTGTCTGACAACTCTTATGACTACTTCACAGAATTGGAAAATAACATAAGGAAACATTTAGTACTTCAACCAAAAACCTTATGCTTGAAAGAAGAATTCCATGAACATCATAAAATATTCAAAAAACATACAAAATATATTTCCCTTTATTGAAACTCTATGTTTACCCATGACTGATAGAAACCAAGCAGCTGAGTTATCACATTTGGCATTTTCGTAGACTTGTAAGAAATAATCAAAAGATCGAATATTCCGTTGTATTTATTTAACGTTAAAAAAAAACTTTGCCAACATATAACAAATCTCTTTAAATTTTCAACTGTTTGATTGTCATGTCATTTCAATCTTAATTTTAGCACCACCCCATGACACGTGTGTTCTAGACCTGGCTGTGAGAGGCATGGAGCCGATAGCCGGAGAACGCCGAGGAATCCGTGGTGTCGTTGGAGGCCACGGGAAGCAGCAAGAGCCCTGTGGTTAAATCCTTCTTACAGAGATCCATGGCCTGCTTGTAGGACATTTTCTCCCCAGTGATGGGGTCCACCAGGTCTTTGGTGTGAGCCGTCACATCCTGCAGGGTCTGCGCCGCTGTGCTGTCCACCATCTTGGTGCTGAGGGCCTCCTTGATGGTGAGGCGGCCCGCTTTGGCCGGGTTCACCAGCCCTCCCGTGAGATACTGCGCCTCCATGTACCTCGTGGCGCTCTCGTGGGGTATCCAGCCTTTCTCTTCGGCCTGGCCCACGGACAGACGCTCTTTGGTGACGGGATCCTCCACCCCCGTGAAGGCCTTCTGCGCGTTCAGCAGCTTGTGCAGGTGACCGGTGTCGATGAGGCCCCGCTCGGCGGCCTTGTGAACGGAGACCTTGTCCTTCTTGTTGAGGTCCACGATGCCCCCGGTGGCGGCCTGAGCCTCCAGGAGCAGCAGGGCCGTGTTCGCGTCGATGAGTTTACGGGTCAGGGCGCTCCTGACGGACATGCGGTTGTTGGTGGTGGTGTCCAAAACGCCAGAGATGGGGTAGAACTCGTCACCTGCAGAAACATAAAGTTGAGCGTGTTTAAACTTCAACTTCCAACATTAACACCGGAGAAGAAAAAAAACACAAAAACAGATTTGTTTTCTCACCTGCAGAGTAAAGATTCGGAGTACTTTTGCTGTTGTAAGAGTTTAGGTTTGTTGTGCCTCCACTCTTGTAAGAAGACAGGTTGCTTGTACTGCCGCTGTTGTAGCTGTATAAGTTAGAGGAACTGCCGTTGCTATAAGAGCTTGACAGGCTAGGAAAAGAGGACCTCAGTGTAGATGGCATTGAGTTGAGGGTGGATGAGGAGGTGGCTTTGGTGGGCGACCTCGGAGTCGTGATCGGCGGAGCGATGTAAGGTTTCGGTCGGGCGTCCCCGGCGACCATCAGCGCAAACTCGGAGATTTTCATTTTCCCCTCCTTGTAGCGTTGCACGTCATACTGGGTTAAACGGCCGCCCTTCAAGGCGTCTTTGACAGAGAACTGTTTCCCACTCTTGCGGTCCTGGAGGATGGACGTCTCCCCGTCCGGGCCAGTGGAGGTGATCTCCTCCCAGTCACACTCCAGCTCCTGAAGGTGGATGTACTGCTTACGGTCGATCAGGCCCTCCAGGTAGGCATCGTATGGTGACATATCTTTACCGGTCTCCGGGTCTAGGATGGTGATTTTCGTGGAGAGGTTGGTCTCTCTGGTATGTGTCTCTGAGCTGTCCTCTTTCTTCTGGGTGTTCTTGAGCTCAAAAATGAAGGCGTCCTTTTGCCTGTGAATTTCTCTTTCACTCTGGATGTCTTTCTGCAGGTTTTGTATGTCGGACTCAATTTTGATGATTCTCTGTCTGTTCGTCTGGTTCCTCTCGCTCATCAGCTTCGACTGCTGCTGGAAAGTGATGCTGATTTCCTGCCTCTCAGACTCCAGCTTCCTCAGCTCTTTGAGGTAATTCTCTTTCTCTTTTAAGATTGTGTCGCGACTGATGGTTAGCCTGGCCTCCTCCTGGGACGTGCTGGATCTCTCGGTCTGCAGCCGGGTTAGTTTCGAGGTGAAGTTCAGGATCTGATCTTCCTGGTCCCGACTGATATTTTTCTCCTGCAGCACTAGATCTCGGAGGTGGTCCCTTTCCGATTCTACCACTGGGTCTTTCTCGACGCGAATCACCTCTTTGTAGACGACCCTTTCGATGGACTTCTCCTTCTGTAGGATGTCCAACTTGATCCTCAGGTTGCGGATTTCCCTCTCCAGGCGGCTGATGTTGGTGATCTCTGTCTCCATATCCACTCGCATGTTGTCCGTAAGTCTCTCCAGCTTGGGGTCCCTCTCCACTTTGAGGACCTCCTCAATGATGATCTTCTCCTCAACCGGAGGCGGAGAGGTCTCCAGCTCGTGGATGCGTAGCCTGATCTGCCGGAGCTCGGCCTCCACCTGTATCTTCAGCTGCCGGTCGTCTAGCTGGGCGAGGCTCCGCTCCTTCTCTTCGACCAGCACCCTGAGCTGTGTCACCTCCAGTTCCAGTTTTCTGCGGGCTTTCAGTTCCTCATCCAAGTTCTTGTTCAATCTTTCGTGCTCTACAATCTGCATGAAAAACAAAACAAAGCCACATACAAAATATCCATTACAAATGGTTTTTATAATTTATTATTCATGGTCCTCTTGTATGGGATGAGATAATGGCTGTAAATAAATTCTGATTAGCGTGTAGAATATGTATTGTATGAAAATGTTAAAAAGTGGCAGCATTAATAAAAATGATAGATCATTTTTTAAGATATATTTGTACCTGGGTAGGGTCCCTCTGAAGACGCACCACCTCTTGCATCACAATCTTTTCCTCTGGCTTCATTCTCTCCAGCATAATGTATTTGTTTTGCAGGTCGAACACAGTTTCTTCTATTGTTCGCCGCTTCTGGGTCTCGTCTCTCACTTCTCTCCTGAGCCTGTCCACTTCCTTCTCCAGAGTCGGGTCGTTCTCGTACTTGATGACCTCCCTGGTGGTCACCACGGTCTCCACCTTGGACTTCTCAGCTTTCAGCTCGTCTCGTTCCCTGCGCAGGCGGCCCAACAGCTCCAGGGTGCTGTTGTAGTTGACCTGCAGGCGCGACACCTGGTTGGTCAGCCGCTGCAGTTCCCTCGTCACCTCCGGGCTTTTTTCCTCTTTGATCACTTCCTGGGTCACCTCCTTGTATTCTATTTTAGGCTTCTGGGAAAGCAAGTGCTGGAGCTCCACGTTCCCCAGGCTGATCTCTCGCTCCATGTCGACGCTCCGCCGGCTAGTCTCCTGAAGCTCTTTCCTCAGGCGTCCACGCTCCACCTCTGTCTCGGGGTCCACTCTATAGACCTCATTGATGATCTCCTTCACCTCCACCTTGGGCCTCAGTCGGTCTACTTCCCCGAAGCGGATTTGGAGTTCGCTTAGTTCCCTCATCAGTTTCCTGTTTTCGTTTGACTCCTCCTCCAGGTACAGGCGGGTTTTGCTGGCCTCTTCGATGAGCGTTGGGTCCTGTTCTACCCGCTTCAGCACCTTGGTGACAATCTTGGGCTCGATGGTTGGGATCACCCTCTCCAGTGCACTGATCTGGCCATTAATCCGGAAGATGTCGTCCCTGTAGGACATGCAATTGGCCTCTTCCTCTGAGATTTGATTCTGAAACATCAAGACCGCTCTCAACATCTCTGGATCCTTTTCCACTTTCACCACTTCTTTCTTCACCACGGTCTCTCGGATGGTCTGCTTCTTCTGCGACAGGACCGTGACCTCGCTTCTCATGTGGACGGTCTCTGTTTCCTTCAGCTGGACCTCCTGCTTGATCCTTCTCATCTCCTCTCTCATTTTGGCGGCCTCTGTGTCGAGCTGGGGGTCCCTCTCGAACTCGGTCAGTACCTTGGTGACCAGTTTGGGCTCCACGCGAGTGACCTCCGTCTCCAGGCGAACGACCTTCTCACTGACGAGCTCCAGCTCTGAGCGGGTTCCCGACCTCTTCACCGTCTCATCTCGGATGTAGTTCCTGAGGACCTCCAGCTCACTCTCCAGCCTGGGGTCCCGGTAGTACTGCACCACCTCCTTCTCCTCCAAGCGCTCCACTCCTCTCCTGCTCTTCAGGGACATGAACCTCTGCCTGTACACGTCCATGTTCTTCTCGGCCTGAGCCCGCCTGGCGCTCTCTTCCAGAAGTTCTTTCTTCATGCCATCCGTCTCCACCAGGCTTTTCTGCTGGCTCTGCAGCTGCAACTGCTGCCTCACCACCACCTGGCTCACTTTCTCCTCATTCTGTTCAGAAAGGGAAAGAAGGAAAGAACAAGGCTTCAGTTTAAACACTGGACAAACGTGTGTATCTATTCACTTGCAAGATCTTGCTGGGCGTAATTGATTTGATAAAGGAATACAATTTGTTTTAAACAAACTGTTGTGATAGTATCTACACTAAAGCCTAAGAAAAGGGTTGTGTCAGGTCATTGCTCATTTAGGTCAGGTTTCCTGAAATACATTTCTAAAATTGAAATCTGTCAGAAAAGATCATGTTGTTTAATATGATATATACCAACCATGGCCATAATGTTCTTTGCTGTCCCCATCTGGCTGAGTAGCTGGTTGTTCTCGGCCGACACCTCTGAGTAGAGGTTCTGAAGATCTCTCTCCTGTAGGAGGAAAACCACAATAGTCAAACCACGAGCCCTTGTTCCAAACAGAATAACAACACCACAGCTTCAGATTGGATCCATAAATGTAAATACCTTTTGTTGAACAGCATCAGCCATAGTAGAGACATTTTGTCTCTTGGCATCGTATTCATAGTCATTTTTCAGTGCACCACGATATTTTTCAGATGTCGACTCATACCGCTGAAAAGATAGGTCAAAACTTTATTTGGTAAATACTCTTAAGCAAAACATTGTAGGTGGTAACTATATTAATAGGACAGATGAGGTCAGCCATGCTTTCGGAACTTACATTTAAGACATTCTGCAATTCCCAAGATAACTTCTTTGTTCTCTCCATCTCATCTGATTTTCTATTTAGGTCTTCCACCACTCTCTAAAGAATGATCACAAGGGTGTGTTATTACATTGAGTGGAAAAAATAGACTAAACCATTTGCGCATGCTAAATTGTTCCCTCTAACCTTTTGAGAATTCTGCTTGGAGTTGATTTGAGCCACTCCGTCAGACGGCTTTATCTTATTATCTGGCAAGTTGGTCAAGAAAAAGTTCATAGATTGGACCGCACTCTGGAATCCTTGGTTTTTATTGGTTGCCTCTTGAACAAACGTAGACCTAGAAAAAAATGATAAATAGGCCTTAGTCATCATCAGCACAGAGCATAGTTATTTGGGTAAGGACGGTTGCTGACAGCGTGGACGATTTCATCTTCCAGTGAAAGCCTTCACGGACAAATAAGGAGACGGACGAATAAGTAGCACAGCATAGCGAGTTGTCTCGTAAACGGCAGAGCTCGACGTGAGCCTTTACCTATCCTGCAGTTGATTGTTGACGGTAGTGTAGCGGTTCCTGAGGAGTTTGACGTCTGTCCTCTGGCGCTGTATGTCAGGGCAATACTCCTGGAAGTTCTTCTGCAGCGAGTTGCAAGCCTGCTCCGTCAGGTCCAGGTCCCTGCCTAGTTTTATCATCTCATCCTGCTGCGAGGCCGCGTCCTTCCGAATTGCCTGTTTAAATGAGATAAGATAAGATGAGTGAGCAGAACAAGAATGTTTGGGTAAAATAAACTCAAAATTAACAGAGCATATATAATAATAACACAAAATATTATTATTATTATTATTATTATTATTATTATACATTTTTCTTTCTTCATATTTTAGTATCGTTTTTTTTTTTATTATTTGGCAATTTGCACAAAAGAGTGTATCATGTCACCTGCAGCTGCTGGCTGCGTGTCTGAAGGGCATTTGGCGTGTCAGGGATGGCCCTGTCTTCAATCAGCTGGTTCTCTAAGCCAGAGACGATGCCGTCTACCTTCTGAATCTGCTTCTCCAGAAACACAGAGGAATTGACCCTAAAGGGGGAGAAGTGGGAAAATGGACATAACAAGAAGGGATTGGTTATGAAGCAGCGATGGTTTATTTCATTAGGCATTGGTTATTTCAAAATGAAGAGGATGTTGGTGAATTCTGTAACTCAGATTATATATTTATTTATAAAAAATAAAAAAAACTATATTTGAGCTATGACCAAAATATTAAAGGCTGCCTTCGGATTCATTGCGGACTAATACTTTTTGCTGTAGAGCTCAGCAAGAGTGTTGATGTCGTCGATTTTGCTGTTGGCGGTGCTCAGCTTGACGGGCAAGGTAGACGTTGTGGGACCCAAGGGCTTCGTAGCCAGAATGGGTTCCATCTCTCTCTGGACGGCAGACTTCTCCGCCTCCAGGTTCCTCGCTGTTACCATGGCTTTCTGAGAGATAAAATAACATAGGATCTTTATGGTCCAGCTTTTCCTTTCCTTGGTTTATTTTATTTTACATGTTAAATGTCATCGAGTTAAAGCTAAGTGAAGCTAACGTAAAGCTAGTTGAAAATAAACGTTCACTTGCCTCGTGTTCCTTGAGCCTGTTGGCTAGGTCTTTAGTGGGGTCACGGCGGTCGAGTGGAGCCCTGACTCTGCCCAAGATGTCTCGTTCGGTCTGGACCAGGCTTTTGTTAATCTTGTCCAGTTGGTTGGCCAGTTCCAGGGCTTTGGGGTTCTCTGGAGCACTGGCCACTGGGGCTGCACGGGGGAGCGCAGAGCAGAATGACACGCGGTAGGTAGAACGATAGGGGCAATGCTTAGCCCAAGTGTCAGTCAAGCAATGGGTTCCGACAGGAGTAATGTATTTGAAGTCCAAAGAAACACATGAGTCTCCTCAGGCCGATGTCTATGCCGTGCTCTTCCTCACCTGCTCTCTGTGCGCGGTCCACCTCCACGGTTGGGCTTCTGAGAGAAGCCATCAGAGCAGACCTCCTCCTCTTCAGGTCCGACAGTTCCCTGGCAAGGCTGATCATCACATGGAAAACACACTCTTGTAGTCCAGTATACACCAAGTTTTTAAACTGTTTTTAAATTGCTTTTGAAAAAGGGAATTTGACAAAGGCTAGTTGTGATCAGGAGGATTGGACACATTTTCTTAATCACTCGAGTAACATAAAAACTGCTGTTATGTAGATTTATGGGAGCATATAAAGTCCACAACTTAAAACTATACCGTTTCTTGTGAAAAGCTCACAAATTTTAAATGAACCGAGTGACTGTATGGACCAGTGGCCCCCTGTACCTGTCGACTCTGTCTAGGGCCTCTGTGTTGGGCGGGGGCACCATGAAGCACGCCCCTGGCAGGCTCTTGACGCTGCCTCTGCTGTTCTGCACCTCCCACTTCTCGTTGTTAGCGTTGGACTTCAGTGTCAGCTTCTCCCCTCGACTAATCGAGTCCTGAGCAAAAGACAGAAGGAACAAATATAAGCATCTCCTTTCAGAAGCAGGGTTATTGCTAAGTGGTTTAACACAAACAAGGAACAAGGATGTTACGGAGCACAATTCACACAATAAGGATAATACAAAAAATACAATACAAATACTGAGAGTCAACAATAATAACTTTAATAAAAAAAGAGGGATTCGGAACAAATAAAATACGTTATTAAAAATATGTTTTTCAGAAAGAGCTGTGCAGTGCATTAGGTCTTTGACAGTGCAATGTGCAAAAATATTGTCCAGGGAGAGCAATGTACAGAGATAATAACAGGGCGGGGTGCGAAAACAGTGTCAGTCAAACATTGTCTTTCCTTAACGGATGAGCAAGATAAATCGACAGAGCAAATGAGAGTCAAAGAGTGAGTGAGTGAGTGAGTGAGTGAGTGAGTGAGTGAGTGAGTGAGTGAGAGAGAGAGAGCCCGTGTATGTCCCTGTTGGAGAAGGTAAGTGAATGAGTGAACTTGCGAGGAGCCAGTAAGCGGGAGTCCCTCCTACCTCTTCATCGGTCCAGTCGCACAGAGCCACCACGGTGGTGGGCTTGGTGGGCCGGGTGTAGCGGAGCTTCAGCGGAGTCACGGATGTGCTCAGCTCCTTGAGGGCTGCCAGGCGCTGCTCGTTTCTCACTATTGCCGGTTCATCTCCCTTGAGAGGGGAAAAAAAACAAAGAAAAACAATGAAGAAAACCATAGCAGTCTCAATTGAGTCGCACTGCATCTTTTTTATTTCTTTGTGATATAACAATTAAGAGACGCATATTGGATGACTTTTAGACATGAAAAGTATCATTGAAAGTAATCTTGAAAATCAATATTATCTCCAAATATTAATAATCAATTGTTATAGGGTGCCCTTTCCAAATGTAGGTATATTTGTCGGTGAATGATGACTCATCGTTGATTAATATTAATTTGCTGACTTCTGTGGTTCTCTATAGGCTGATTTCAACTAAGATGATCTGTTGATATCAATATGACTAAGTGCCTAAAATCATGGTAGGGGCAGGTTTAGCCCATGCATAGGCAAGTTTAGCTTTAAAATGACTGGTCATTTGATTTAACTCACTTTCAGCTGCGATTTTGAATGTGTTTTCTTGTTGTTGCTATACCTTCATACTAGACATGGATTTAGAAGATTTACACTGTGTGTACGGCTCTTTTAAGTGAGAAAACTATTCAAAACGTAAATAAACTAAATGAGAAAACATGGGTCCTTTTATAGAACCGTAGAGTGATCTGTGGCGAGATAGAGCATCTTCTCTACAACTGGGTACACTCTATAGCACACCTCTAGAGTCAGCAGGATCTCTGGGTTGCTCTTGTTTTCCAGGGATTTGGGGTCCAGAGAAGAGCTGACTCTCTTTATAGACTCTGCCAAAGTCTCTGCATCCAACTGGTACTGTGAACAAAAACACACACATGCTGTTAAAAATTAATTAAAAAAAATCTGTTTACAAAACGTTGCTTTACATAATAGAGTCTACAGTTCTACTTATGGTAGAACAAATAAATGGGTCAAACATTTAGATTTTGTACCTTCTTGTAGTCCTCTACGTTGTCTAAGTGGGCCTGCTGGCACATACACAGGTTCAGGAACCTTTGCCATTCGTTCTCCAGAGCATCTCTGTGGGCCTGACGAGAGAAAACAAACACATTGACTGAATGGGAGTCGGCAGTAGCTATATAAACCCCCCTTTAACACTCCGTACAGTCATTCCGACTATGAAACATGTGTCGTGTCCTGAGGGAGGTGTGGGCGTCACATTGCCATCGACGTACCCTTATCGTGGCACTGCCAGGGTGCTTCATCTTAATGAGACGGTCTCCTTCTTCCTGGAGGTGGTTGGTATCGCGCTCGTGAGACAGCATCCCGCTGTTCTTGAATTTCTGAAGAGGAGAAAAAAAACAAAAAATTAATTGCAAGCATTTGACGCACTCAACGGTCATTGTGGGTTACCACCTAGTTAAAAAAAAAAGCTGGATAATTGCTATTTGAACGCTATGAACACGGTCACGTAACGTTGGGTAAGGCTCACCGGGACTCTGACACTGTCCTCACCTCGTACTCCATGCGCAGCCCTCGGGGGTCGACCATGCGATCGCTCCAGTCCCTGCGGAGGATTCTCTCCTGCTGCTCCCCCGAGTAGACCAGCTCTTTACTGCAGCCCTGCATGTACTCGTACAGAGAGGCCAGGTGCTTCTGCCTCAGGTAGGAGCTCTCCTGCAATATTTACACACACACACACACACACACACACACACACACACACACACACACACACGAGGATACACAGATTAGTAAACCTCTAACTAGTCATCCCCATTGAGCAGATACAATGCAGAAATGTGCAATTCTACTAAGAATAGACTAGGTCATATGCTTGCGCTAAAGATATATAATGACCTCCACTTTTAAACACACAATAACAAAAACAAGTATGATTTAAATTGATCAATCATTGAAGCAGTTAAAATAGAAATGTACAGTACTGTTTACAGTAATACATTTCGATGCAATGTGACCTAAATTATTATTATATACAACAAGCTTTAGTTTGTTGTGAAAGTACACCATTTGAGGTTGACACACAGTGATTTTGGTGTAATTTGGTCTTCCAATCTCGGAGGAGTTAGTTCAAATTGCTAAAGTGTCAAAGTGTAAAGTTCTACCAAAAAACAACTAAACTCAGATGTATTTATAAATAATTCCGTTTTCAAGATGGAGCTCTGAGATTTGGCTAACTTAATGTCTTTAGTCTTGGGGTTCTACATATATTTTGGATTAGGATTGTTTCATGAGCCGGTGATATATAACAAAGTGAATGTACAGTAGCGTTTACAGCAATACATTTTGATGTGATGTGGGCTCATTTCTTCATATGTTGAGAATCTGAAGGTGCTATCCTGTAATTTTGGTATGATTTGGGTATATGATCTTGGATTTGGACACTTTAGGATGGCCACCAAAAAAAAAACACTTACCAAAAGAGTGTCATACTGTTTCTTTATGGTAGCATACTGCTCCTGTTGGGGGGGGGGGGGGGGGGGGAGGGGGGGAGACAGATGTTAAATCAAACATCGTAATGGGCAGTAAACACTATTTGCTTGAATGTGTGGTCCAAGTAAGAGTGAGAAGCGATTTGTTCTTACAGCAGAGGAAGTGTTGCTCGGGTCCAATTGAGACCGGTAGGCTTCAATCTTCTGGTGCAGGATGCTATGGTTGGCTATTTGCTTCTCCACATCTGACAGGCTGGGGCCATAAGCGCTTGCAGCAATCTCCTTCTGCAGCAAAAAAACAAAAACAAAAAAAACTGTTTATGCCTAAAATTAAAATGGCACACAAGCAAATAGGCAGCATCGATATAAGGCAAGACAGGCAAAAACACGGTGTACATTCACGAAGTCAATCATAGTCCTTAGTTACAGACCCCTTTGGCTGTCAAGGACTTACCTGTTTTTGGTCCAGCACCTGAGCCCAGTCAATCCTCTGGTGGACATCGAGCTCATTCATCTGTTCATACAGCACCCGGTAGGTAGCGCAGTCCTTGGACCAGCGATCGTGGAGATTACTCACACTGGAATAGAAAGAAAAACATAGTTTTGTAAAGGGCCAGCTTGTTACCAGGGCAAATGCGTGTGATTACAGTGTACTGTATGTGTGAATGCGTGTAAGCGTGTGTGTCAAGAAACGTACTCTCTCTCAATCTCTGTGGCCTGTGGGTGCTGGAGCTTCTTGGATCGGTCGACGTCCAGGAAAAGGTCTTTGAGCAGAGCCTCAGCCTCGGCCAGGTTGTCTGCGTTCTGCTGCTGGTGGAGCAGAGGCTTCCCCTGCTTCTCGTTCTCTGCGTCCTGCAACGCAGCGAGAACAAATAAACTTGGTAAAGTAGTACGGGCAGAATGGGCCTACTACCTGTCGATGGAGGCTAATCCGACGCGCATACTTCACACTGCAAGACTGGTTAGACTACACCGTGAGCCCTCTGTTTAGTTTGCACATGCCACATGTTTATCACTGTTAGTCATGCTCATACACACAGCGTTTGCTTTTATTAGAGAGATTAGATATGGCACAATAACACCATCTTACCACAGCCAGTAGGTCTTCTGCACGCAGTACATTCTTTTCCACCTGGTCGGCACTCCTCTGCATGCGCGCAATCAGCATGGCCAGGTCATTGGCCTGGGACCTGGTCACATAGAGAGATAGAGGGAGGGAGGGGGAAAGAGAGAGAGAGAGAGGGGGGGGGGGTGGTATGAGTGGAAAACACACAGTCAAACACATTTAAAGAGAGCGAGAGAAATAAGAGAGGGAATAAGCAAGACAGGGGACCACAATACAGTACATCTCATAATTGTAATCAATACTATACAGTTTAAATGCAGTATAGAACTGCACATCTAGTTTATGTGACTGACGGGCAACTGGAGACGAGTGAAATTCTTGGGTGTCAAAAAGAAACCATTCAAGTTTTACGAACAATTGTAAAAGGTGACATCCATTGAATGTTTAAACAAACAGTGCTCTGAATATCTTAACACTACCCCATAATGCACCCACTCAAAACTGGAGTTCACACTCTTGGAGGACTGGTGTTTACTTAAATCTATTGTTCTGTCATTCCTACTTTGTTGTATAAGAGCTAACTATTCATCCAGACACACCCAGGGACGCTAAACCGATAAAAGCGCCAAGGTGGGGCCACAATCCATCGTCACCCCAGGAATGTCATCAGTGTGACACATGGAATCTTTCCGATTTCCTAAAATGGAGACCAATCTCTGAGTGGCGCAATTAGTTTCCTAATGGGGTAATAAAAGGATCAATCATTGCACTGTTCAACTCCAGGTACGTGTCTCCTGTGAGGATAATCATAAAACCCTAACACTCCTCATTGCAACACGGGCCATTAAAACCAGTGCTTATCTCTGCTACATACACTTTACAGACAAAGTTCAAAAAAAGAGGAAGACTGAAATTGCCAGGGACAGACGAAAAGTACTAGAAGCACTTCACGTTGTTCAGTTGGTGTGTGGCCGAGACAGAGCGGCGGCCGCCAAAATGACTGGGTCCAAATGGCACGAGGAACACGACGCTCCGGTGGATCTTGTCGCACCGCTTCCGCAGCTCTCGTTACGTCACTCTTCAAGGTCACAATCTGACTCCCTTGGCTTCCATGGCACGCCTGATAGTGAGGGAGTGCTAGCGAGGGAGTCTCCCTGGATAACAGGCAGCAATAATGACACGCAGAGAACCAGGACAAAAGCCTGTCGTCGTTGTTTGGTCGCCTCACACAGTCGATGTAAACATTGTGTGATTTCCATGTACACGTACTCCAGGAAACTTTATGGCCAAACCGAGCATATATTTTAAACATATACTCTCGAAACCTCTAGTTGGTTGCCACTGCAGTCCACAGGTGCTCACGCTTTGTTTTTATCCTCATGTTGCCATTCATGAGTGCTTATTGTTGGTCTGTGAGTTTAATTAGTCAGAGCACTCTGCCATTGAATACCATGCAAGCAGTGCATGTGCTAGATCAATATACTTAGATGTCACACCCCTATAACAAAGATACACATGGCCCGAACCAAATAAGTTGGTGGTTACAAAGATAGAAGAGAAAGTATCGAAACATCGATGTGCTATTTAAAAGCGTTGTGACAGCAAATATTATGTGTTAAGTTCTGAACTGAAAAGGATGGTCCAAGGAGTGTTACAATCAGACCGGAGATAAGATTTCAGTGGCAAACACTTCATCTCACTCATATACTTGCATATGCCCCAGTAAGTCAGCCTTAATTACATGTAACACACATAATGCTATTTCCACTTGTACTAACATTAATCAAAAGAATTCAGACTCAAAGAGATTGTTGAAAATATAAAACTACCCATTCCCAAGCAGATATACAAGACAACTCCAGTCAACAAATTGTCAGTGAGTGCTGCGAACCAGATTCCAGGTCTGCCCTTCAGGGAAAATGGCATGAACTACTGGGATGTGAGGAAACGAATAGCGGAGAACCAACATGAATAAAACAGACAGTTACAGAGGAAGAGGAGACAGGGCACACACACACAGACAGAGGGAGAGGTGAGACGCCGAACTCACTTGCTGATTTTCACAGGACTGTACTCCTTTTTCTTGAACATCCTGGGAGGCTGTGTGCTGTGTCAATCTCTCGGTGATCCTGCTCTTTCACTCCTCTACTCTTTTCCGTCCCTTTCCCCCCTTAGTTAAAGCGTGTTCACCTGTCTCAGCTCCTCCCTTGCAAACAGGTGTGTCCTCACCAGGGAGAGACTAGATACTGGGTTGACCTGTTCCAATCAGTGGTGCTCCCCTTCCTAGTCGCTGCCACTTTCTTTAAAGCTCTTAAGTGCAACATTAAACTTTTAATTTCTCAGTTGTGCTTCCGTTTTTATTGTAATTTGTCCTGCTGGCAACGGGAGGCAGACAAAAGCAGACAGTAATCAGGCATTCACACACTTATTTTTTCCAAATAAAAACGGTCATATTCATGAGCTAAAAATAGGGGCTCATGCCAAATTGTTATATATATACAGTGAAGAAAAGAAGTATTTGAACACCCTGCTATTTTGCTATTTCTCCCACTTAGAAATCATGGAGGGGTCTGAAATTTTCATCGTAGGTGCATGTCCACTGTGAGAGAGAGAAACTAAAAAGAAAAATCCAGAAATCACAATGCATGATTTTTTAACAATTTATTTGTGTGATACAGCTGCAAATAAGTATTTGAACACCTGAGCAAATGAATGTTAATATTTGGTACAGTAGCCTTTGTTTGCTATTACAGAGGTCAAACGTTTCCTGTAGTTTTTCACCAGGTTTGCACACACTGCAGGAGGGATCTTGGCCCACTCCTCCACACAGATCTTCTCTAGATCAGTCAGGTTTCTGGGCTGTCGCTGAGAAACACGGAGTTTGAGCTCCCTCCAAAGATTTTCGATTGGGTTCAGGTCTGGAGACTGGCTGGGCCATGCTAGAACCTTGATATGCTTCTTACGGAGCCACTCCTTGGTTATCCTGGCTGTGTGCTTCGGGTCATTGTCATGTTGGAAGACCCAGCCTCGACCCATCTTCAATGCTCTAACTGAGGGAAGGAGGTTGTTCCCCAAAATCTCGCAATACATGGCCCCGGTCATCCTCTCCTTAATACAGTGCAGTCGCCCTGTCCCATGTGCAGAAAAACACCCCCAAAGCATGATGCTACCACCCCCATGCTTCACAGTAGGGATGGTGTTCTTGGGATGGTACTCATCATTCTTCTTCCTCCAAACACGTTTAGTGGAATTATGACCAAAACGTTATATTTTGGTCTCATCTGACCACAAAACTTTCTCCCATGACTTCTCTGTATCGTCCAAATGGTCATATGCAAACTTAAGACGGGCCTTGACATGTGCTGGTTTAAGCAGGGGAACCTTTCGTGCCATGCATGATTTCAAATCATGACGTCTTAGTGTATTACCTACAGTAACCTTGGAAACGGTTGTCCCAGCTCTTTTCAGGTCATTGACCAACTCCTGTCGTGTAGTTCCGGGCTGATTCCTCACCTTTCTTAGAATCATTGAGACCCCACGAGGTGATATCTTGCATGGGGCTCCACTCCGATTGAGATTGACCGTCATGTTTAGCTTCTTCCATTTTCTAATGATAGCTCCAACAGTGGACCTTTTTTCACCAAGCTGCTTGGCAATTGCTCCGTAGCCCTTTCCAGCCTTGTGGAGGTGTACAATTTTGTCTCTGGTGTCTTTGGACAGCTCTTTGGTCTTCGCCATGTTACAAGTTAAAGTCTTACTGATTGTATGGGGTGGACAGGTGTCTTTATGCAGCTAAAGACTTCAAACAGGTGCATCTGATTCAGGATGATACATGGAGTGCAGGTGGACTTCTAATGGCAGACTAACAGGTCTTTCAGGGTCAGAATTCTAGATGATACACAGGTGTTCAAATACTTATTTGCAGCTGTATCACACAAATAAATTGTTAAAAAATCATGCATTGTGATTTCTGGATTTTTCTTTTTAGTTTCTCTCTCTCACAGTGGACATGCACCTACGATGAAAATTTCAGACCCCTCCATGATTTCTAAGTGGGAGAAATAGCAAAATAGCAGGGTGTTCAAATACTTCTTTTCTTCACTGTATATATTATATACTGTATATAGTGACTCTATATGATAGCATCTGTAAAATAACTGGCATTTGGCAATCCAGGGTCTTTTGTATTTTGCAGGGTCTTGTCTCTCCCACATGGTGCCTGATCAAGCCACAGTCCAAGATCATGAACAGGTCTCACTCAGCATCCAGACGCTTACGTTACAGAACAAACCAAACCTAGAAGCTTTTACAGCGACAAGTCAAGAGGTAGGACACTGTGGAACAGAGGTATGCAGTAGAGCCAGTTGGGTAATCAACCCCTCTTTTTTAAAGAGTTAACACGGGATTTACTCACACCATGTTATTAACTGAAACACAATAAACCAGTGCATTTTAAATTCCTTCAACCTTCACTTTATGCAATGATGCATATAATCTTCTTTCAGTTATCCTACAACAGCTTAACACATATGCCGCTTCTAAGCAACATTACTTTACACTTTAATTTTTTTAGGTTGAGTCAATAAACACTGTGATTTTGTTCTGTACTTAAAATTTGCCTAAGAACCAAAAAGACAACTGCATCACAGCCACAGCATATTTCCTAACTTTAGTAGATCTGCAACAGGTAACACAAATAAATCATGAGCGTACCTTAAAACTTGAATGTAGGTGAAACACGCTGCACATCACAGTGCAATTTTCCAAATCAGAAGACATTATCAGTTATTATCACAGTGAGGGGGAAAAGAGTCAAGGTCTACTGTGCAGAATGTATACTGCACGGGCCTCTGCCGATGGTTAAGAGATTAAACGTGGGTGTATGGTATGTATCTGCAGGACAATACAGAGTATTTACAACTCATAATCTAGTGGATGGTGGGAGATTTTTCATAATGGGTGCCGGATGCGGTATAGTAGGGCTATTGCTCAATTTATTTTTGTTTTTTATTATTAAACCTTTATTTAACCACGAAAACATCCCATTGAGATTAATTATATCATTTTAAAGGGAGACCTGGCCAAGACAGGCAGCAGCAGCATACACACAAAAAAACAACACATAGTTACAGCTAGTCAATGAAGAGAAGTGGTCCTAAGTCCTTCAGTTTCATGCCTTCAGTAGGTGTGTCTAGCACACACCCAGATCAGGTACTTCTGAGAACAACGCCTAAATACCTGTGAAAAAAACGGGAAGGAAGCCAAAGATCACAGCCGAGGGCATTTAAAATAAATGAATAAATAAAAAACTGGTTGAGAAGACTGATACAACAGGTTGACTGTTCATCATCAATAACAGAGATGTTCCACAAAAAAAGTGCCATTTAAAGTCTGTTGAGTCCTTTGAATATCTTTTTCTTTGAAAGCGCTTCTGATATAATTATGTAAGGAAGGCTTGAACTATGAAAAGAATGCTTGGTGACAAACCAAGAAAATAAAGAACAAGCCAAGCCTTACATAGTTGTAAGGTGTGGGCTACAGTGGAGACATACCATTGCACAGTAAACAGTGGCATACCTTTGCGTTGTAAATGCCAGTTCCACCCCACCGCAATGAAACACAGTGCCCACCTTAAGTCCCCATTGTGCAACCAGTTCCACATTTATTTGATAAAAGGTTGGTTATAACTGGTCGTTACTGCAGTACTGGATTGGTTTCTGAAATCGAATGACGCAAATAAAAAAAGGGGAGTAACTCCGTCTCGAACATTATCAGTTAGCTCTGATCATATCTAGTGAAATGGTATGTGAATCCTGTCACCGCAATTGCACGGGTACCTATTGACAAGGCAGCCTGGGACAATATAAGAATCCACATTCACAAGAAATGTGTATTTGCACAGCTAGGATGCCATACATATTTCCAGACCTTTCAAATCATCATAGCTGTGTAAAAAATGCATGTAACTTTCTTTGTACGTAACCCGCACCTACTTTGCAAGGGAGGACACCCTCAGGGGAGGACCTCTGGTTGATGACAGACAAGCCCTCTAGTCATACATTAGGTTTCTATGCCATCACTGTCAAGGTCTGCAGAGGGTCTCCAGGCATTAGGGTGCTGCTATTGTAATTGGTGCATTTTTACTTGTATCTTGTCATCTTGGATGTTTTTGCCTAGGGGCAGGTAGCACTGGCCAAAGTGACATAAGTATCAGCAGAGCTGAGTCCCTGAAGTCTATGCCTTTGATGAACATTTTTTTTCAATGTAGATCACAGGCTCCAAAGCCTCAACATTTTTCAAAGCCATCAATCCCCTCCCCATTCATAGAAGTCACACCAGAAGATCAGGTTTTCAAAACTTATAATACGTTAGTCTTTCTCAGCCTGTTTTGAGTCGCTTTGAGCCTGCTTACTGTTCGCGTTCCATTTCACTGACACGAATTGCACAGCTAAAAGGTCAACCCATATCTAACTGAAGAATATTGATGACAGAGTTGTAAAACAATCAATTAGGAGACATAATTCGCAAGAAGTAGGATTGTTATTGGCTGTTGAACAATTTAACCACTTACTCAACCCATACAAGTCAGATTCTTTTACATGTGTCGCCGACAGACTGGGTTTACCGGTTACCCATCCCCTTGTGCTGCCAAACAGGAGACTAGGAACTACACTTGTCCCAAGGTAGACATGGTAGGAAGACCAACGATTGGTATCCACTGGACAAAACAATCTTTGCAATGTTCCTACAACTTATCGAACATTAAGTAACACTAATTGTTGTTTAGAATAGCCATTTTAATCTGTCCATCCTAGTTTTAAAATCTTTCCTAATGGTGGTGAAAAATAAACGCTTAAGATCAAGAATATGAGTAAAGGTAATAAGGTCACTAGTTTTTAGAAGAGTAGACCAAGATTTAATGAAGGGAGCAAGCTGTTCGACTACTTCAAGTTCATTTGAGTAATTTTAATTAGGTCCATAAGGTGAATTGGCATTCAGCAGTTATTTGTTTTAGATGGCTGGCCCCAGCTCCTCCTACATAATGTCTTTTGGCATGACATTTAAACCTTGACTAAGAGTTCCACCTTGAGGCCACATATAGGAACACTAGTTTTAAACAGAATTCCATTATAAAGATAGATTCAAAACCAGTCACGCCACACAACCGGTTAAACAGCTGGACTGGGATTAGAACTATAGCTGAAGCATGCAGTGAAACATATAGGCTATGCACTGTAAAAAAAAAAAGAGATTTTTTTTATTACACATTTGCAAAAGAACCAGTCACAAATGTATTTTGGGTTCTTTATTTTGAAAGGCCATGCACTGCCTTTCCCTTAAGATATTAACATATCACTTTAAACGATACAGGTGGAAAACTGATACATTTGCAATTACCTAGTACAAAATAACAAGACTAAACATTACTGAGGAATGTAACAAATTAAATAAAAAGAAAAAAGAGAAATGTGCACCAACACAGTTGCAGCACTGCAGACCTTCCCACTTACAAGGGACTCGATAGAGGCTCAAATCGGTTTATAACCCTGTCGTGTAATAAAAAAAATTAAACAGTACAAGTTTGGGTAGAGGATAGAACTTAAAAAAACAAGACAATAAAGCAATAAATTACTTCTTCACTTTAATGTGCGTGTTTACTGGGAGAACTGAGGGGGCATGGGGTAGGGAACCATGGGCGGAGGCGGCTGCTGGGGAGCCTGTTGGGGGAAAGGGAACTGTGGGTGGCTCATGCCGTTTTGGGAACCCCCCTGGGCGGCGCCAAATTGAGGGGTCGGGAAGTTTTGGGCTCCAAATGCCCCAGTTTGACTGGCGCTATATCCCGACTGTCCGTTGTTGCCGTTGAAGCTGCCTCCGCTAAAGCCGTTGCCGCTAGCCCCATAGCCTCCATTTTGAGAATTTGTGCCTCCAAAGACCTTCTTTGGTCCACTGTCAAAACCTCTATCATTATCCCTATCCCTAAAACCTCCACTACTACCACCAAAATCTCGCCTGCCGCCAGAGGAATACCTATCCCTGCGGTCGTCTCTAAACCCGCCACCTCTGCCTCCCCTTGAACGACCTAAAAGTAAAGAAACACACACCATTAAGAACCAGTAAATAATGTCAGGCAAGATCAAGACAAAATGACAATGGAGAGAAAAAGGAAACTAGGCATGGCTACAATGTGATGGTGCAAAAGACAAAAGAAACTGCCATACGTAAATTGGTTTGAGATACCTATAGCTTACTGTGCCAAACCCATCCACATCCACAAAAAAACGCAAATAAAGAAAGCTTAAAAAGAAAGAGGAAGGGAAGAAAATGGCTGCAGCTTATACCACAGGTCCTGTATCTCACCAATTAGATTTACCTCCTCTGTCTTCCGCCATCTGGAGGAGCTTGGGGTTGATGGCCTGGTTGGCCTCGCGGAGCACAGAGACGAGGTCGCTGGCCTGCCTCATGTTGTTAGGGGTGAAGAACGTGTAGGCTGTGCCTGTCTTTTGGCTGCGGGCTGTTCTGCCGATGCGGTGGATATAGTCCTCAGAGTTGTTGGGGTAGTCATAGTTGATGACAAATTTCACGTCTTCAACATCTGTAAGATTGCGTTGCAGTGTGGCAAAACAAGAGGCACGCAAGGACGCACACCGCCACCACAACAGGCAGATCAAGACAAAGGCAAAGTTAGTATAACCACTGACTGGGAGTAGCTGGTCATTTCCAAATGAAGTAAAGAACTAGCATTGAGAGGATTCCAGTCTACTACTTATTCCAGTGGGGAGACTACGGTGGGAAGAGAAAAACGATGCACACTCCATTTGCTTCCAATCCAGAGAAAAAAATAAATCCCATTTCACTTTCCCTCCCCCGAAAAAGTATGGATCAGAAGTCTTACCATTCAGGAGTATGCATTCACTAGTCCATTCCCATTGCAGCACACGCCCCACACAAACCAAGTGACCCCCAGGTGCTTCTTAACAGTAGGGCCGCTATGCACACTGTTGCCTCCTCATGTGCCAAAACAAGGACCTTATTGGGTTTTTGCAAAGGACCCTTTCCATCACGCACATTCATAAGAAGCTTGCAATATAGGCCACACTGCAGTGTCTCTTGCCAAGACCTTATAGACCAGAATAAAATTTCAGGGGGAGCCCCAAAAAAGGGAGTTGATGTTACTCCCGCAAACCCATAGCGGAAAAAAGGAAAAAAAAGAAAAAAACACGAGTGCATCCCCCCTCCAGTCTCGTCATGGCAAGATATTCTTAGTACCAGTTTTCACTTGATCAAATGTCTCTCGTTGGCAGGTCTCGACATGACTTTTGTAAACGCAGGCGAGGGAGGAGTGTGAGCTTGGATTTTGTCCCCGGCCAACTTGCATGTCCCACTGTCACCAATAGCGCCAGTAGCCATGTCATTACAGAGGTGAGCGCAATCGATCGATCTGACAAACTGCTCTTCCGACACGAGTTTAGGAAACTGCAACACTTACATCACACCCATGCTTTGCACTAACAAAAAGCACCTTCCCCATCTAAGACTTGCAGTATTGCCCAAACCGACATGCAAGACAAGGGAACAGTGGAGCCTGGTTTTTTGTAAAAGCATAGATAGTAAGCGCCTGGGTGTGAAGCAGTCCAAAACGTTGCCAGAGAACCGATACGTCTTGGGGGAGGTACTGCGGCTAGCCCTCATCTCGTCCCCCGTTTTAAGGCAGGCCAGCGCGATATGCTGCACTCGGGCCCTGTCACCTCTGTATGTGCGACTGGGGGGTACACCCGCCCTCCAGTCAGGACACCTCCAAGAATCCTCCTTCCCCCTCTGGAGACCTGGGCTTGTCATGCCAAGGCCCTGCCACACAGACTGCTCCTTCAGGTACGGGGAGAAACTCAGAAAGAGGCAGAAGAGTTAAAGAAAGCAAATACTTTCTTTGCAATAAAGTACTGCATCTGGGACTTATGCCAGGACACTAACCTAGACCTCGGGATGCAACATCTGTGGCAATGAGGATCGGTGCCTTGCCGTATTTGAACTCTGAAAAACAAAAACAAAAAAAAAGGTACATTGAGATACAACATGATGCATATTTAAAATGCTCAACTTTACTCATGTCAAGCCAAACATACCATTCAGCACCCAGTCTCTTTCCTGCTGGCTCTTGTCTCCATGGATACCCATTGCTGGCCACCTGACAAACAGAAACACACCAATACAGTAAATCCCAGGTTGAAGAAATTATGTTTGTTTAGGCGTGATTTGATTACCTGAGCATTAAACACTGGAGTTAATATTTGGATACATACCCATCCCTCCTCATCCTCCTGGTGATTTCATCACATCGCCTCTTGGTTTCCACAAAGATAATGGTCTTGTTCTCCTTCTCGCTCATGATCTCCTCAAGCAGGCGCAGGAGTCTAGAAGCAAAATACAATTTCAGCATAAGTTTATGGGCTATTCCTCGATGCATCCTAGAATACTGCACCCCAGCCAAACGACTCGTTCAACTGAACTGGCAGGCAAAAAAAATAAAATAAAAAATACTTACTTGTCTTCTTTCTCGCCATCATTGCAGACATCCACAATCTGCAGGATGTTGTGGTTGGCGCTGAGCTGCAGGGCTCCTACGTTGATCTGGACATACTCCTTCAGGAAGTCTTCGGCCAGCTGGCGCACTTCCTTTGGCCAGGTTGCACTCCACATCAGAGTCTGACGGTCAGGCTGCGGCAGAGGGGGCATCATTGAGTAAACACCACATTGTGACACTTGCATTACAACCAGGTCCCTTGGTTGCAGAAGAGAACTTTTTTTTAAGTATGAAACTTGTGTATGCTACCTTCAACTTTAATAACTTGAGACACTTACTCGGATTTGGTCCACAATTTTCCGAATCTGTGGCTCGAAGCCCATGTCAAGCATTCTGTCGGCCTCATCCAGAACAAGGTAAGTGCACCTGCGAAGGTTGGTCTTTCCTGCCTCCAGGAAGTCAATGAGTCTACCAGGAGTGGCAATGCAGATCTCCACGCCTAAGACAAGAGACAACGAGTCAAAGGCTGTCAGCAAACATATCTGTCTTGTTGGAGTTGCTAATATATAAGATACATCTAAAAGGTGCGCCTGAGAGGAGACATACCCCTTTCCAAATCCCGAATCTGGGGTCCCTTGGGTGCCCCCCCATAAACACAAGTGGACTTCAGACGAGAGGCTCTGCCATATTCTCCAGCCACCTGTTGGACCTGCTGAGCCAGCTCACGTGTTGGAGCCAAAACCAGGCACTGAGAAGGAAAAAAGAAAAGAAAAAAAAGGATTTAGAACCAAGTGTGTGAATTTGTCTTTTTTTGTACCCTAAAATAAAAAAGGTTATTTTGTGTCTGAATTTGATACTCACAATGGGTCCATCTCCACGCTCCAGGAACGGTTGGTGGTTTATGTGTACAATAGCAGGTAACAGATACTGCAAGGCAAAAGCAGAGTTTAATCATTGAACAAAGAGCAGAAATGCATGCAAGTGTGAAACAAACATAGTAACCAAACGAAATAAAATCCCTTACAGAAAGTGTTTTTCCAGAGCCGGTTTGGGCAATGCCGACCATGTCTTTGCCACTAAGTGCCAGGGGCCAACCCTGAGCTTGGATCGGTGTTGGTTCAGTCCAGGACAATTTGTTGATCACATCCATCACATATGCTGTTATTCAAAAAAGACACTTTGTTAACTTGTTTATATTGAAATATGAAAAAGTTGTTAATTAAATTGTACATTGATGAATATTTCACTTACATGGAAAACTGGCCTCATGGAACTTCAGGATGGGGTTTGGGCATTCTCTCCCCTTCACCGTAACAGCCTTTGTCCTCCTGTACAGTTCAACTTCTTGCTGTAAATAAAAAAATAAAATAAAAACATGAGCAAGTGATGATCAATGTCATGTGCTTGCCACCACACCAGTCGCCATTAGCAGTCGGTTGGGTAACCTACACGTGCAGCACAGAACACGTTCCAAAAAGTTACATAACATTCTCAGCATCTGGATGGACCACGTGAGTACATACTGGTGATCTCCGAGCAACGTCGGGGTGCTGTTGGTAAAAGTTCTTCTCGAACTTGGGCAGTTCATCAAGGTTCCAGTGCTTCTTACGCAGTCTTTCGCCCGGGTTTCCAAACTTTCCTCCACCACCACCTCGACTGCCGCCACTGCCACCACCAAAGCGAGGTGGGCCGTTGCCATAGCTAAGGCAAAAGGGAAAACCGCCATGGTTAGCTTGCTAAACTACACGAGACAAGGACATTATTCACGCGGTTCAAATATTCCCCAACACTGGGCGATTTAAAGTTGCGATTGAGATTGGTGAGATAGGCAATGTATTTAACTGCGTCATTTCGTAACAGTGCTATAACATTTTCAGCCGATAGAGGAACAATGGAAAAAACCGGCCGGCATTTTGTATCCGCATTAAATAGTGCCACATGGCGATTGGCTTTCCTGTTAACCATCATCATGCAACGACACTGCTGAAATGAAATTGATTATAAATTTTTTGTAATCCTTTAAAAACAATTTTTAACGGTTTACGTATTGATTTGGATCCTCAAATACAAGCAAACGCCAACAGGCACCCTAGTTACATGTTAGCTAGCTGGCGTGTAATACTGCCGCTTCGGGCTGAGCCTGGGCACTAGGCCAGACTGACGAGGCCTTTTCTACAGCCGCTCCTAATTTGAACGTCAGCTAGCTAAATGTAACCATTATTTCTTTTTAATTAATATTGAAAAACAAACAAACACTTCCATAAATCCTACCCAAAATCAAGTCAAAAGTTAGCTATCAAGCTAGGCCACGTTAGCACGTTCTTTATTCACACCATCAGTGTATCTTGATGTCAGCCATTTCCAGACACCATAACGTTACCTAACATTGATACATAATTTTTTTTTTGAATACTTACCCTCTATCCCTACCGCGATCTCTGTCGGAAAATCCGGGCATTTTGTAAACTAAATGTATAAATAAAACAAATATTAATATGTTACAGTAGAGAGGTTTCAGAGGCCGAACAAAATTCCGACCGGCAGTGGTGATGCTGAAATGCCGGTAAGTTAAAAAGGGGACCCGGTTTTTATCCACCACTAAAGAGGCAGTGTTTAGTGTCCATCCGCCCTCTGACTTCCAACGTTACAAATGTGAGTTATCCTCAATGCCCGCAAAGATCCGGGGCAGATTTTACAAATAAAACTATATAGGCCTACATGTACGGAAATCAGCTATTTATCTGTGTTCTATAAAGCTAAGTTGTAACTTTAGTGGAAAGGCTAGCTATATGCTTATGTTTGAAATACTCCATTGTTTATCTACAAGGCCAATAAAGGAAGCTTGTAGATTGTAAAAAAAGGGAAAAGAATATGTTTATTTTGTTCGGCGGACGAATATGTACAGACTGACCTGAAAGGAGTAGTCAGGTTGTATCCGGTGTGGTTACGACCAGTGACGTCAACCCAATACCCTACTTTGATAATTTAACAAAGAAGTGTGCGAATTGATAAATAGCATCTGGATTAGACGAATGCCAATGCGCCTGTTTTACTAGATATTCCCTTGCCCGTTTAGTAAAGAAGATAAACATTTTTTAGTGTTGCAAGGTAAAGAACAAAGAAAAAATTACCTAAGGAATAATCGTACTGGTTTCGTGTTAAATTGAATCTGTACTTGATGTGAAGACTTGTCTTTGACTGTATAGGCTACTAGACTACATATATTATATGTATACAAGATTCAAAGACTGGCTGGATCACTGTTTCTACCTCCTGTAAACAGACATTAAATTAGGCATACATGGTACCCTTATTTCTGATTTTGCGATCATTGTATTATATGTTGGTTTGACAACAATACAGGTGTGCCAAACTTGTAGTGTAAAGAAGATTTGAGGCTGAAATCTCTGCGAAAGGGGCCTTAAGAAAGTGCTGAATAAAGGGTCTTTACTTATGCAAATGTGATATTTCATTCTGGTATATTCATTCTTAATACCTGTTTTTGTTTTGTCATTATGGGGTAGTGTGTAGATTGAGAAGAATAGGGCTGTACTGTTACAAAATGTGGAAAAGGTGAAGGGTTCTGAATAATGTCTGAATGCACGATGTGCACAAATTGAAACCTTTTAATATCTTGTCTTTTTATTATAGATATCTAAATAAAGTTCAAGCATAAATTGTGTAAATTCATTTGAAACTCTCAGAAATTTGGTAACTAATATTTTTGGCTAACAATAGATTTGTCTGAAAACTCTACAGTATGTAATTTACTTATTTAACTGCTCAACTTTCTGTAGTAGCTGAAATCATGGTAGTTGGACACAGGCTGCTTTATACGGGTATACAGGTTAAATCTTCAACAGCCTGTAATATAAGGTTATATTTTGAAAAAAGTTTTAAAATGATTCGACAATTACTTTATATCTACAACTTTGAAATAAGTAGACAGGCCACCCCACACGCCTCTTATCTACAGTACTTCACACGGCCTCTTTCCTGGTCAGGTATCACTACTCTCATGCTCCATCTGAAGAAACTGCCTATAGAGTTCACACCAGGTGCCCAGAGCTGGCAAAACTCTTTCAATTAAAACAAAGCTAAAGTAGTCAAATGCAAATGTATCACTGTATTGAGTGTCATCACTGGGTCTCATCAGTACTTTACTTTCCATGGGCTTAAATTAGAGAAAGTCTGTACTAGTCAGACAGTAGATATTGCCATGTATAATTATAAAACACTCGGGATGGACAGAGAAGAAATATTAAGCCAGTATCAACTTTTTAAATTGTGCCTGTCCATCGCTTATTTTAACATTAAATTCATGGAATACTCCAGGACCCATTCAACTACTACATGAAATAAATACATTAAAGAAGCACTGTTGAAAATGAACAAAAAATATTATCTTCTTGCTGCAAAATTGTCTCACGTAAAAAGAAACATTTCCGCCAGTTATTTCAACAAAACAAGCAAAACTTTGTACAAGGTGCCTTACATCTTTAGACAAAGGCTAGTTTAATTAGAACATATCACACACAAAAATAAAATACTCTTACAAAAATGATAGTGTTAACGTACATCAAATTGCATCAGTCAGCTATAAGAGATATAGTCCTGCTAGTAGATCATGCTACAAAGTTAAAATGAAACAAAGAGCTGTATCTCAACTTTAACTTGTTAATAGTAATAATAATAATAATAATAATAATAATAATAATAACGTTTTTTTCAGGGAACTAACTGTAATGCAGAGATGTAGTAGCGTAAGAAGCCAAACAAAAGTCATTTGTGCACTGGACTTGCAGGTAAACGATCACGTTTACATATATGTAAAATCTACCTGTCCCACAATCTGGCAAACAGATGGAAGTCACCACCAAGTACTCGGTGACCTAGTGCTGTATGTGTGCAGTTATTTCTTCATTGAAAACCTTTACTACTTAAGTTAAAAGATAAATTACAAGTTTTGGACCCACAAGCGTGAACAATACCTTATGACTGTACAAACCACCATCTGAGGACACTTTTTTTTTCTTCTTCTAAACATGGTATACAATTTTCTATTAGGGAAAATAAAACAAAATTAGCATTTCATTTTGTGTATGCAAATGTTAAGAACAGTCCATGGTCATATAGATTGCTAGCCAGGCAGCTTATTTTAGAAAACATTCAACCATTTAATTAAAATAGTAGAAAATGATCCAACCCCAACCAAAAATAAGAAGACACACTGCACTGCTATCAGCTGGATACATATAATGATACATCAGCCCATTCATAGGATTTTCAACTAAAGCATGTTTGGAGAATAAAAAAACAAACATGTTATATAGTTTTTAAGGCGGGAAACTGAATAAATGACAAGATCGAACTGTGTAGTATTATTCCTAAACATTCAAACTTTGAGGGTCGAGATTTCACCAACGACAGCTCTTGAGGGACATAACAAACTATATGACATCCCCTGAGAATGTAGCTAGTGGTCAGAGTAATGTTTGCTAAGTGTTCTGAATTGTTGTTGCTACAAATGGCAGTGAGGTACTATATGCAGTATAGCTAAGTTACACTAAGGTGAACATCACTGCGTCACCTCAAGTAAATCCTGTTGCCAGGGTCGGTGCACAAGGCAACAAGAAACAGTGTCTAGATAGGCTTCATATGAGGCTACCTCAAATACACACCTAAATTACACTTTGTAGCATAGGTCAAAAAGTGTGGTTGTCACATAGTAGGATTTCAAAAACAGATAGCAACACATTACCATAACCACAAAGGTAGTAGAAGTTGTCTTTTGCTACAATGAAAAGGGTAGCACATATAGAATCACTGTGGACAATCTGGACTCACCGCAGATAGGACACTTTGTTTCAAGAGCAATGCACAAATAAGATTGCCTTCTGAAAACATTGGTATTAACAAGCCATGTCAGTTGAGGCAATGTCGCAACCGATTTCCTAAAAAGGACGCATTACAGAGAGCCGTTCATGTACCTTCCGGAATATAGCAATACAATTTAAAGGGTTGACTTAGTGTTTGTAGATTCATTCAGTATGTTAAATGGCACTGAGATGACACAGTGTGTCAAGGTTAATTTTTTCATATGCATCCAAATACTGCATGGGAGAGCATACGAAACAATGTCACTCACAGCAGCCAGTGAACTTCATTCAATCTAAACCTCTTAAGTAAAAATAATTCTACAATTAAAAACATTTACTTATTTTTTTTAATGGAATAATGGCAACCGGCTCTTGGAATATAACGGCAATAAATTATATATTAGATATAATTTTAATGTTTCTTTTTGCATTATATAAAAATAACACATTTTAAGCTATGCATTAATTTATTCATTTTTGAATGAGCGTAGACACCCGACAAATAGGATTCCGGTGATGCAGCTCTGATTGCTGGGCAGCAGGTAGGGTGCAGATGCCTTTGTTTTCTTTGGAGAGGGTAGAATTATAGCACGGTGCTCACCATTTCTTTGTCTAGTTTCAGATGCAAACTCAAAAAGTACCAAGTTGACCTTAGCAATCAGAGAAGACGTTAGTCACCGGTGGGCCCCGTAGGACCTTCGTGTCTCCTTAATCCCACAGTTGCTGTGGTAACCAATGCCTACCCTGTACTCCATCGAACAAATTTCCGTTTTTACAGCTGTCGTTTTTTTTTTTAAGTTGGACTTCATGTTCTGCCTGGTAAGGCGGTACACTGATACACGGAATACTATGTTTTATGTGAAAAATGTGCTTAAAAAAAAGGAAACAGCCAGGCGTTTTTTTGCAGGTGCCACAAGTTAGTAAATAGTCTCGAGTTATTAGCAGCTGAACGGGTCCTTTTTTTAATACAAACAAAAATGAAGGTTGTGTGGGGCAAAAGCCAGACCGAGTCAGACGGTGCGTTCTGTCTCTTTCCACCTCGTCACCTTCAGGCCTGATCACATTCCCCTCGTGAGGGTGGGGTTCGTGGAGTGTGTGGTCGACAGACGACCCCCCCGCTCTGCGTGACCTCGAGCGCGGGGATCCGACCAGTCCGACGGCACGACTCCCGGTTCTCGCTGACCCCCCTGTAGTGGTGTGCGTGTCTCACTCCACAGCGAAGCCGCAGGTCTCCTCGATGGCAGTGAGCAGCTTGTCGTACAGTTTGTCGTAGCTCTCGTAGGGAGGAATGTCGATCCGGTTGAAACTGGGAGAAAATGGGGAAAGCAGACCTTAACATAAAGGTTTTGCCGGGGGGGGGGGCACGTATACCGTGTCCTGCCACATGCATAAGCAGAAAATCACTGATGGATTTAACAGATTTAAGCTCAAATGATTAATGCAGTTTACAGACTCGACGCAAAAAGACCTACAACGTGTTGGATCACAAACCTTCTTTCCTATGCTGACGGTAAAGGAAGTTATATTTCTTAGTTATCTACAAGGCCGTAGATTACGGGAGGATGGGGGGTTGCAATCCCCCAATAAAGAGAGCATGCATCTATACATCCCCCCAATTAATAGCGCATACCCATGTGTGCAACCCCCCAATGTCCAACACAAACCTACGTCCTCGTGTATAAAAGATACTTCAAAATCCCCAAATATATTCTACTAGCAGAGAGTGCAGGACACTCTACTACCCCCTTTAGGCACTGTGCCTCTAGTGCAGAGCTAGAGCTCCAGAAGGGAGGCCTCCTTACCAGGTGTGGGCTTTGGGCAGGTTGTTGGAGCTGGCGTCGATCTGATGGATGGTGAAGAGACGTGGCCCAGCAGCACCTACAGGGAGAGGGAAAAAAACACACAGCAATTACTTTAGAGTATAATATTTCAGAACACACGCACGCACACACACACGCACACGCACAAAATCACATGCACACACAAACACACACAGCTGTAATGAGATGCTTGGTCAGCCAAGTCTCCACACCAGGTGTAGCCATGGCGAGTGAGTGCACTGGGTTTGTGCTTGTTGCCTTTGGCTCGTGGGAGCGCCCTGCTGATGCTTAGAGCAGGCCAGGACGGTTGTGTTATGTCAAGCTGAGGAGCCGACCGCCTGTCAGGAAGACCGACAGTAAGTGAGTGAGTGAGTGAGTGAGACAGACAGACAGACAGGCTGGACCCGGTGAACCACTGGACCCAGCCCAGCGCGAGGTTCCATCCGAGGCCACAGCTAACGATACGCATGAAAGCCACATGCAGGAAAACGTTTACATAACTCACTGTACCAAAAAAAAACACACCGTTTACACTGGAGGCAGACAACATACTGTACATAAAACGTAACCCGGGCGGCGCAGTCACCTTGGAGGGCCTTGAAGCCTTGCAGGGGCACCCTGGAGGAGCCGGTGACGAACTGCAGCAGCCGCGCCCTGCGCTCCTCGTCGTACGACTCCACCGCCTTCCAGAACCACTTGACGTTGTTGCTGTCGGCCGTGCAGTGCTTGAGGCGCGTGTTGGACTTCCAGTCGGTGATGTCGATCTTGCCCAGGCCGCACACGATCAACTAAAACGGGAGAGCGACTCAAACGTTAATGAGACGGGACGCACAGGCTACTAAGAAGTGTGCGCAACACAAAACATTGAATGGGTGAACAGTGAACGCTGGTCAACGTTGTCACAGTGAAAATGATGAGTGAAAATACAACAATACAATTCAAATGTTCCCAATATGCCCAACTTCAGGTGTCACTTTTCACTTATCCAGCAAAACAAAGACAAGTTGCCCTTAACAACAGGCAAGTAAACCAACCGTCTTTAAGGACAAAACATTGGCTCAAATTGACACAGTTTGGGTCTCCCTGTTCATCAAACGCATAGTACACAGTCTATAGTCTATACTCTGTAATGAGTGAAGTGAGGTGGTGGGTGGTGCATACCTCCAGCTCCTTCTCGTCAAAGGACTTGAGCAGGTGCTGGGGGATGACCTCGTTGAAGCCTTTCTGCAGCGCCAGGAACTGGGCCTCGATGCCCCGCAGGAAGCGCCAGTTGACGTACAGCTTGACGTACTCCTTCTTGGTTTCCTGGGTGACGGGCAGGATCTTGCCGTTGGGCTTGAGCTCGTGCTGGATGATCTCGCCGTAGGCGTTGTGCTCCACGCAGAACGTGTGGTCCAGCACGCCCGCGATGTCGTTGTCCCTGAGGGGGGGAAAGACAAAACAACAGACGCCAGAGACCACTTTAATGCTGAGTCCATTGTACAAAGTTCAAAGGACGTGTAGTGAGTTTGTATTACATTATGGAAAACCAAAAGCTTGTGTGTGTGTGTGTGTGTGTGTGTCTGTGTGTGTGTGCGTGCGTGCGTGCGTGTCTGTGTGACCTACAGGATCCAGACCAGGCTGTTGTGCAGGTCGGGGTCCACAGACTCCATGTCGTCCAGGGTGATGGGTTTGCCCAGCAGCTGCTTGTAGAAGGGCAGCGTGAAGCCGCCGTCGATGTAGTGGCCGTGGAACACCGCCATGCCCATGATCCGCCCCACAAAGTGGAAGTAGGACAGGTGCTCCTGAAAGGGACACGGAGAGATTTTTGACAAAACTGGCAGTTACTTATATCCACAATCCTGGTTTCAATTGAGACCTAATGCTTTGAGATACTTTGAGAAAAATACCTTTCCTCTGTATCTGGTACGCCACGCAAAATGTGTTTGTTGGCGAACGAGAACGATGTAAATTTGCGTACATGTCTCAGCGCTGACACCAGCGAGAGCGTGGGGTTTATCCTAACACCTCTCAGGTTGTAACTCAAAAGAACTACGTATCGTATCGACGGCGGAGTGAAAAGAACATCCCTTTTGATATATTGGACAGCAATGTTATCAATGCAATAAAACAAACGGACACGAGTCTTAAAGCAACATCACGAAAAGGTTGCTTAACTCCTCCGGGAGGTGTCACCAGGAGAACGCCTCTACGCAAGCCCTGGAAACAATCGCCAAGGAGACAAACAAACAAACAAGGACGGAGTAACAGGTTGTGCAACGAGGCAGCAGCAGCAGGTCCGGGTGACCTTTCTGACAGCGGGCTGGGGGCGCGAGGCCGGCCTCCTGACTGTCTGACCGTCTAGACTGGCTCCGTCTGTGACTCACCGGGTTTACAGCAGAGTCGGGGTTAATCTGCAGGGTGTAGATGTCATCGCGGGAGTACTGGAACAGACCGTAGTATGGGTTCAGCATCTCGTGCGACAGCAGATACAGCCACTCCCTGCGCAGAGAAGACAAACACACACACACACACACACACACACACACACACACACACGAAAAGAAAAAAAAGGGGGAAATTAAATCCATTGTGAAGCATCTATTTATTTGACAATGCTTTTCAGGCCAGGGACCACACTGATACAAGCAAAGCTGAAGGGGAATATGTCATTGCTCAAGTTTAACAATGAACTCCTCATGTGCTGTGGTTCAGTTCAACCACTAGGGGGCAGAAGGTAACACAACAGTCCAACTGAAGAGTAAGAAAAAACAAGAAAGCAAGACCTGACCCCTCTGGGTTTGGCAGTTGTTTCCTACCTGGCCACCCCTCCATAATCCAGGCCTTCCTCTCCTCTGAACTTGACCATCAGTCTCTTCCAAAGGTCCTTCGGCCTCATCTTCATCACCTGACGATATGACTCCTGCAAAAGATACGCAGATTGAAATATGACACAGGTATACAGATTTCTATAGGTGTATTTACATGTTTTGTTAAAAAACTAAATAAATTGGTCCATACACAGCAAATTTGGCAGGCTGGCTCTGGTTCAAAGATGACCTGTCAATCACACAAGCTCTCACTGCGAACTCTACCTCTCAGTGACACGTCCGTCATGGCATTTTTTTTTTTTACAAGTGTCATATGGGTTATATAAGAAAGGGAGCACAAAAGGTAGTGAGGTACTCTAGACCCGCCTGTCGCAGCTTCATCAATAAGCCGACGCCCATAGCTCCTAGCCCTCCAACTCGCTGCCTCGTCGAGAGACCGTCCCTGATCAGCGTGTACTTGTTCACCATGTGGCCAGTGGCAACAAAAAAAAAGAGAGAGAGGCATCTGTCTGCACTGTAAGGCCGACGTGAGTGATGCTGGTTCTAGGGCCCCGAGCCAAGGAACATACATTCCTGTGCTCTGTCATCTAGAACGGCGGCCCTGTATTCCCCTGCCAAAGTAACCCGAGTGGGACGACCCCGCCATCAAACTCCATTACCGGGGCCGCGGAGGTGATAAGAGGTTCCCCTCACCGGACACATTCCTCCACGAGCTCCCATGAGAGAGAGAGACATAGTGTGAGAGAGAGAGACATAGTGTGAGAGAGAGAGACATAGTGTGTGTGTGTGTGAGAGAGAGACATTGTGTGTGTGTGCGAGAGGGAGAGAGAGAGAGAGACATAGTGTGTGTGTGTGAGAGAGAGACATAGTGTGTGTGTGTGCGAGAGAGAGAGAGAGCGCGAGCGAGAGACAGAGAATCTTTGAATCACAGTCCACTCCATGCACTGTAGACCCTAGTAAACATGGACAGCCTGCACCACGTTGAGCCCTGTCCAGCCTGGCTGCACTGAGGAGGAACACGTCCACCACGTAGGAGGAGCTTCATCCACAGAGACGTGACAGCAGATCGTGTTGACGTGTTTGGCAGAGGATGCATGCACCACAATCCCAAACGGGACATAAACAACTTTTACGCAGTTTCGGGTGAAAACCGGAATCCTAAAAGAACCACCCCCTATCCTATATGTACGCCACTTTCTTTGTTGTATTTATCTCGTATCTATTTTAGGGGTTGATGCAGCACACAGGCCAAATCCTCTCCCTGACGGGATGAAGACGGCTGGCGGTGCTCACCAGACTGGGCTTGGAAACGTTGCTGTGACCGTACGAGGGGGAGAAACCCGAGCCCTCTCCGGTGCTCTGTTCAGAACCCGGGATCATTCCACTTCACTGCGGGCTCAGCTCCACGGGCAGAACCGGCACAGAGGGCGGCCGGGGCCGCTCTCATTAAAAGTGGATTAGGGGGGGCGAGTTATAATAAACAGACAGGGTGGTGAATACGCTCAGCTATGGCGCCGTTTCCATTGTGACCTCCAGTTAAAGAGTTAGAAAACACAACTGAAAAGGTGTCACGAGAGAGAGAGAGAGCGAGAGAGAGAGAGAGAGCGAGAAGAGAAAAGAAAAAGGGCTCTCTTATCTTTAGCTGTGTGTACACGAGAAGAAGACAGTTTGGACAGACTGCCGGCTAACACTTGCCCGTGCGGCGGTAACTTAACGCTCCGGCTCCTCCGGAGAATCCATGAGGTTACGTCTCACCCGCCGGAACACTTGAACCTCCCCCCACACTCCCGCTCCCGCTGAGATCAGCCAACAAAAATGTCTTCCCTCGGATTAACACGGGAGGCAGCTGTTCCAGCGCATGTTTTTACGGGAGGTCACGCGGTCTCGTTGCAGGTGTTGCCGCTCTCGACGCAGGCTGGGCCCCCGCGCCGCACAGACACTGAGGAGCGACCCCCGCTGAGGAGCGCACTTGAGAAACGCCTCAATCCGTTTGCGAGGTCTGCTTTGGATTTGAACCTTTCCAACGTGACAGGCACAGTGGGGTTTGCATGGAACAACAGAGGCTTAAAAGGCAGAGGCACGGCGTTCCGACTCCCTCCGCAGGAGCGAAGAGTTACGACGGACACACGACGTGAACTTTGAGGAGTGTTCGGCCCGTGAACAACACAAACAACCGCTGAACGGCCACGTGAGAGCCCCGTCGCGTCACTCAAACCGACGGACCCCCTTTGCGCGACGGCTCCGAAACAATAGAGGATAACTGGAGAACAGTGCTGCTGTTGGCCTGCCGCGTGAGCCGTAGTGTAGAGGAACACATCGTGAACGTCTCTGCAGTCAGAGAGCTTACACTGGGGATCCACTCTGCCCGCCCCGCCCACCCCGCCCCCGTCCTCACCTCGAAGATCTCCTCGCGGGACACCTCGATGCGGCAGTGCCCCGCCTGGGGCTGCTGCTGGGACAGCTCCTGCCGCAGGATCTTCAGCTTCTGGACCAGGTCCCTCTTGTACTTGGGCACGGTGAGGCACTCGGCCTCCTCGGGGAGCTGACTGGGGGACACCAGAGCCTGCTGGGCCTGCTCCTTCAGCTGGTTCTGACGGCTGGGGGAGGGGAGGGGAGACGGGACGCGATGGGAGGAGGAGGGGAGACGGGAGTGGGATGGGGAGTCAGAAAAGTGAGCGGGTAGAGGAGGCAGAGGAAAAGTTGGGAGAGAAACAGACAAGCAGGGATTTAGTTTTGGATACTTGTTGGAGTGGTGCAAATAAACACAGACGGAGCCCCAACGTAGGACAAATGTAGGCGGCGCCTTCACAAAAAAACAAACGCAGCGAGCCAGCAAACTGAACATTTTCGTCAGGAATTCTGTCTCTGGCACGTGAACAGCACTGACTGGGGAGAAGGAGAGGTAAATACACTGAGGTCCTCTGGGAAGGCCGTCAAGTCAAACAGCTGCCTGATGCCTGAGCCCTCTAGACACACACACACACGCACGCACACACACACACGCAAACGCGCACACGCCCCGGGGGTAGAATCAGGATCACTTGAGCATATGCACACAGATACACCTAGGAGTACAGACCTAATACAAACAGACAGGTGTCTACATGCAGACAGACAGACGCAGGGAGGAGGGGTGTTATTGGGTTATTGGGTGCCGTAGTGTCTGTGAAAGGGAAACGGGCTGGGCAGACCAGCCGTGGCTCACTACAGGTTCTCAAACAGACAGGGTCCTGGCTAGCGGGCTGGGAAGAGGGGCTGGTCGGCGTCGCCTCCTTCATGGGCGGGCCATGGGCCTCCGTTGGGCTGGATCACACAGGTACCATGTCAGGGCTCCTGATCCTCTCTTCTCCTCTTTCTCTACTTCCTCATACTCACTACTTTCATGTCTTGTCTTTTTTCCTCTCACTTTCCCTCTCTGTTCTCAAATCAAATCTTTATTGTCCCCATTCTCTCCTCTCCTCTCCTCTCCTCTCCTCTCCTCTCCTCTCCTCTCCTCTGGAATAGGGGGAGAAGAAACGAGTCCTGTAAACAGATTGAAATCTCTCGATTTGTGGAGGGGTCATCGAGGACGTTCACCACAGACATAATTTTAGCTTACAGTCTGACATACTCGAGTGAGTGCTATTATTAGTCGTCTCCACGAGCTACAGACATTTTCCCTTTCCTTTTTATTAGACTTTCAAAAGAAATTTTGATTAAATTGGGATTAACTAATTAAAATAGAATTATGGATTAGGGTTCACAAGTTTGCTGTTCTTAGTTTATTCTACGAAGACCACCTAAGTGTAGAGCTACCCACCACGGTGAAACCTCAGCACCGTGGAGCGGGGAACCACACTATGCCTAAAGGTGGTGGACATGATTGTCGGTCGGCGTGGAACGAGTGGTCTGCAGATAGAGGAAGTGCTTCTGACCACGCCCTTTCTGTCTGTGTTGTTGGTGGATAGCATCTGAGGATTGGCACAGAACAGTGGGGAAAGGGGGGTGCTCACCACACACACACACACACGGTGAACTGGACACACACACATACACACACACACACAGATGCGGTGAACTGGACACACACACACACAGATGCGGTGAGCTCGACACACACACACACACACACACACACACACACACAGGGAATCAAAAGGGCCTTTATGGAGCCAGCGCTGGGGGATTATTTGCACGTCGGTCTTTTGCACTTCAGTGGGGCGTAGAGGGCACGCCGGGCCCTGCACAGGCTCATAAACACCAGACTCCACAGCCCGCCTCACAGGGTGCCGGACGTCTGCACACGCCAGCGGGGCTCCGAGTGAGGCTTTTACCCAAGGAAAGTACGCTAGGTATATACGGACAGACCGCAGATTTGTCAACTAAGCAAATCCACCTTCGCGTTTTAAATGAGAGCAGGATCGCAATGAGGGAAGCGGATTCATACCCCCCCCCCCCCCCCAAAAAAGTACAGTGTTTGGCTGTCAAATATAAATCTACAAATTCAGCTGTTTGTCTGTTTCAGCTCATGTTTGGCACAGTTACAGACGCTTTGGGTTCCTTCTTCCCTACTACGCCGACGCACAGTGACAGGTCACTCTCTTGGCTCCTGCTGGCCCTGCCTTGGTGTCCCGCGGAGCGCGGCTCAGCTTAGCAAACAAGTCGCCCGCTATCCCACAAAAACCACCACAGGGCACGGCGGCACTCCTCCTCAATCCCTTGATTTCCTGCAGACTAGACTCCTGGGGAGGGAGAACGGGAGGAGGAGGAGGAGGAGGGCAGGAAGAGCGGCCTCCGGACAGGCACCCAAACACAGAAGACAGCTCAGACGAGGAGGAGCAGGAAAGGCACAGAGCCTGCTAGCTCCCTCTCTCTCTCCCTGAACTTTCACCCATAAATCAAACATTCCTTCCTCTGTCTCGCTCCCACACGCACGTATACATTGGCCACACACACAAGCCTCCCTCCTGTCTCTTTTCACCCTCGTTTCCAAGGGAGCAGACCTCCTCCGCGGAGTAACACCTGAAGACAAGAGCTGCAGAGACATATGCACACTAGAAAACGCAACGCTTGTGAACAGCCAATAAACAAGTGTGGACCTTTGGGGAAACCCCATACACACTGCTTCTCGTGCAAAAAAGAAGAAAGGTGCAGGGGGGCCAGTTTATGTGTCCAGGTCTTAAAACCCCGCCGTGGGTTGTGTTACCTGTTTAGGAGTGAAGGGCAAAGGGGCGTGGAGTCAGGAGGGGACTGCAAACGTCACGGGGGGGAGCCTCGACCGAAAGCCGTACCCCCGGACCGCTGAGGCAACGTCTTCGGCAAATAAAAAGTGGCCGTAAAGCATGGGCTTGAAGGACACGTATATATATCAAACATTCCTGGGGAATGACGGCGTGTGATGGGGCGAAAACGTCGGGAGAAAACCCCGGCCTTGATAAAAGGCAGATGTCTTGACGGAAAGTCATGGCGGCCGCTCTCTGATATCTTTTCCAGAGCTCTGTCTCTGGCTCGAACGTCGCTCCTCCCGGCCCTCTCCCGAACGCTGCGCTTCCCGAATGGTCAGCAAGGGCCACAAAATGGATAGAGACTTCAAAAGATTTGATGGGGGGGGGGGGGGTTCTTATTCAACAATACCCTAGAGGCAACTCATACACAGAGGGATGTGACTGTATTAGCTGGACTGCAGCAATGGACCCAAACCACGATTCACTGTTCGCCACGATGCTGTTAAGCCTCTAAGGTAAAGCCAAGGGCCAGAAACGGCCTCTGTCCTATCCGGGACTCCACTCCCAAGCCCTGGTCCAGCACCCAACAACGTGTGTTGACATTAACGCACACCTAGAGATCCTGTCCGCTTCTCCGACTGAAAGCCAAAAGGTTTCGACACTTCAGAATCAAATCTGGGGAAAGGAAAGTATGTAGTTGGATGGCAAGCACCGTCCATCGTACATCATTCTAATTCGAGCTGTTCTTGGCTCTCAGGGGCAAACCTCATTCAATTCTATAGCGACTATCCGGCAAAAGACAAAATCAATAACACGTCGAAACGAATTCCGTAACGTGAAACTATAATTCAAGCCAGTGGTTCTTTTAAAGAAACGAAACACTGGGCATAAACCTTTCATCCACCTCGACATCTCTAAGACGGAGTTCCAGCATCACAAACATCCGCTGGCGTGCCAGGCTGGGGGGTTTTCATAAGCCTTCACGCAAAAGTCACCGAGAGAAAAGAGAGAGTCCCAAACACGTTCTTTCATCTGTCGGAACAGGAAGAAAAAGGAAACCCGATCTCTCGGCGGACGCATTCCGCCTCTCTCTCCCTCCGTGGAGGAAGGAACGAGGTTGGAATGGACGAGGCACCGCCACGCTACCCAGACACGCGGCTCCACCTTCCACACCGCCAAAGCACTGTGCTGGGGCTATTGTAACACGGACCGTGTTTGAACAGCTGCTCAGGGGAAAAAAAGAAAATGCACGCAAACAGGTGTGGGCACACACATACATACACACGCACACACACACACACACACTTCATTCACGAAGATGGGGCATCGAATTCCTGATCCGTATCCTGGACGTGAGACGCTCCGTGGCCACATGGACAGAGCGGTCTTGGTTTCCATTCTGCCAAGTGACGTGGAGCCAAAGGCAGCTTTAGTGACGGATTGTGTGTTAAAACCTGCTTCGTGATCAAAACCTCTGCAGGCCCGAGGAATTCAGACTTGAGTGTGTGCAGCGCGTGTTTGTGTGTATGTGTGTGTGGCTGGGCTGGATAAAGCTGTGTGTTTATGTATGTGTGTGTGTGTGTGTGTGTGTCTGATGGTTGAAACTCCACAGGTGCTGAACACACCTTGGCAAAGGACACCGCTGTAAAACATTCGGTGTGGGGGAGACTTTAAGACTCAAAGTGTTTGTGTATGTCTGAGGGCGTCTGGACATTCGTGTGTGTGTGTGTGTGTGTGTGTGTGTGTGTGTGTGTGTGTGTGTGCGCGTCTGAGTGTAGTTGGAATTGCTGGCGCGGAGCATGGGCCCACCTGACGTTCTGACTCTCAATGCCTCCTCTGGAGCCGTTGGGGCTGGGGCTGTAGGGAGAGGAGACAAGGAGCACAGAGACAGAACACGGATGTCAGAAAAATACAGTAATGCATCTATACAGCCATAGAGGAAGTCAGAAAAATACAGTAATGCATCTGTACGTCCATGAAGGAAGTAAAAAAAAATACAGTAATGCATCTATACATCCATAGAGGAAGTAAAAAAAGTAATGCATCTATACATCCATGAAGGAAGTCAAAAAATACAGTAATGCATCTATACACCCATAAAGGAAGTCAGAAAAATACAGTAATGCATCTATACATCCACAAAGGAAGTCAGAAAAATACAGTAATGCAGCTATACACCCATAAAGGAAGTCAGAAAAATACAGTAATGCATCTATACATCCATAGAGGAAGTCAGAAAAATACAGTAATGCAGCTATACATCCATAAAGGAAGTCAGAAAAATACAGTAATGCATCCTTTATTATGGCTGTAATACAGTTCTACACTATTGATATTACAGCCATAATATAGGTGTCAAAGGCACGTCTGCGATAGGTCACACACTGTACTTCCAATGTATGACGTTCTTGCAGTTTTCTGTACTTCTTTTTCAATGTAATGGCCGGGACTCACTTAAGGACGAGGTGGAGGTTCGCGGAGAGACGCGGGTCTGTGAACTGCGTGGTCCGGTTGTTGTGGTCCACAAAGTAGACCCGGCCTGTGGCGGTGTTCCGGATCTCCCAGCCAGGGGGCAGCGGACCCAGCTCCTCACAGTTGACATTGCTCAGGTCTCTGAGAGGAAAAGCCAGAGGAAGAAGACAAAATGCACCCCACAAAAAAACATCAAGGTTACAAAAGTGAGACAAAAGATTGAAATATGACAAGAGCAACCTATCGTGATTTATCAGACACACCAGAACGCACTGAAATCGGCGGGGGAGACGAACATCAAAAACATAATTCGACCGCTTTTTTCCCCCTCTTACGCTCGCATAAAACATTTACTGCTGTCCTGCCGCTCTGAGCTGCGCTCCCTTTACAGCCCACGAAGAATAGGCCTTCTATTGCAGGGAGCTACACGTTGCAGGCCGACAACTTCAAACTAGGCTGGACCAACGCGAAACCCACAGACTCTTGGAACTAGGGCGAACACGTCAGCCTAGCTGTCTGCTCCAGTGGGAGTAACAGCAGCTAGCTCAGGTGTGGCGTGACCGACGGCACAGCGTTGAGTGCTTTAAGAAACACCATCCATCACGCAGACCGACCGAGAGAGAGAGAGAGAGAGAGAGAGAGAGAGAGAGCCCCGTCCAGACGTCGTGCTATCGTCCCTCATGTTTCCATTGATCTTATTCATGGTTAGACGACCTGTGTGTGTGTGTGCGGTCTCTCCCCGGGGGAGCCAGAGATCGATAAGGGCCAGGCGTGTCGGGGGCCAGCGAGGGGCCTCTAAGCGCCGGGGGCCTGTGACTGACTGAGAGTCCTGTGTGACGTCAAGGGAACTACCTGAGGACTCTCTCTCACTGCTCTGTGCTCCCGGGGCCCCGTGACAAACAGGCTGCTCTCCTACAGCGTGTGGGCATGGCGATCTGCTCGCTGCTCTCCTATAGCGTGTGGGCGTGGCTATCTGCTCGCTGCTGTTCTATAGCGTGTGGGCGTGGCTATCTGCTCGCTGCTCTCCTATAGCGTGTGGGCGTGGCGATCTACTCGCTGCTCTCCTATAGCGTGTGA
Organism: Galaxias olidus; assembly: GCA_026901105.3. Classification (NCBI taxonomy): domain Eukaryota; kingdom Metazoa; phylum Chordata; class Actinopteri; order Galaxiiformes; family Galaxiidae; genus Galaxias; species Galaxias olidus. Next base: position 192,306 of record JAPMUY010004681.1, read on the forward strand.
GCGTGGGATGTGGTCGCTGCCTCAAAGTAGACCCGTGGACAGGGCTTTAACTACGTGGATCTTTTTTCCCCCAGTTCTTGTTTTTGATCCTTTCGTAACTCGTCCGTGTTGACTACTGATGATTTTTGCAAACAATGTCGAGGAGAAGTTGAAAAAAAAAACTATACAGCAAGAGTGATTGAAACGCAAACAAGTTTGTGTGTTCGTGTTTTTTTAGCTCAACCTTAAGAGGGACACGAGTGTGTGTGTGTGTGTGTGTTTGACGGTGGGCTCACCTGGGCACTCGGGGGTCGTGCCACGTGCTGACACCGGTCTGGGTGTGGAGGAAGTACACCTGGCCCTGCTGCGTGGTCCTTTGCTCTGTAAGGGCACAAGAGGAGAGCACGTCCAGCTTAACAAAAGGTCTCACCGCACAACCTCGCAGAGAGCACAAGTGTCCCAGTTCATCCAAGACCAGAGCAGACATCTTGCGTTGCGAGTCCCAAAAAAAAATGTATCCTTAAAAATCAAGCAGCTGTGCGTTGATGGCGTGTCGTAAAAAAATAAGACGGGTCTTGATTTATGTGGATATCTGAATCAGACAGAGCGTGCGTATTATCTGCTCGTGTGCGTACAAAAGGTTCCCGCAAAGCGAGATGAAAGACAGCGGGGTGAGTCAGAGGACGTCCCAGAGGCAGAGGAGGGAGAGGAGGGGGGGCAGAGGGGAATAAGACAAAAGATCAACGGGGGGAGTGAGAGGAGAAAAGAAAGAGATGGGCTTTGTCAGACACCGTTGGTGAGCTCATTCATCAAGGCTCGAGAGGGAGAGAGATATTTCCATGGTGCTGCCTGCCTGCTAGCCTATCTGCCTGCTATCCTGCCTGCCTGCCTGCCTGCCTGCCTGCATATCTCCCTGGCTGCCAGCCTGCCTGCCTGCCTGCCTGCCTGCCTGCCTGCCTGCCTGCCTGCTAGCCTGCCTGCCTGCTAGCCTGCCTGCCTGCCTGCCTGCCTGCATGTCTGTCTCCCTGGCTGCCAGCCTGTCTGCCTGCTAGCCTGTCTGCCTGCTAGCATGTCTGTCTCCCGGGCTGCTAGCCTGCCTACCTGCCTGCCTGTCTCCCTGGCTGCTAGTCTGTCTGCCTGTCTGCCTGTCTTCCGTGGCTGCTAGTGTGTCTGCCTGCTAGACTGTGTGTTCTCTCTGACAGGTCTACCCTGTGGACCCCTCCGCCCTGTTCTGACACGAGCGTGCTGTACATGCATACATACATGACTGCAGAACATCCCCCGCCCAGCCCTCTCTCTCTCTCTCTCTCTCTCTCTCTCTCTCTCTCTCTCTCTCTCTCTCTCTCTCTCTCTCTCTCTCTCTCTCTCTCTCTCTCTCTCTCTCTCTCTCTCTCTCTCTCTCTCTCTCTCTCTCTCTCTCTCTCTCTCTCTCTCTCTCTCTCTCTCTCTCTCTCTCTCTCTCTCCCCCCCCCCCCCCCACAGGCCCCCCTCTGTGCGCCAGTCGGTTCGAGACAGAGTTGACACCTTCTGGAAGGCCATGGCTGCTGACAGGGCTTCAGAAAAACAGCTGGCCCCCGAGGAGGGCGGAGAGAGAGAGAGAGAGAGAGAGAGAGAGAGAGAGAGAGAGAGAGACGAGGAGCGAGGAGAGGAGGTGGAGGGGTGGGGGAGACGGGAGACAGGAGGAGAGAGACAGACGCTCCTCATCTGAAGGGCCGAGGGCTGGGTCGGGATCTAGGTCACTGGCCCCGGCCACTAGACGTCGACGTGTCTGAAGATCAAGCACACTCCCTCAAGCTGTGTGAACATGGCAGGGGGACGCTATATATATGTGTGTGTGTGTGTGTATGTGTGAGTGTGTGTGAGTGTGTGAGTGAGAGAGAGAGAGAGGAGAGCGAGTGAGGGTTTGTGTATTTGCACATTCGTACGCAAGCGAGTGAAGTGTGTGTGTGTGTGTGTGTGTGTGTGTGTGTGTGTGTGTGTGTGTGCGTGAATAGAGAGTGCGGCCAGATCGGCCAGATCAATTCGATTAGGCCGTCTAAATAAAGGGGGTCGGTATTTCGGTCGCTCTCTTCTCTGCGGCGTCGCGGAGCCTGGATGTGCCGTGCTCAGCGGATTTAGCGGGGGGGGGGGGGGGGGGGCTTGAGCGGAGGCCAATTAACGCCGCGGCATTACGGTGACGACCTGTCTGCCGGCCGGCCGGGAGCCGGCGTGACGCTGGGCGGAGGGGGGGGGAGAGAGAGAGAGAGAGAGAGAGAGAGAGAGAGAGAGAGAGAGAGAGAGAGAGAGAGAGATAAGAGATAGAGAACATGGCGCTGTGGACACGAATACAAAGTGCTCATGGACAAACAGAGGAAGAGGAGGGGATAGGATAGACGGAAACCATATCCCGGGCCGGTCTGGACATGTGTGACACTGCTGCGCGCGTGTGTGTGCGCGTTTCCAAACTCACCGTAGCCCTCGGGCAGGTCCGGGGGCGTGTGCAGGTGTGTCCGGCTCATGTAGTTGCGGTGCCTCTGGGAGCGCACGCGTCTCTCCTGGGCGCGCTGGTCGCCGGGGGGGACGCCCGTGATGGTGGGCGTGGCCCCGTTGGTGGTGGCCACGGGCGTGTTCTCGTCCACCACGCAGCTGAGCGGCCGGCCGGGGCTGGAGTACTCCGACGCCGGCCTGGGGGGGGAGGTCACAGGGACGGGGGGAGAGGGACACGCCAGTCAATCAACCACTATCTAGGGACGAATGGGAGATTTTTGTAATTTGAGACCGCCAGGCGATCGCTCGATGAGCGTGACGGCTAGCAGTACGCAAACCGTGTGTGTGTGTGTGGTCGCGGATGTTTTCCGGAGGAGACCAGAGAAACGGAGAGGCTGTTGATAAGGAGACACACACACACACACACACACACACACACACACGTCTGGCCAGACAGATCCCGGTCTGTCTCCCTTCACTACACTCGTCGCCTCTTATCACCTCTCTCTCCATCTCTCCAGACTCCTCCGCTACCACCATCAGTCTGCGGGGCCAGCTGTCGCTGAGGGCCTCTCAACAGAGCCTGGAGTCTGGGGCCAGGGGAGGGCTGGAGGGGCCCAGCCTGGTGCTGTTTTCATTTCAGGAAGAAGGGTCTGGCTCTGGAGTTTCTGCGGTCGGCGGCGTGTGTGTGTGTGTGCGTGCGTGTGTGTGTGTGTGTGTGTGTATGCGCTCACCTGGTGGGCCTCTCCCACTGCGTGGTGCGTGTGATGTGGTTCAAGTACTGGATTCGGCCGGACGTCGTCCTCCTCTCCTCCCAGCTGGAAACAGAAAACCCCCCTCGCGGCGGTTACTCAGCCGCGGAAACATTTAGCATTTCTCCTCCATACGTCTGACATAGAAAAACACCTAAAGCCTTGATTTTTTTTTTCCCCCCGACAGGCACACGCGCTAAATGTTAAATGTTTTATGTCACGCCGGCCCCTCTGTCCGTACATCAGTACAAGCGGCTGGGTGGGTCATGTTTTCGGAGCGTTTTCGGGCTGCGGGGCCGGCGGGCCCCTGTTGTCTCACCACTCACCCGTCTGGAAGGTCGTTGTCAAACAGCCGGCTGCAGTCCACCACCGGGCCTCCCGTGCCTATCCTGTCCCTGGACTGCAGGCTCACTGCGCAGCCCAGAGCGACACACACACACACACACACAAACACACACACACACACACACACACACACACACAAAGGGGATTAAAAGATGGCACCTTCTTAACCCCGGGCAAACTTTAACAATTGTGTTGCTATCCATTCACAAAAGAAAATACTTTTCACAATATGGTTATATGAAAACAAATATAACAACACTACGCATGGAAAACTATGCCGGGCATTGTGTGAAAGAAATGATAACATGCTATTTCTAGGTTTGGAGTGGCGGCCAGCGGTTCTTGGACGGAGAGTATCTCCGGTGGAGTGGGGCTGGGACTGGAGCAAGCTACTCACCCACTATCTGGCCTCGGACGGTGTCGCTGTCGTTGGGGCTCAGCTTGTTGAGGTCCAGTCTCTGGTCTGCAGGGGGGGGGCAGAGTAGACGGGGGGAGAGAGGGAACGGGGAGAGGGAAGAGAGAGAGGATCGATCACTGGCCGAGACAGACACATGTAAACCGGCGCAGTGTTGCTTTTCCCCCACCCTGGGGAGTCCCACGTTGCTCCATATCGTTTACATCACCCGCCGTGAGTTCATCGCTCCATCCCTCTCTCTCTCTCTCTCTCCATAGCCCTCTCTTTCTCTCTCTCTCTCTCTCTGTATCTCTTCCCCTCTCCCTCTCTCTCTCCCCCTCTCCCTCTCCCTCCCGCTCTCTCCCTCTCCCTGACTGAGCCTGGGCTGGAACAGATGGCCGGGGCTGTGTGGAGCGGCCACGGGCCGTAAAAACTCAGCCGAGCAGCGTCGCTGCAGTCGGAGCAGCGCGGCAGAGGTCAAACATTTGACGAATCTCAGCACAAAGCCCACACTCTTCGGCTCGGTCTGAACATGGACACGGCTCCCCGAGCCAACGTCTGGAAACTCTTTGTCTGCGTTCTTAACCCCGTCTGGGGAGCACAAAACGAGGAGGAGAGAGGGAGAGAACGAGAGAGAGAGAGAGAGAGGGAGGAGGACAAAAATGTCGAGAAATAGCACGTTGTCTGCAGACAGGAGAAGTGCCACCAGCTATCTGTTCTCTGTTGTCTGGGGGTCATGAAGATGAGCTCAGGATGTGCGTCTAGACGGAGCGGGGACCAAAACAGGGAAGGGACACTCATGCTGTTACAAGGCCGGCCCTGGAGAGGAGCCACGGAAACAGAAACACACACAAACTCTCAAACACAACCTCATCCGCACAAAGGAAAAAAAACGTCCTCACAAAGAGCACGCACGCACGCACGCACGCGCGCACACACACACACACACACACACCATAGGATGCAGTGTGACAGCTGCCGAACTGTAAAAAAAAAACAAAAAAAAACACAAAAGGCTTGACTAACCCGCGACGGAGCGCGACCACAACACAGTAACATAACCGATCTGAGCGCGCACTTAAATAGCCGGACAATTATGCATGTCTCAGTGAAATGACTGGTTGTCTAGACTTGCCGACCGAGATAGCGCGGGGTCAGTCACTGTGTCCTGTGTGTGTGTGTGTGTGTGTGTGTGTGCGTGTGTGTGTGTGCATACTCCCAGGGCGAGGAGGAGGACAGAAGAGAGAGAGGGACAGAGAGAAACAGAGAGAACGAGGACGAGAGCGGACGAGGAGGAAATGCAGAGGCCAAACCCAGCTGTGGCACAGGCCTTGGGGTTTCCTGTGTCGCTCCAGAGAAACGGCCGTGACAGGGACTTCTAGGAAAAGAAGGTGGGATTCTTTCCTTTTTCTGTCTGCACCACCACCGCTGCCGGCCTGTGGCTTGTGCACTGACACTGGGGACAAGGGGACAGGGGGTGAGGGGGGGCTGCTCTGAGTTCGCTACAGTTGTTCCTAGCAGCCTGGCAACGCTTTTTCCACAAGCAGCTGTCTCACCGAGCTCCTCCCACCTCATCGCGTCTCCCCGTTAAGGTTGTGACCAAATACATTTCGGCCTGTTAATTGCAAGGCGACACTGACTGATGACTTCCTGCTCTGGCAGCCGTCTCTCTCTCCACACCCTGGGTCTGGCCTGGCCTCCGTCAGGCCCAGCCAGTGAGACATAGGGACAGGCGGAGCTGGCTCGGCGTACGGGGTCACTAGGGGTCTGGCTGCAGTGAGCGGGCGCTTCAGGCTCTGGTTCTGCTCACCGGGAAAGGCGTCGAGCGGGGCGTCCCTCCCGGGTGGCGCTACACGCAGCGTACCGTCAACGCAGGCGTGCTCTTTGGACCTGCGAACGGGGTTAGCGTGACCGGACCTTGTGGGACGGAACGTACAAACACGCGCACGGACATACACACTCACACAGCGCGTCCTTACAGCCAGTGTCCTTGAGGCGGTTGATGGTGTTGGAGAGCAGGCGCACGCAGCCCAGGAAGCCGGCGCCCTGCTTTTTGTGGATCTTCTTGTGGTTCCACACGCTGATGGTGATCGAGTCGGACTTGCCGATGTACCTAAAGGAGGGCGAGAGGGAGAAAGGGAGAGAGTTATTTTTGGGGCCTACTTCAACATCACACACCACTGGCTTTGGAGTTCTCTGATGGCAGTTTCTATCAGCGCTGTAACCCCCCACCCCCCCCCAGCCTCCTGCTGCTTAACCAAATTGCTTTTCGAGGATGAAATTAAAGCTAATCATCGGACTAATTGAATCGGGGGCTACAAGACGTTCCTCGCGGCGCTCTCGTCTAGAATCATGTAGTGTGTCTCTACCAGGCGACGCCCCCCCCCCAGGGGCCTCCCGGTGTCGGTGTGGGTGTCCCTGTGGCCGAAGAGGACACGCTTCCTCCTTATCCTGCCGGTGCGGCTGGCTGTCCCCTCCGTGTCGCCACGGCGACGCGGCCCCGTCATGGAGGGGGAAGTGAAGGGGGTGTGGGGGGGATTTTCCAGTCAGCGTTCCGTCTGCAGAACGTGTGACCCTGAGTGTCTGGCTGAGCAGGCAGACACTGATCCTGTGAATCATTAATCATCCTGGCGGAGGAGGCCCCCCCCCGCCGCCACACATCAACCCACGGAGACACGGAGAGACAGGACAGCGGGGATGAGAGGGGAAACAGAGGAAGAGAGACGGGAGACCGGCGGAGAGGGAAGACGACGAAGAAGAAAAACACGACACAGGAAAGAAGGGATCGGAAGGAGGGCGACGGGGGGGGGGGGTGTCAAAAAACAAGCGGGACGTTAAAAACACAGAGTGTTATGAGAACGAGGGGAAGAGAGGGAGGACAGACGGGCAGACGGACACAGGACATGAGCGAGCAGGGATAGAGAGGGAGAGTTGAGCCGTGACACGACCCCCCCACCCCCCTGCCGACTGTCTCCATGCCCACCCCCCAACGAACCGACGTCACGTGAACCTGTCGCCGCCCATCTGCCTCGCCCCCCCCCCCCCACCCCCTTCAGCGTGGAGCTAGCCATCCGTGGTGTCCGCCTGCCCGCCCACCGGAGCGCACTGTAATTACCGACGGGGAAAGGGGGGAAGCAACGGGCCTGTGAGTAAGATGTCTGGACGTTTTGGAGTCCACGACAAAAATGCCTGTCTGGGGTGTAATGTGGGAGAGCAGAGAGAGAGAGCAGAGAGAGCAAAAAGACCAGAGAGAGAGAGAGGGAGAGAGAAAGAGAGAGAGACGCCCGAGGGGAATAGGAAGTGTTCGCCCAAAATCCACTCCTGCCCCCCTCCGCCGCCCCGGGCCCTGCTTCTTCTTTGGGTGTAATCACACCGGATTGAACAATTAAGACGCGGCAGCACTTACGGGCCTGATCCTCCCTATTTTCCCCCTGAAGCTAATTCCGCCGCTATCACACGGTCTGGACAAAGGAGAACAGGAGTGGCTTAGCCGCCGCCTCCGACACGCGCGCTCAGTGCGGCCGCCGGCTCAGTGTCCTGTCGTTGCAGGCGTAGGCCATGCCGTCGCACTTTACCTCCCTGTTCTCTTCGCTACAGCACCTCGAGGTAACACTCTAAGACACAGCGTCTTTCGTGACACGCCTTAGTACGCTTGTGTTGTTTCTACAACGCGTCTCGTTAAAAGCGGTGGCGATGCCTTGGCCCGTCTCGTCGTCGTACGAGTGCCTCTCTGCTTGCCACAGTGGCAGCCTGAGGCGGGCTGGATTGAGGACAGGAGGAGGAGGCAGCGGGCCAGCGAGACTGCGTCTAAGGTCCTTGGCGTGCCTGACACTTTGGTGCAACAGCGTCCCGTGAGGTCAATAGGTCACGACATCGTTTGGTCACTCACCACTGAAACCAGGGCCAGCAGGCCCAGGTGCGTGCGTGCGCATAAGCGTGCGCACGCACGCACGCACGCACGCACACACAAAGACCCTGCTATCCAAACACACATAGTGAAAGAAATGAACAAACACCCAAACTAAACACCGACAGTCACACTATGACAAACACACTGTGACAAACACTGGATCCCCCACACCCTCCTCACACCAGCACTAACACATGACAACAAGTGGAAACAAAGAGTCAGTGCCAACGGGCTCGAAGTCAAGTTGGCTGTGTACCGAACACCAGGTGCTCCAGACACCGTTTAAACAAGTGGGAGCCTGATCCAGCCAGCCAGCCAGCCAATTAAGACTTCTCGACTGTTCAACCCCGCCACCTGAGAGCAGTAGGCCTGCCTGCCTGTCGGCCTGTCTGTCTGTCCAGCCTGCCAAGGTGCAAACACGTGCACCCAAATGTTCAACTCATCACTGGCAGTGGACGCCAGTCCCCGTGTTTCCACATAAACTCCACTCTGTCAGTCAGACGGCCTCAGGGGAGAGATTGGAGAGTGTAACTCCACGGGGCCACAGGTCCCTGTTCATCCATCCATCCATCACTCCCTGTGTCCACACACACACACACACACACACACACACACACACACACACACACACACACACACACACACACACACACACACACAGTCTCCCTCCCTCTCCGAGGGGGCGCGGTGTGTGAGTGCGTTTCCCTCCTGTCACGGCGTGACACGGGCGGCTAATTAACACGGCCACGTCGGGAGAGAGGGTTCCCGTATCCGGAGCAACCAAACAAAAACGGAGACATGTGCTTCCTCGTTCTGTTAGCGACGCGTGACGGCTGGACAAACAAACGGTACAAATACTGTAAAACCAACCCCCCCCCCCCCCCCCGCCGACCCTCTTTATTTTCTTTCCAGGTTGCTTTCACAGAACAAGCCGTCTGTGGGAAAAGCAACAAGGGTGCAACAAGACGCGCACGTGTTTCAGTCCGATACTACTGGGAGAGGGCCCCACCCCCACCCCCCTCCTCATCCTCTCTTCCCTCACTTTAAGTGTTGTTCCAAGCGCCATTTTTAGCCTCTGTTTGCTGGGTCTACAGAGTCCTGTCATTATCCTGATAAGTGAGAGGCCAGCTGTAAACACAGGTTACAGTCGGCTGCTGGGGTCCGGTTGACAGCCCCGGCCGTGTTCACTTGGCAAACTTTTAAAACGAGGAGAGCGATGGGGAGACGGCGCGTAACTAAGGGCTGGAAAAACAACACAGGCCAGGCGTTAACATTGGGCCCTCTAGTTGATAGAAGAGAGGCTGATGAAGAGGAGGGACTCACAGGTCATGGGTGCTGACACTAGGCCCTCTGGTTGATAGAAGACACGCTGATGAAGAGGAGGGACTCACTGGTCGTAGCGTTAAAAAACATTAGACCCTTTTGTTATACAAAGAGAGGCTGATGAAGAGGAGGGACTCAAGCTAGAGTACTAACACTAGGCCCTGTGGTTAAACAAAGAGGGGCTGATGAAGAGGAGGCATTCACAGGTCGTAGCGTTACCAAACATATGGGAACATGGTTAACAGTTGTGTTGCTGATGAAGAGGAGGCACTCACAGGTCGTAGTGCTGGTTCCACTTGGGGTCCAGCGTGTTCCTCACGGTGTCCGTGGAGTGGCATTGCCCCGAGCCGTCCACCACCACCTTGGCAAAGGGATCCGGCAGGCCTGCAGAGACACAAGGAGCACAGACACACACTCAGACACTTAACCCTGGCCATGTCCCCCGCCCCCCCCCCCCCCCCCCCCCCCCCCCCCCCCCCCCCCCCGCCCGTGCCCCGAGCAGGGGGACAGAGTTCAAGGCAGACAATCAGAACACAATCGCTCGCTAAGCGGTCGGAAACAAAAAGTCTAAAAGGTGGACCCGGGGGCTGTGAATGGAAGCGGAGCGGAGCGGTAGGCCTGTGTGTGATTGCGTGACGGACGGCGTCGTTTGACAGCCTGTGAATGGGAGAAGGTCACTGGGATAGAGACAGACAGACAGACAGACAGTGAGAACCTGAGTGGCTGATGGACACAAAAGGACAAAAAGACACTGAAGAAAGGACTCTTCTCTTTCACCGACGGGCAGGTGGGGCCGGTTGGGTGACATTGCGGCTGCATAGAACTTGGGAGGGTGTGGAGAGGAAACGCACACGCACTGAAAAGACATTTCGACTTCGAAAAAAAAAGAGAGCATATTCACAAAAAGAAACAGATGCAGTCTACCACTCCCCCTCTTTTTTCTCCACACCCAGGCCCTGACTGTGTGTGTGTGTGTGTGTGTGTGTGTGTGTGTGTGTGTGTGTGTGTGTGTGTGTGAGTGTTTGCTCAACCCCTGAGCGTTGGAATGGAAGGAATGGGCACCACAGAAACCACCTGAGTGAGTGGAGTGGGGGTGCGGGGGGGTTTCACATGCTCCCGTCACCATGACAGCCTGACCCAAACACACCAAAACACCGTCTGACACCACCGTGGACACTCCACTGACCACGCGCAATTAACTGCTACTTCTAAAAATAAAAAACAGAACCACTCGTCTTCCACCGAGGGAGTTTCCAGTAGATAGCTGTGTCAACGAACTAAGTCATTTCTCAAAGCCTTCCGATCAAAGGTGTTTGTCCGAATGGTTGTTTCCATGCCCTGCACGTGAACTCGACTTAGGTGTGAGGCTGTGCTATCGTATGGCTCCTAACAAAGGGTCTAACCAACACAGCTCTCTCTCCATGACTCATAACCTTTGTGAGTAAGTAGGCCTAGGATGCACTATGACGCATCTAGCCTCGGGGGTTTAGTCTTCCATTTATACTAACTAACAGAACCTATACTGAGGAGGAATAATCCCTGGCCTAAACTGAGTACGCTTCATGGCGGCCGGGAGTCATGAAAGCAAAACGCCGATCCAGGTCCCAGGGCACGTCTCGTTGTCCCTGTCCTCACTGACACCGTGTGTGAACCGTGCTCTGTGCGTGAGAGATGGCAGAGGGCCCCGCCCGATCAACCCCTAATGTCCCATTTTCCCCCTTTGCACAGGAGCTGCTTATCTCACAGCACGGACTTCAAAAGCCCCCCCACCCACCCACCCACCTCCTAGCCCCTGCCTGAAACTGCGGCCATTTACCAAAACGAACGTCTCCGGTATCAAAAAGACACAGAGGGAGCCCGTGTACGTGGGAGCATACTTACGAAAGAAGTCTTTCTTCACCAGGTTCTTGGCACAGAGGACTGGAAGAGAAGGAGAGAGAGAGAGAGAGAGAGAGAAAACAAGTGTTACTCAGAGACACGCAGACAGACAGGTCACAGTGAAAGAGGGTTCTGTCAAAACACGACTGGCGCCGACACTGGGATACGCTGCGGCTACACGAAGCCCGGTCGGGTTTGGACGTGGGGGTTCCCGGTATGACAGTGGATCTATGCTCCGCCCCAGCCCGTTGGACGGTAAAACCGACTGGGAGTTATGGTGCCCGTCAACAGGATGGCCCTGAGCTAATCCAAACAGCTGGCCTACCAGTGTCAATACAACTTAAAAGGGTTCACATTGAAAACATCAGCGGGCTACACATCGTATCAAAACACATTGTCGTCAGCCATTCCTTCCGTCCACATTGAAGGGACAGGGGACACACTGATGAGCGGTTGTAATCTCTCGGTCCTGCTCGGGGCCCTTCAGCCAGCCAGGAGCCTGAAGCGGCAGCAGCAGCAGCAGAGCGGTCGATCCTGCAGGGCCCTCTCTGAGAGCCATGAAGATGTGGCTGCTGCTGTTGCTGCTCCTCAATGAGACAGAGCTACTTCCACTCCTCCTCCTGCCCCACTGTGGTCTGTGTCGACCCGGGGAGGATCAGGGGCCACCTGGGTGTCTGGGAGCTCCACGCCCGGGCCCCCAGCCCCTCCGGCCGCACGGCTCCCACCGCCCCCCTCCCTCTTCAGCGCAGCCAGACGGGCATGTGACCACTAACGGGCCCATTGCCACTGCCCCTCCCTCTGGAGACTATAGAGGGAGGTTTTAAATTAAGACTCTACATGAGGACGCTCGGTTTGCTCGCAGCTAAGAGACCGGGTTGGTTTGGAGGAAGAAAAAAAATAAACGAACAACTGTAAAAAAATAAATAAATAAAAGGCAGGGACGGTCAAGTGAAGCTGCTCAATTATAAAAAGGCAGCCAAGTCTACTGATCAGACCACAAGACCAGCACGGACCCGGTAACCCATGGCAACCACCCCTCTATATCTCTCTCTCTCCACGTCCCCCCACCCCTGTCTCTAATACAGTCCTCCAGACAGTTCATTCCCTGGCCCCCTCGACGGTCTGCTCCGGAGACAACAGCTGCGGTGTGACAGCTATCGTACTGCCATGTTGAGTCTGTTTCACACCTTCCAGCGGGGAAATCTGCCTTATGTCTGGCAGCCCCCGGGGGCAGGTTACGTCCCGTCTCCCTCCCTCGCTCCCTCCCTCCCTCCCTCCCTCCCCCTTCTCTCACTCTGTCTGTTTGAGGGTTAGCTCGCCCGACGCTCACAGACAGGTGAGAGCGCTCAGACTTTACTTTGCTAACACAAATAGACAAAAGGCACACCCATAGGGGCAGACTGTGGCTTAAAGACGCTGAATCTACAGCCACCGCTATTCGTTTCATTCGCAACGGCGCGCACGCACACACACACACACACACACACACACACACACACACACACACACGCAGCTAAGCACGGACGAACCGCAGTGCTTACTCTGCACTTGAAATACAACCCGCCCTCCTGAATCAATTTAGCTAGGTCTGAGCTAAAACAATGTCGGCCGGGGGGGGGGGCTTAAAGGGCCGCGTTGTCCCGAACGAAATGCACAGATCACTGGGCACGGCGTGGGACACACAGCCCTCTACACACACATGGGGCTTACCGACACACACAAAGGGGTGGAGGGTTTAATGGGAATAACACAATTAAATACGGAGAGAGAGAGAGAGAGTGGGGTGGGGTAGGGGTTGGGGGTGGTGAACATGCTCCGCAGACGAGGAAGAATTTCTTTCCGCAAACATCCCTGGGAATGTGTTACGTTCCAGTGAAACCCACCTCATTACTCAAACATCTGGTATGCATCCCTCGCCGATGGCCGCTCATTCCCCACACACACACACACACACACACACACACGCCATTCATCGCATGAACGAACGCACACAGACACACACACACACACACACGCACGCCACTCATCGTGCGCACACACAGCAGGCCCCAAAGAAGGTCTTCAACACCTCTCTCGCTTCACACCAGTTTCAGTGATCTAATTAATTATTAACAGGCTGACAGAAAAGAGTGTTTGTGTCAGAAGGAAAAAAAAAAAGAGAGTTGGGGAGGTAGTGGAGAGTGCTTGAGGAACAGGTGACGGCGTTCTTTGTGTTGCCACAATGCCCCTCCTCCTCCTCGCTCGACAGGGCAGATGGATGCATCCCGGAGCGTGACCACATTGCATAAAAGGAGTCCATCCCGGGTCGGGCAAACAGGGCGTTTTTTTTTTTCCGCGTTTTACCAGCTGCACTGGAAGTAAATCCAGGGAGACTTACAGTCGGGAGGCCGCGCTGTAGCACTGTGCAGGGGACTCCACGCTGGGTGGACGGGGGGGACGGGACGGGACGGGACGGGGGGGGGGACGGGGGGGGGTGCGTGGAGAGCGGTTACCGAGGGGTTGGAGAGTACAGGACGAGTGGTGAGGAGACGAGGCTGCATCCGCGGGTCACTCTAAAAGTAGCTTCGTCCGGCCGTCTCACTGGGAAAACCCTACAGCGGCTCCCAAAGCACCCTGGCGCGCCATACAGCAGGAAGGCAAACGCTACAATTAAGCCCATATAGTCTCCATAGGAACAAGAGGCAGAAATTACAGCCGGGGGTAAAAAAACAAACAAAAAAAAAGCGCAGAAGAGGCAAAACCACTGGTATGGCATCTGGGACGAGGAGACAATGGCGGCACCGGGTCCGATCCTGTAGCTGGCGCTGACCACAGGGTATGGAGGAGGGGCGGCAACCTGGACCAACTGGGGGAAGACGGTCGGGTCACAGGCCTCCTTACACACACGCGAACGAGACACAGACCGACCACAGCTTAGGCTACGGTCCGAAACGATTAGCGTTTCCGCGTCGTTTCGTAACGGAATCATTATTGAAAAAGGTCACGGTGGGCATGGTATAGGCTGATTGCACTCAAGCGCCGAGGGACGGACGAGAATAGAAGCTGAAGTAATTATTGAGCAGCACACGGCTTAATCCAACTGAGTCCCACCATTTGTGTGGCCCGAGGCAAGCGGCCTGAATTACGGGACCGTTGCTAAGATTGCCTGGTTGAGAGAGAGAGAGAGAGAGAGAGAGAGAGAGCCCATGGAATGGAACTGCTACTGGACACTAAGTGACCTGCCCAGACCCAACAGGTCTCCCTGTTTAATGAGCCGATAAAGGGGAAAGACACAGCCTCAGACAGACAGAGACACACACACACACACACACACACACACACACACACACACACACACACGCACCTGTGAAGAGCCCACAGCCGCTCGTCATCGGCTCCGCCTGCTAGCCCTCGATGGGGTCTCGTCAGACTATTCTTCACAGGGTTTATCGCTCTCTGATCTGCGAGATCAAGAGCTCGTCGAGAGAGAGCCGGGTGAAGGATCGGAGACCCAGGGCTCGTGACGTCTCATCGCCCCCGCGACACCGTGACCTCGTTCAGGCTTTCTCTGGGGCTCACACCCGCCCGCCCCCTCCCCCTCCCCCTCCCCCTCCCCTCACTCCCTCTCATGTCAGCAGCATCCCTCATGCCTCTCCCGTACAAACCAAAACCTACGTTTCAGGCCTTCAAAGATCCCTCCCGGTCCCTGCTTGTTTTAACGCGCCCCGCAGCGCTCCATATTGCAGTTTGTCAAAGAATAAAAAAGGCAGAATGCAGGGCAGGCAGGCCAGGCCCGCGTCGGGGAAGCTACCGGGGAGAGACAATAGAGACTCAACACAACGGCAGCAGACAGTCAACAATAAAAATAAAAAAAAAGAATCCGTTACCGGGGATCTTCTCCGGTACATTAGTCCTGCGGGGGTTTTCCCTTCCAAACGCAGCGACGACTCGCGCGGCGATCCATCACCGGCAGCCAAACGACGGAGCATATGGAAGGCTCCATTTAATCTCCTTCCCGAGGCGAGAGCTTCCTTTAATGACATTAAGTTAAGTGACCGTCCCCCGTTTCCCCCGCCAGCGCCGCGGAATTCCTAGGAAAATTTACGAGCTCGCGGCGGGGGGGACGGGGGGACGGAGGCCGATGACAGGCGCCTTTCGCCGGGAGAAGGAAGCGGGCGCGCTAGCACCTACAGGGCGGCGCCGTAAATCTGCTTTTATTGGTCACCCTGGACACGGTTTCTCAGGCATACACACTTGACAAATATATGTGCTTTCTGTGCTGGTACATAAACATGGGACACGCACGCACGCACGCACGCACGCACGCACGCACGCACGCAGGATGTACCCACAAACACAGAGTGCCTTAAACTCGTAATCCTGGGGAAAAGTTGAAATGTAAAACCCACTATTTTGGAGGGCTAGAATCACATCATTTCTTTTCCATGTCTGGTAAAACAGAATGGCGTTTTTCTTTTTGTTTTAGGGAGTGGCGCTATTTAGCACAACCAAATGATGTAGGGGCTTGCCAAAGTGAATAAAGGGGTGAAGGGCTCAGATAGGAGCAGAGCTGGAGTTTCCTAACCTTACAGCGCAGGGCTTTAAGCGTCTAGAATAGAAGGCTAGGTGACAGGCCAAACCAAATCCACCTCGTCATTACGCCTGTTTATGGGAAAAGAGCAACCCTTCCCCTCAATAGAAACCACAGTGACATAAACAATATTTTCCCAAAAAGTCTCGCTATACATTTACCCCCACTTCCTTACCAACACCACCTTTTGTTCACACACAGTCACACACAGACACACACAGTCACACACACACACACACAGTCACACACAGACACACACAGACACACACAGTCACACACAGTCACACACAGACACACACACAGTCACACAGTCACACACACACAGAGAAAAAAAATGAAACATTTCATCTCGGTCCATCTTAAATCCTCTGTCGTCATAGCGACGGCAGTATCAAGGAAAGGCGGAGAGAAGGGTCCCTCTGTGTCTCCGGCGTTTCTCATTCTGGTCGCGCTGCATGCCTCAATCCCCCCCGTCCCCGTACCCCCGCCTATCCATCCATCCATCCATCCATCCATCTCTCCCCTGCTCCCACTAAAAGTAAAGAGTAACGACTGTTGACGTTTGAAAGCAGCGCCCCGTCGCGAAGCCCGACAAACCGATGACAAGACAGGGGGTGAAAGCACCGGCTTCAGACGCCTCCCTCCCTATTCCCCCACGGTTAGTCAGGGTGGAGCGGACCTGACAGGGGGGGAACGGCGCTCTGTTATTCAACCCCCCCCCCGGAGGGATCTGTGAGGAGGCGCGCGAGAGAGAGAGAGAGAGAGAGAGTAATGAGATGTTTTAGTGGCAGGCACGTCACAGACCCTCTTCTCCCCGCTGCTGCTGATAAGCCACGGCGGCCCCTCTCTGTCATCGGGGCCCCGGTCCACACGCGCCGGGCCCCGACCCGTAGGGCCCCAACCCATAGAGCCCCGACCCGTAGGGCCCCAACCCCTTAGAGCCCCGACCCGTAGGGCCCCAACCCATAGAGCCCCGACCCGTAGGGCCCCAACCCATTGAGCCCCGGGAGGCACGCTGATCCACGATCCCAGGCTTTGAGAAACGAAGACCTACAAAGCATTGACCTAACAGTCACATCAAAATGGATGGCGAGAGTAAAAATTAAAAAAATAAAGGAATCGAGAAAGTGGACGGATGGGTAAAGAGGCAGGCACACGCACACACACACGCGCACACACACGCACACACACGCACATGCACACGCGCGCACACACACACACACAGAGAGACAAATCGGCTTAATGATTCAAAACGAGAAAGCGCCACACATCCTGCCAGCAAAGATGTGGCGCTGGCACCACGTTGACGTCCACCTACCACCTCTGAGTGGCCGGCGCCAGCGGGAACAAACCCACGGCCGTGGCTAATGACTGCACTGCAGCGTAACCCAGTGTGTGGTGCAGGGGAGCCCTGTGGATCCTCTCTCTCTACCTCTCTCTCTCTCTTCCTCTCTCTCTACCCCTCTCTCTACCTCCCTCTCTCTACCCCTCTCTCTACCTCCCTCTCTCTCATTAGTCACATAACAGTTTTCCACATTAAGCGAGAGCGGCTACTTCCCCGAGGACAAACACCACACACTGATTAATCCGCTTCCCCGAAATCGCCGCTCTCAACCACCGCACCCCCCCCCCCCCTTCTCCTCCTCCTCCTCCTGAAATCCATCCATCCGACCCAGTGACAGACAGGAACCTTGGGGTGAAGTTAGAGTCCCACCTGTGGGCAGAGGAGCGGCTGGTTTGTCTTTTTTCTCTCACAGGGTAGACAGCAACGGCACACAAAGAGCCCCAGTGTCCGGCGGAATCAATGGCACCCCGACCGGCCCAGCCAAGCACCTGGGGAAGGGGAGGGTCACGTGACCACACTGAATAGACTTCACCACCACGGCAACAATCACTAGGGAGGGGGAGGGAGGGGCTTCAGCTGCATGGTCCCACACATGGACACGCTGAGCATACACAAGAGACACACACAAAGTCCTGCAACGTACCAACACAAGACTCTCAGTTGAAACACACACACACACACACACACACACACACACACACAAAGTCCCGCAACATACAAACACAAGACTCTCAGTTGAAGCGCGCGCGCGCGCGCACACACACACACACACACACACACACACACACACACACACACACACACACACACACACACACACACACACACACACACACACACACACACACACAGCCGTGGAGAGGACATGGGAACTGACGGGGCACGGCGGGGGGAAAAAGGGGGTTCGCGCCGCCCCAGTGTGCTCCTCTGCGGTTAACCATCCCGCCGGAGTCCATGAGCAAGAGGAAGTGGGGGTGTGGGAACCCGGAGACACAAACGGCCCAGTCCAAACCCACCGTTCCCAGCCCTGGCCAAAGACAGGAAAAAAAGGGGGGGGGGGGAGAACATTTCAACATATCAACCTTTTTTCCCCTCAGCCGTGAGAGGGTTCATCCTCGTGAGTGACCTCGTAATAACAGCCTCTGGTGCCAGACAGACAGTTAGCTGGCTGACCTCTGTCTGCACCTCCCTTCCCCTACACCTGGTTCTCTGGGCCGCGGTGCCCTGAACCGATCCCAGACGACGGGCTGACACATCTCCGTGGAACGCAAAGCAAACCCTCCCTTCTTCTTACTTTTTTTTTCACACGCTCTCGAACCTCTCTTCTTTCCCTTCGCCTGCCTGCTTGGCCTGTCAGTTTGTTTCGGGCCCCCGGTTTCGGTGCGCTCCCCTTCGCAGCATTGTTCTACTGTAAACAAAAGGCTTCCAGCCCCCCTCCTTTTCTTTTCCACTCCTCCCTACTCTCGCCGTACCATGAACCTTAAGAGAGAACACAGGGAAGACTTCACACTGCCAGTAGTCTGCCAAAGCTCATTGATAAACTGTGTGACCACCATGTTACCCTGTAAGTCTCAGCCAAAAAACCCCCTGGATCCACGTAGGGGCCAAACGGTGTGGTCTGGGCCCTCTGCCCGAGGCGGCCACAGTGACACCGCCAGTCTAAAGAGCCCCGCCTCGCTGCCTGCTCCGAGGGACAGGCCAACATGGGACAGCTGAGGACAGCTAGCCCGCAGGGTTTGACCATCCTCTCCCTGTGTGCACTCAGCCCTCACCGACTCTTAACAGAAATGGGTTACTTTATAAAGACCTTACCGACCACTTAACTGTAGCCAGGCAGAATTGTGAGGACGGGAAGGGGGTGGGTGGTGGGGGGTGGGTCAATGTAAAATTTCTGAACCCTGACAAGGGTTGTCTGACTGTGGAAATGTTGTTCAATGGAGAGAGGTTGGTGAAAATAGGGACATTTCTCTGTAAAGGGATTGTTCCGTCTGAGCCACGGAGGTAAATGTTTAAAGAAGACATGACTTCGGCCATATTAAGCAGAGTGATCAGCACCAAGACAAACTGCAGTCAGAAAAAAAAATCTCCTAATGCCTGTAAACACAACTACCACTCCCAACACCCTTTCAAGGAGAGAAAACGGCACGTGGAAAAACGCTCAAAAGTGATCCCGGTTGTCAAACTAGAGGGAAAAAATAAGAGAACACTTAAGGGGGAAAATACCAGGATGTTCTTGATCTCCAGGATGTTCTTGATCTCCTTTTCACGAGACTCAAAAAATAATTTAAAAAACACGCTTCGTCTCCCACTCCCACAGTCACCACCCCCCCCCCCCCCCCCTCCCCTCCCCCTACCATCAGCCGCTGGGGTAACGGGATGGAGAGGAAATGAGCGGGGAAACCTATCACAGAGCCCCCGTCCCCCCCCGTCCCGTCCGTCCGTCCCCCGTCCCTGTGATGGACATTAAAGACCGCAGAAGGCAAATACAGCTGAGTCAGACTCCCAGGACACGCTACAGAGGACGGTCTGTCGCACGCTATCGCTGTGTGACCGCTCCGTCTCCTACAGGGAGAGCCGGCAATCTGGGGAACAGAGAGAGAACCGCAGAAGAAGAAGAGACACAGACTACACCCCCCTCCCCTCTCTCTCCATCCACCTCTCGCCATAAAGGGGACGCGAGGGGACTCGTCTGCCCTGACGAAGAAAACACACGTCGTTGTGCGTGTTGTGCGTGTTGTGCGTGTTGTGCGGCGTCCCCGTGGCAACCGGATGCGAGACGAGGGAGCGTTCCGACCGAGAGCCTGTTCATTAACGGAGTGCCTTTCTGTCAGGGGGGGGTAGTGTCACAACCTGGAAACAGGGAGGAAGATGTCGTCTCCGACCAGAGAATGGCTTTTGCAACAACTGGGGGGAATCCATTCAGAGAACGCACAATGGTGGTCACGATGAGCAAAACGAGGATGCAGCGACAGGTTTAACCTTTCCCTGCATAACTTGTCGGACCGAATAAGCTGTGTGCGATCACGCTCTCTCTCTCTCTCTCTCTCTCTCTCTCTCTCTCTCTCTCTCTCTCTCTCTCTCTCTCTCTCTCTCTCTCTCTCTCTCTCTCTCTCTCTCTCTCTCTCTCTCTCTCTCTCTCTCTCTCTCTCTCTCTCTCTCTCTCTCTCTCTCTCTCTCTCTCTCTCTCTCTCTCTCTCTCTCTCTCTCTCTCTCTCTCTCTCTCTCTCTCTCTCTCTCTCTCTCTCTCTCTCTCTCTCTCTCTCTCTCTCTCTCTCTCTCTCTCACTTAGTGTCCAGTAGCAGCAGCTCTCTCTCTCTCTCTCTCACACACACACACACACACACACCATGGGCTCTCGCTCTCTCTCTCTCTCTCTCTCTCTCTCTCTCTCACTACACACACACACACACACACACACACACACACACACACACACACACACACAGAGGGGAAAGGGAAAAGGCTGACGACATTCTGTGTGTGAGAACATTTCGTCCATCTCGCGTCACCTTTTTCCCCCTCCACGATACCAGCCGACTGTAATTGCATCTTAAAAGGAAACAACTCCGGACTCTTTTCGAAGGAAAAGACATCCACAATGTCCATTGAGAGGAGGGGGAGAGAGAGAGGGGAGAGCCATCCAGGCGAGTAAAGTCTTCCACAGCACCACTACGGCTGCGGCTAAGTGAGGAAGCAAAGCTTGCGCCACCACTGCCGGCCAGGGCTGGGCTGTTTTCTGCCTGCACGGCTCTCCCTCTCTCTATCTCCCTCTCTATCTAAGCTCCCTGGCTCCTCTGCACTCTGATGTAATGGAGGAGAGCGAAGGGGCAGGATAGGCCGGAGCGGAGCTGTAGAGAGAGAGAGAGAGAGAGAAGGGGGGTGTGTGTGTGTGGGGGTGGGGGGTATAACTAACTTGTTTAACAGACATGGAGGTCTGCCACTGCATAGCCAGCCCCAGAGCTGAAGCAGCAGGCCTGTTAAATCGCCAGGACCACGGTTTCGAAACTCCCCTCGTTTTCCTTCCCAGGGAGTTTATTTTATTTTATTCTTTTTTTCTCCTGGAGGTTCTCAGAAGGACTTCACAACTACATCTGCGTGTAGTGTTACATCATTACCAAGTCATATTACTGTTTTCATACCCCCCCCACCCACCCCTGTCTTTTTCCATGCCAACAGGCAGGCGGGCAGGCAGACAGGCAGGCAGGCAGGCAGGCAGGCAGGCAGGCAGGCAGGCAGGCAGGCAGGCAGGCAGGCAGGCAGGCAGGCAGGCAGGCAGGCGGAACAATGACGTGCTGGTGCCGTTTCACTCTGACGCTGACCTCAGCAGCCTGCAGTGACACGTTCATGAGACCTGACATATTCCATAACCGAAAAATATTACTACAGCATTTGCAATGAAATGGGAATTGTGATTTTTATCGTTCCTTGACACGTGGATCAAACGTCTTTTTTCTTTTTGCTCCCAACACAAACGCCGCACGTGCGCGTGTTCATGGAAAAAAACAAAACAGAAGTGGTGGTCAGCGCTGGCCGGTCCGTGTGTCACCGAGGCGGACTTGGGATTTATATAAAAAAAAAATTTGACACGAGTAAATGTCACGGCGCCCAGGTGCCTGCCGTAAACAGCTTTTACTGGCCTTTCCCCAGTCGTGTTTTTAAAGTGGGTGACACGCGTCTACAGACCGTCAGAGGTCTGTGCCAACTTAAGCTCGTTGAGCAAGGCTGCTCCGGTGAAATCACTATCACACAGAGACAGACACGCACAGACACACACCAACACACACAGTCTGGAACAATCGTGACGCCACCGGGCACCTTAATACCTGGGGAAGTATTGCACTCAAAGCTGATCCATCAAAGCGACGTGCCTTACCCGACATCAGCTGCTGGCGCTCAGTCTAAACGCCCATTAAAAAACACCACGGGCAGATGAGTCACAGTGCGTCCAGTCATTGTGCTATTACCACAACAATGACTTACGTCTGCACATCAAAGCAGGGAGAAGGGCCTAATGAGAGGGAAGGGTCGTTATCTAGAGTCTGAAAACATAACTCTGAACATATTTATGATAGGTGGGCTGTTTCTGTGGCCTTTAGCCAGAGCCAAACCACCTGTTCAGCGGTTCCAAGTGAAGAGGAAGGTATCTTTTATGAGGGCCTTCCTCTCCTGACGTGCCACAGACCTCCTCTAGACGGACAACTGGATGGTAACGTGCTAGCCAGGCTCCACAAAGACACGATACATATTTCCATCTGTTATAGTGACGAGGTTTCCGTGTTGATCACGCATGTGGAGTGTAACTCTCCCTGATTGAAGTCTCCGTCTATTTGTTCTACTTTGATGGAGATGCCGTTTGAAACGGGACCCGGTGTGCATACACACATCGCTCTTCTGATCCGTGGCTGCAGACCACTCAGACAGAGGCACCGACTGAACGCCATGCAGTCAGCTGCTGGCCCCTCCTAGCTTCCAAACCAAGCCCCCCATAACACTGCTAACTCAGAGACCCCCCCCCTCCCCCCTCCCCATCTGCTCAAGGTTAACCAGGAGGACGAGGGGTTACCCGCGTCAATGCGTGTCCCGTCCAGGTTTTACAGCAGAGCCAGCCCGTCGAAGAATTACTCTCCAGTTTCCTCCATCAGACAGTCTGGCCCGGGGAACATTCTAGGTATCCCCCTCCTCCCTTTCCAGGAAAAACGGAATGACCTCCGCCGTGTGGATAATCTACGGAGTTAATAAGACTTTGTGCAAACACGCTGAGCTGGCTCACCTGGGCCAACCGCCGCGCTCCCCGAAGGAAAACAATGATCACAGACATCAATGGAGGGGGGACGCGTGTGAGTACCTCCGCCGCGGCCGCCCAGATCGTATATCAAAACTGGAATGCAACACACGCGGCCCCCTGACTCTCCACGCTCTCTTTTTCTCACACACACGCACACACACACACACACGGGCCGACTGTTTCCAACCTCTGAACCGCAAGCACCTGCGAGGCTCCCCAGCAGAGTGGAACCACGCTGTCCACTGTAACACTGGACAGAGAAGAATGGGGCTGCTGTGTACCACGCCGCCCCACTGAGGGAGAGGGATGGGAGGGGGGAGGGGGGGCGTCCGGCTCACTGAGGTTAGACTAAACAACACGGAGGGGGGTCGAGGAGGTCAAAGACAACGCAGCCAGCCGTTCTGTCAGTGTGTCAGTTTGAGCCTGGGAGCACTTAACCGTGAGGCAGGATCCACTCTCTCTGCTCTGCTGGGGTGGGACGGGTGCCTCTGTGGAGGAAGGCTCTGTATGAGGCAATATGGAAATTGCCAGTGCGATCACGCTGAGCCCCACCTCCAACGTGTAGTACTACTGAACTTTAGATGTTAAAATGCGGCACATTATCAATCCCCTTCCAGCCATTTTAACTTACTCCAGCCACCCTATAATTATTGTCCATGACTTCCACTGACAAGCACTGTCTGCATGAAAAATATTTCAATTCGACACTCGATACGGGATACTCAGGCATTCCCTACTCGTGCCCCCTCCCCTCTTCTTCCCTGAGAAGTCACCCTAGAGTGGTGTTTCCAACTTCAAAGGCAACTCTTGGGAAATAAGCAGGAGACAGTGGGAGGGAGGGGAGTGGGGGTCCAACAGACGAGCTACGGGAGAGAAAAGCCCGCAGACACGAGACGGATTCATTCTCACTGGAAGAGGATTGCTTCCCCCCCCCCCCCCCCTTCCTCGCCGCTCGCTAGCCTCCTAATCCAATTGCGACCCATTAAACGGCCCAGCCAGGTCAACGGGTTGCGGGCCTTTGAAGGTCACCGGCCCGCCCCTGCACGCGGTCGGCGGGATTAGCCCTACGGGGCCACAGGGGACGCTCCGCTCTCACTGTCTGCTCTTGAACCACCAAACAGGAGGCGCACGCCGACCGACACGCGCCGTCAAGTCAGCCTTTTGATCCTGTGGGCCAGGGGAGGACGCCGTGACACACACAGGTGTGTGTCGACGCAACCTGTACCCCCCTTTTTTTCCACCCCCACCCCCAAACGCAAGCATTTGCCGTTATCAAGCCAGCGCCGTTATTACCATCAGCGTCAAACATCACCAGTGGCGACTTGGAATGGATTAATCCAGACCGTTGCAGGTCGATCGTTCTCCGACCCCTAGGAGGTGATGAGAGGGGACGGCCCTGTGAGGAGGAAGAGCAGGTGTGGAGACGCTCTCCTCAGTCCGACACACACAGACAGATCTATAGATAGGCCTGCCTGTCTGGTAGCCTTTATTAATCCCCGTGGAGGACTTCACTTTGCTGCAGGGCAACGCTGGGTGGGTGGTGCGGAGGAGGACACACACAGGATATTGGTGTGTTGCTCAGACAATCAGACCGGGGGATGAACAGGGGATTTGTTTTTTGGGCTGAGGGTGGTGGGGGGTGGGGTTGTCTATTGCGGCAGAACCCCATCGGCGGGGCTCAGAACTGGGCTGCACATGTGCCGGTGGCTGCCGCCGACTCTCGGCATCTGCTTATCATTGGATGCCCTCTGGGCAGACAGAAAGAGAGAGAGAGAAAAAGAGAGAGAGTAACATAAAAAGATTAGCGTGGGACAGAGACGGAGCCTGAAAGAGGACGGGCGATGTGAGGTCTGTCCTTTCACTTTCTAAATGAGATGAGAGAGAGAGAGGGGGGGTGTGGCCTACTGGATTTACAGTAAATTAGAACAGAGGAAATCTGTCAGTCAGGCGTGGACGTTTAAAAGGCACCTCCACTGACACGCTCGACATGCCACTCAGCAGGAAGAGCCAATCTCCCCGACCGCACACGGCCGCCGCCCACTAATCAAACATAGGGCTCTCTGTTCCTCAGTAACACAGTCACCGGACAAAGACCCACCACCTTGTAATCTGAGCAGCGCATGAGAAGCCCTGCAGTCCCCGCTGAGTAATATGAATGCAATTCCTCGCTTTATTATCGCAGCGGGGGCTGTGGGGGTGTTCTGGTGAAGTCTGCTCCCCACCTGTCGGGGGTGACATTTGGACAAGTGTTTGGGTCTGTAGAGTGCTTCCTCTGTGATGGTTGCCCTGCGTGCCTGCCTCCATCCCTCTCTCTCTCTCTCTCTCTCTCTCTCTCTCTCTGTACATCTGGCCTCGGCGGAGCCGTTGCTGGCGGCAGTTAGGAGAGAGCGGCAGACCGCAGCGGCCTTTGTCCTCGTCGAAGAGCAGCTGAAGCAACAGGAAAGCCAGCCCCGGTCAGTCAATTAATTGATGGAACCATTTCAAATTATTGGAGGGCTCTACGCTGGGAGAAGAAAAACGTTTACAAATGAGGTGCAAAAAGGGTCTGCTTATGTTACTCTTTCTCCCGTTTTTTTCCTTTTTTCGCATTTGCCATTGTTTTGTTTTCTTTCTTGTGTAGGCAGGCCAGAACGTGGGGCCGTTCGTAAAAGAAAAATCCCACTCTGTAATGGAGGGAGTAGCAAAGTCAACAGTTCTCCACCTGTAGCTAATCATTGTGAATTTACGATGTATCCTGTCTGAACACCCAAATGAAGCCAAATCACTTCCATACAGCCAGTCCGTAAAACACCGGCCTGACCGAGGCCACATGAATGTGCCGAGCGGCAGGCAGACCACATTAAAACCCCGCTCTTGATCATCAGGTCCTGGGCTTATGCGCGACCCCATCTGCGATGTTCTAAGGCCTGTTCCGTTATCCAGCATCTCCAGACACAGCCTGGAGACTTCAGAGAGACCAAGTGCAGACGAGGTAGAGGAATAAGCAGGATAGGAATAACCCTTTCTGTCTGAACTGTACAGTGGGTGAATGTTTATCTCCACTGGCCAACGGGCATCTGCGTCTATTTCAAGTCTGCCATTGTACGACATTAACGACCGTAAAGGTGACGGTTGACTAGTGAATGGGAAAGTCTGCTGCCGCTTTGTCAAATTGATGTCTCTATGCAATGGCAGTGTACCCATGTCAGGGACAAGGCGAACCCCATCCTCCCGCGCACAACACCATGCACAAGGAACACAAGGGATAGTGTAAAATGCACTGGACTTGGCCTTACAGTCCGAAGAACTTAAGAATACAACTGAGATATCTCTCTCGTGTAAAGGTCAAGAATTCACATATTACTAAACCATGTTTACTAAAATGGCAAATTTTACATCCAAGTCCCAACCCCCCCCCCCCCCCCCTGCGAGGCCGGTAGTGGTTGAACTCATGCCTATTACTGGGCAGAACTTGAATGGATTGAATGTCAAAGATATCTTAATCAATGACTCCACTGTCTTCCGCTCGGAGCTACACCAGCTGGGGGCTCGCTAGGGCTGTGTCTAGAAAAGAAGAGCGATACGCTCCCCCTTCCCCCCTACCCCCTCCCCTCCACAGTGTCTTGGTTTGTATATCATTCATGGAGGCACGTTGGATTTGCCGTTCAGCTGTGTCTCCATGAATTTATGACTGTTCAGAGAGCAAAGCCGTGCGCCCTGAGCAATGTGGGAACAACACAATCTGATGAGCTGATCAGATAAGGCACAGCCCTGAGCTATGACTTCCCTATAAAATGTATGCCTCACTGAATCATATACTAGGCCATCAGCCGTGTTTGTTCGTCACATAATGGGAAAGTGATCGGCTGTTGAACATAATGGAAACCTGTCCTTGTGTATTCAAGGGGCAATTCTCACCCAAAGTGTTCGTTTTGACAACCTCCATCCATTAACTTTACCGCTTATCCTGTACAGGGTCACGGGGGGGCTGGAGCCTATCCCAGCGGACACAGGGCGAGAGGCGGGGTACACCCTGGACAGGTATATATATAGGGACAGACAACAACTCACACTCACATTCACACCTACGGGCAATTTAGAGTCACCAATTAACCGGCATGTTTTTGGACTGCGGGAGGAAACCGGAGTACCCGGAGGAAACCCACGCATGCACAGGGAGAACATGCAAACTCCACAGAAACGCCCTTGGGTCAGGTGGGGATTGAACCCAGGACCTTCTTGCTGTGAGGCAACAGTGCTAACCACCGAGCCACCGTGCTGCCCAACAACAGGTTTTGACAGGTTTTGACAACCTGCTTGTCATATTTCCCCAACTTAAACGCTGGCAAGCATCTGTATGCAACATCTGGTTCAAATGGATGAGGGCCTGTCAGCGAGGAGAAGCTCCTAAAAGCACAAACAAGCCTGTTCACATGTAACAGCTCATCCTTCAGAGCTTAGCCGAGAACTAACTCTCAAGTGTCAAAGTCAACTGGCTAGGCTACAAAATGGAAACAAGGCTGATACAGTGTGACAGTAAAAGTGTCTGAAGAATCATTAAACTTCAGGTAGGAAGTGATAGGCAAATTTACAGCCTCAACTGTGGTCTACCTTAATGAACAACTATACAACGCAAACATCAGGCCCAGGTACATTGAGCTTATACCAATCAGGTGCTTTGGGCGTACTGCGCTCTACAAAACAAAAGAGAGATTTGAAGTATAGTCTACCATAACAGACCCCTGCCTTTGGATACAACTTCCTTCCCTGTCCTAAGCAGTGTCCCTGATGCAAAGGGATAGGAGGGAGGGAAGCAGGTTGGGATGGAGGCTGACAGCAGCAATAGGATAACATGGCGACAAGATTACAAAATCCTGAGCGAAGCCTTTCCTGATGATATGATAGCCGGAAATGGTGGGGGGGGGGGGGGGGGGGGGGGGAACATCCCTTCAGGGGGACTAACAGGCAGACGAGTGGAAGACAACGCAGAAAGGCAAACGAGAACAAGAGTAGTCCAATGAGCAAATGCATATTTTGTGCAAAGTCATAGATTTCTATTGGCCTTCCAGCAGGGATGACGTTTGGTCTGGAGCCCTGTTCTATGTCACAGTGCCTGAACAAGAAGGAAAGGAGAGTTCCCTGTGATCCCACTTTTGCAATTCTTTACACTGGATTTACATTCTTAGGATTCTTCCAGAGGACCACTGCAGTCCATCTTGACCTATAGACTAATTCACAGACTATAGCCGAACATGGACTACAACGTAACTGACATTTTAATTTCAACTGAACATTGTGTGGGTAGGGCAAACAAGATAGGTAAACAAAGACTCTGTAAAAGGATACAATATTATGGATTTTTTATTATCATGTGTCGTTTTGGAGTATAAGAAACAACTTTCTCTTTAAAATGGTAAACACACTTTTGAAAATCTACATGGAGAAGGACAGACAAGATTAAACAAAAAACTACAAAACATATCTAAAAGTAAATACAGCTCCTACCTTCTCTCCACTTATTTCTATCAGAAACAGTAATAGCTTAAATATTGAATTTGGCTCTTCCTTGTGAAAGAAAAGGCCTGGAATTTGCCTCAGTCCTGATCCTGGAATTACATCAAACACGGCAGCTGTCATCCCCCTCTCCCAGTCAAAACATTGTCCTCTCATCTAAACGTTTAGCTGTTTGTGTTGAAATGGCACAAACCAAACACGGCAGCCCAGTGAGAGGAAAAGAGAAAGGGTTGAAGTTCCTGGACTAGAATACTGTACACTACATGATCTTTACTTTGCAACAAGTTAGTTTCAGCCTATATATATTAAGCTACCTATTTTTGCTGCATTAATAAAAGTGTACCTATAAAGGGTGCATACCAAATAATATAGACCGGTTGGTTTATTTTTAAAAAGTTCCATTTGTTTGCTGGCTTTGGCAGTAGCAGCTGCTGCCTTCTCTGACCCGAGACAGTATTTAGTGCCAAATCTGCCAAACTATAACTTGTACTCAGGATGATTATTCACAGTTTAACTTTGACCATTCCACGCTGAAAGCACACAAAACATATTAAGACGGGTTTGAATGTTTTTCGAATATAAAACTAATATAATTATTGACATTGACTCGCTGATGCTGAGCTTGGCTAATGACTATCTGTGGCTGGCAACACGATTTAAGCTACCAGGCTATTCACTGGAGCCAAAACATTCCATGACCATGTTTTGAGGGATATTGCTTTAATAACGTGCCGCAATGTAGCTAAAATTATATAAATACATGCTTTTATAAATCCCTAACTCAAACACAGAAAATGCATTCAAACATACAGTAAGGAATACACCTTCTGAGTACTTAGTACTATAATTTGCAGGTTAACAATTCCAGTCCAGGAAATAGACCAAGCCCACATTAGTGTGGTGGAAACCTTTTCGGGGTTTCAAAATCTCAACTAGATACCTGTTAATCGCAGCTTTACCGGACCATTTCGCCGAGCTCCTTGGTTAGACATGTCCTCTTGCTTCCAGCTTGTCTAAGCGTTACAGAAAAAAATACATTTACTCTAAAAAAAATTAAAAATAAAGGGTTATCAAGCCACTTCGCCAATTTCAGACAATAATGGAGTCAAATCATAGTGGCCCGGATGTGGACAAAACTGGCATCACGATCGCGTACGTACTCGTGCAACAAAAAGCATGTGTGTTGCAACATGCATTTGTTTAAAATGTGTTTTCTTTGCTATTCTTGTAATCTCAAAACATGGAAGTAACCTTAAATCGCTTCAGCTCAGGATTCAATGTTCCCGTCCGTTCATCAACCAGTCGGAATTTGAACTGTTCAGCTCGCGTGTACCCTTCAGTGCAGATCCCACTACTGGGAGGCTACAAAGTAGCTGACCAATGACGACATGGAGCTAGAAACATTGTAACGTGTGGCATCTGTGAAGTCTACCAATATCTTCTAATCCTGTGAAGTTTTATCTAAAACCATGTGTAGCGCAGAAACTGAGTCTGCCTTCTGTAAAAATAAATATATAATAACGACGACTAGTACCATAATCTAAACGTGAAGATAGCAGAAACTATAATGTGTGAAATATTGTCTTTACATCAGCCCATGTTACGAAAGTGGTTTATTCATCAAATCCACATAGCACAAACTATAATCTATAAAATATTGTCTTTACATCAACCCATGTTATGAAAGTGGTTTATTTATCAAGTCCACATATTTCATTATGTTACAAGTTTCACATCAATGCTACAAAACAAAAACAAAAAATGCCCCGAAATGGCAAAAAGATCCCACGCTGGACTTTTATTATTTACAGTCACGGTTGATAAAACATGGAGTATATATACACACAGACATGTCAAGACAAAAACAGAGAAAAAGGTCCATCGTCACATAAACAAAAGACAAACAGTGGCAGTAAGAGGTACGGTGGAGTTAAGAGCTCCGGTGTTTTTTAGAAGTTGAAAGTGCTTTCGCTGTCGCTGATCTGGAATGCATATCCATCTGTGGTTGATTCTGGGGCTACACACTGGTCTTCTTCCTCCTAAAAAAAAATAATAATAAAAAGGTAAAGATAAAAATGATATAACATTAGCTTATTAAAACCCATCAACGTAAGCATGTCTCGTCTTATTTATAAATCATGCACCAAACTCACCTCTCCAGAGAAATATTTCTCAATCAAGTTGAGCGAGGCCTTGTAGACCATTTCATTTTCATGCGACTGCAGTGATTCAATCTTGTCCAGTCCACCACATTCTTCAATCATTAGGGCAAGTTTTTCAGCTTCACCAATCTTATCTCCAGCCTGATAAGAAAGCATCGAAATTTATAAATGTAAAAAAAAACATTTTTTTCTTGTCTTTTTTTACCATAAATTAATGCAAAGATTGCAGGGAATATACATTGTGAAAGATGTAAGCAGCAATGGTGCACAAAAAAGCTCACCAGGAAGATATTGGTGATGGCGTCTAGGATGACAAGGATGGTTTTCGAGTCCTTGGTGGTGAGCAGATTCAGCAGAGGCTCCAGTACATTGGCTTGAACGAGGTATACAACCTGTTCTACAGTGCCCCCACTGGTGAAGTTGGTGATGGCCCAGACAGTCTCTTTCTGAGTTTTGTAGTCACCCTACATTGAAACAAAAGTTGACGGTTAAATGAAGTACGGATACAACTTTGACTAATCATTAATAAAACAAAAACAAAAAAAAGTACAGCGATAAAGGCCTAGACCTAAGCCAGGGCATATATACAAACATGAGTGAGCCCAACAACAACTCAAACCTACCCTTTGTAGAACTTCAACTAGGTGTGGGATGAGGCCTGCATTGATGACCTCTTGGATCTGGCAGTCTCTGCCGGCGGTGATGTTGGACACTGTCCAGGCTGCCTCCTTCTGTATGTTGGCTTTGTGGTGACGCAGCAACAAAGAGAACATGGGCAGGGCCCCGGCATCCAACACTGCTTGCGTTTGCTCATCTGTGCCCGTCACAATGTTGCCGATGGCACGCAGAGAGGGGGTCTAAGAAGGGAGAGACGGGTCAAAAAAGGTGAGCACGTTGGAAATTAGGTGATCCAGCTATTTCCATCATAAAGAAAAAAAAAAATCCAAAGCACCTTTATGAAAATGAAAGAATCCCTTAGGTATTAGGTAGAAATGTGAGCGTCAATAATATATAGGGATTTTGAGTTTGTGAGTGAAGAGCAAATTTACAAATTAACTCAATGCATACCACGACAGAGAGCTCTCCAGAGCCCAGCAGCTGCACCAGGCGAGACACCGCGCCGGTCTGTACCACCACCTCAATGCGATCGTTGGGGCCGTCCGTCAGGTAGGACACAGCCCAACAGGTGTCGGCCAGAACCTCCTTGTCGTCATGGTGAAGTAGGCGCAAAATTGTGGGCAGGATCTGCTGCACAGCCGCAAGAGGTGGAGAGGGGTTCTTGTTGCGGCACAAGTTAGACAGCGTCCAGGTGACGTTCCTCAAGTAGCCAGGCTGCAGAGAATACAAGTTAGAGAGTTGAGTCAGAATAAAAGTATTAACTTAGCTGAGAGCACCTCCTAGTGGTGAACAAGGAGCACAAAGGAAAAAAATTTAACTAAAATAAATAAAACAATCTGCAAATTTTCTAATAAGTTTCAAGGGGGAAAAGGCAATGTGACTTGGATTTCTGACTAGGGTATTCAGATTAAACCTTCACTACCAAATAGTATCGTATACTTACACTAAAAACAGACAGGTCAGGAACTGCCAAAAGACTGAGCAGTGGGGCTATGGCACCATGTTTAATGACTTTGTCACGGAAAGCGGATCCATCACCTAAAAACACAGACAAGGTTAACTAAATACCTATCATAGCTTTTCTTTTTTTACAAGACCGTTACAACTACATCTCATCACTGACCACAGTCAAACAATGGAAAGCGTACTCACCTGCAATGTTTCCCAGAGCCCAGACAGCTTGCTCGCTGATGTGGGGGTGAGGGGACTGAACCAGGCTGATGAAGGCAGGGATAGCGCCACCCTCGACGACCGCGGCAGTCTGGTCAGACGTTCCAGAGGCAATGTTGGTGAGAGCCCAGGCTGCCTCAAACTGGGTCGGCGGAGAGTCAGTCAGCCCCAAAAAGGCAACAAACTTGGGGATTAGCCCAGCGCCGATGATGTGGTCAATGGGAGGATGCCTCTCACGAGACAGCAGCTTCCTAGATTGAGAATATGTGTGAAAGAGCATATACTTAAAAATGTATATTTTATATGTAGGAAATCACGATTTTAGCTGGTAGCTTATTTGCTTACAGTACCTTGCAGCTTGTGTTGCCTGGAACTGAGTGTCAAGGTTGTTGCTGTTGACTCCAGTGAGAATCTCCTCAACTGTCCACTGCTTTGTTGCCTGCAAACACATTATGGACATGGTAATGCGGATAGACTAACTTCAAATACTTCTGAGTATTACTGATTCACATTTTATGCAAACTAGAGAACACGTACCTGATTATTTTGGCTCTTTTCTTGCAGAGGTGATGTTGCCTCGTCGGGGAGAGTGGAAACATTTCTCCTTTTGAAGATTTGATCATCCTTCTTAGCTTTGCGAAGTTCAACGTTCACCTCTACCCTCCTGCGTCGAAGTTCCTGCAAAATGCAACGGAAGCGCGTTCAAACTAACCCTAGTATACAAGTCAACGCACAGAGCAATTTTGCACACTGTCGCATTGGTAACATGTGAGAACTCACATTTGCATCTTTGCCCTTGTTCTTGAAGTTTTTTAGACGGTCGGCGTTCTCAGACATGTTTTGAATGTTGGCAATACTTAGTTAAAAGATTGAAGCAGATTGCTGGTGCAACACCTTAATACAAAACCACATAACAATGCATTATTCAACAGTCTTCCAAGTATAAAAGCTGGCTAACGTTATAGCTAGCTAGTAAGCCAGCCAACAATAATCAGTCGCATGTGAAACTACATTATGGACAGACTAACGTTATTTTCATAACTACATCAACTTTAACTAAGTTACACAAAAGGAAAACAAAAACACAGAACAAAGTACACTCCTATTTAAAGAATGGCATTTATTACATGGAACACGAATGCTTAGGGAAAAATCGAAGGCACACCCTTACCCAAATCGTTGCTCAAAACTTGTGATATCTGGAAATGCTGTTCAGACCTTTAAATTCACGCAACATAGCTCTCTGATTGGGCTGTTTGAGGGAAAGCATCCATTAGCATGCACTCATTGGGCCATTTTAAAAAATCACAGGGCGCTCAGGAAGTGTCGTCAGGTTAAAAATAATCGCGAGATTACACAGTACGACGTTACTATTGCCGCTCATTTCGGAACCGCCTACTATTCACTATGCGTCCTTAAAAAAAAAAAAAAAATTGTTAAAGTAGACTCAGATTCAGCACTGTAGGCGATGCCGAATGCCGAACACAGCGTGGAGTTACGCACGATTTCATTATGTATCAGTGTAGTATATGTCCTCTGATTATAAAGTAGTTTTCTAAAGAGCTATATTCATCATAGCCTATATTAAACTTCCAAGATCTATCTCTATAAAACGTAAACAAAATGTTGCAACATCTCATATACAAGCATAGACACATATGTCATGTCGAATAGCCATTATCCCCCCAAAAAAGAATAGCCAAAATGAATAGCAAAACATTTTTATAAAAAGGAAGTTTGCAATCCTGTAACATGTAAGGCTTGTACACACGTTTTTTGACTTAAATTTCGACCATTCCAGGTTTAAAGGACAATAATGTAGGCCTATACAATCATACATTTATGCGCGATTCCTTGGAGTCTATATGGCACATTGAAAATATTTGAACACACACAAAAAAATTATTATATTTTTTATAAATTATTCTAGGGTGCCGTTTTCAGAGGTGAACGCGAGTTTACGCCCATTGCTCATTAAAATTCATTAGCCGAGTTATGTTATTGGCTACGGATAGTAACGAGAAATCACGTTTCCACTCAGATCACGGTGTAGGCCTGCTGCCAGTGCCAACATGTCTGGATCATATGTATCTATGATCTGGATGAGCTTTCCTAGTTTGGATTTGCCAACTTTATTGCGTTCCAGTGAACTTGGTAGTTTTTCAGAATTTATTATCAATTCGGATTTGACAAACATTACACTGTCAATTTAACCCTCCTAATCGTTGTCCTGGCTGATATTTGAATGACCTTTAAAAAGAAAAGACAAAAAACTTCCCTATGCTTTAGGGCCCTAACCTAACATAACCGTGCATGTAGTACAGGAAAAACTTCTATAGCTCATAATACATTCTGGAGGAGAAAACATAATTCATACAATAATTTTAATATTGTATAATGGGGGCCGGGGGGGTTACGTGTTAGTATATAGTCCACAAAGAGACATTAGGTATCTGACACATAAACTTGGTAAACAATTTCAATCATTTTCTGGAGGTTTAAATTGCAGGGGTCATGACCCCTAGGAAAAAGGATGTTAATAAATGTGAAGATAACAGGAGGGATAAATACTAACAACTTAAAAAAACATGTTTTAGCGAAACAGAGCTCAGTCTTCTCCATTTATTATGTTTATTATACATCAACCTCTTCAGTTGTAATACAAAAAAAAGAAATTAATGTAAATTCTGACACGTTTTACAAACAGGCCAGGATACCTTCATACATATTGTGTTTTTATCGAATTCTGTCATCACTGCAGGACCATAAAATAACTTATTACTTTTTAGAACAGCTGAAATTAACTGTTTATGTCCTGACAACCTTCTATATAAAAATTACAACAGGTCTTCCTCAAATTCCATTCTTTCATGCCATGTCAACTTAAGAATTCATCGAAAAGGGAGCAATACCAATACCACTGATATCTACTATTAGACATAAAACAAAACAAAAATGCCAAATAAAACTCAGCAAAGTATTCAAATGTTTTTTAGTTTTTTTTCCATCATCCATTGGGTGTGGTGACCATGATCGTGGCATAGCTTTAACA
The DNA here is from genome assembly GCA_026901105.3 of Galaxias olidus. Lineage (NCBI taxonomy): Eukaryota > Metazoa > Chordata > Actinopteri > Galaxiiformes > Galaxiidae > Galaxias > Galaxias olidus. The sequence continues at coordinate 227,548 of JAPMUY010004681.1, forward strand.
GGCGAGAAAGGAAAAAAAAAAAAAAAAAAAAAAAGACTATGGTAATCAAATTAAAAGGAAGTACATGGAAATGTGAGAGCTCTGTAGAGTCTTTTCTCCGAGGTAAACCTTGTAAAATCCCACACGTTTAGTTTCACAGGCCCGCAAAACAGGTTCTAGGTTGGGGCAGAACAGCGGCTTCCGCTGATAGTTCCGAGGAGAGTAATGCAGCTGTAACTGTGGGAGGGGAATCCTTAGGTTTGGTACTTCGATGGAGAGACGGGGTAGTGTCGAAACAAAGTCCACGGTGTAAGTTTTGTTAAGAAATCAAATCAAATCTTGGCAAGTGCATTTTAGAGCAATGTGTTTGGTATTACGAGCCTGAAGACTGTAGTTTGTTGTTATGAGACCTACAGAATGTAGAAAGTGAGGAAAGTTGAAGATCTATTATTATAACCCTTATTTATTGTCTTATAACATTTCAAAAACAGTGATTTGAACAACAAAACACAAACATGGATGCTGGGGGTTTAGTGCAACCAAGTTGACATTAATTAGCAAGAATGCTTTTGTCACAGAAGACAGTGACTCCAAACTATACTCTGCGGTAACTTTATAAGATGAGAAATTGGTTAGGGTCCCCTTCAATGGCCTTGAATCTTTTGCAGCAATTTTCCAGATCATAGCTATCTTAACCACAAAAAGAATCTGAGAAAATAATTGTATTCTTGGTCTTACTAGAGAACTTAAAATAAGTTAACACATCCAAATCAAAACATTAAATCCATTTTTAAGTTAGGTGTCCTATTAAAAAGGTAAATGTATGCAAATCGTGTACATTAAACAAAATTGCATGATTTCTAAAAGGAAGAAACAAGGCCACTGGGAAGTAAAATGTTGTTGAATGGGTCTACAATATATACATCAGGTGTCTATAACAATGATCTCTTTTCCAGCCGAGAACAGCAATGAAGTGCTTGTTTTCTGCTATTGATGCCATCTTACTCATCACTTGCGATTAACAGATTCGTTGAAAAGAACAAACTGAAAAAGCACATCCCTTGATAACTGTTTTCGTGCTTGAAAACACGACAGCCATTTTGTGAACAGTTTCGATAGTCAAGGCCTCTTTGGAGTCAACCTACAGTTTTCAAATTGACTGCATAGAATCTGCTTCTCTGAATGATTATCTTAATACGTTATAACATAGAATTACTGCTGTTTATAAAACAGCACGTTTCAATGATTTTCAAAACTAGAGACCCCAGCATCCAGCTCCAGCTTTTATGGTAGATTTATGTCAATCTGCAAGAAAGAGAGAATGAGGGTGGTATAAATCAAATGCATGCAACACAGGACAGGTGAAAAAAAAGTCACAAATGCAAGATTTGTGATACAGGTGTGAAACACAGATGAACTAGGCTCATATCACAAGCAGCTGTAACATCAGAAGACGATGTCTTAGCTCGAGTCAGCTCTATTGGTTTTAGTAAGTTCAGCTACTCTAAGACCTCATGCAGATCAGGCTACAGCATAGACCAGCCTACTACTACTACTACTACTACTACTACTACTACTATTACAGCCATTCACAAGCATAACAGCATACACAGATATTCATTAAAAAAAAAATGACATCAACATGATGCAATGGAAAGGATGACATGAAACATCTTTGTCAAGAGATTTTATGAAGTCAAATGTCCTCTCACACAGTACTATTTAGTGTGGAGACCAGAAGTGTGACAGAAGGAGTCTCCAATGACTTCACACAGTGTGGGAAACACATCTTACCTGCTAGCTTTAAAACCTTTGAGTTTTTGCACAAAGAAGGCTTCCAGCACTTCAGCGCACTGAAAGAAGGGCGAGTCGTTGGGATTGTAGAAGCGGCAGTTGTCAAAGACTTTGGTCACATCTGCCACAAACTCCGTAAGTTTGCTGTAATACCTTTTCTGCAATCTATCTTCCATTGTAGATAGGTCTTAGAAGAAGAAGTGAAAACATGACAGAGGGATTGCTGAATGACAGCTAAAATCAACTTTGTAAGGAAATGTACGCAAAGCTAGCAGTGATCGTCATCAGAGAAGAAGCAATAGAACTAGGTTGCTTGTACTGTTATTTGTTGAGGGTGATATTACCTGACCACACTTTTTCAGATGCACTGCTTGCTTTATTTTGACTAACATTACATGAACCTCTTACCCATTGGCTCCTTGATCACGCCGTAGTAATCGGGGGCATCGTTTGGATCGACTGGTTCAAGGAAGGGCCACGCCATTTTGTGAGCCTGTTGATAAGAGACTTGTTTACCACTACTGGACGGATTTTCAATTCCAGAAATTAAACTTGGCTTGGTTTGACGGACTGCCCGAGAGACCGTTCATACCTGTAAACAACGCAGTATCTTTTTCAACCCGTCGTAATCCTTGTCGGTGAGCGGTGTGAGGACAGTCATGGCGTCTTCGGTGGACTGGCACTGCGGGCAGACGTACACGTCAATGTGGGTGGCCTCGCTCTGCAGGATGCCCACGCAGCGCCCGTGGTACCAGTTCTGACAACGGTCACAGCCAATGTAAAACCTAAAAGAAAAACGCAAAGCACAATTAAACACTCCTTGTAAAACTCAGAAACAGTCCCCGACTCTTCACCAACCAATTCAGGTGGTGTGCATTATCAACCGAGTACGGTATACTATAATTCCAGAGTTTAACGCTCTAAAAGGTGCTTTTACGGTATAATACATCTCAGAAAAATGGAATGAGCCATACTGTGATTCGTCGTATGGCGTCCGGCAGATGCAGTAGAGCTCCTCAGCGGGGGCCTCCTGCCCTCGCTTACAGTCGGCACAGACAAAGTCCTCCAGCTTCTTGGCCTCCTTCTCCGAGATGCCCACACAAGCACCGTGGAACCAGTTGGAACACAGGTCACAACCTATGTAGAACCTAAAGCAACAAATAAAACGTCAACGCTTATTTGGTGGTCACGTCCACGGCAACGTTCCTGTTGTCTAGAGCGGATTTGTTTTTGGTTCAAGCGATGCTTGAGTGTCTTACTTGGATTCGTCGTAGGGCGTTTTACATATGCAGTAGAGCTTGGTTTCCTTCCTGTGCTCCTTTGAGGTAATGGACATCATCTTCTTCTTCTTGTGTTTGCTGGAGGTGGAGTCCCTGTCCTTATGCCTGTCCCTTTCTCTGTTTTGCTCTTTCTCTCGGTCCCGGTGTCTATCCCGGTCTTTGTCCCCATCTCTGTCGCGCTCTTTTTCCCTGGCCTTATCCCTATCCCGGCTCCTGTCTTTTTCTCTGTCCTCGTCCCTCTTGCGCTTGTGTGACGACGAGGACGAGGTCATCGCATGCGAGGAATGGGAGGAGTGCGAGGAATGGGAGGAGTGGGAGGAATGGGAGGAGTGGGAGGAACGAGCGTGAGAGGAATGCGAGTGGGGCTGAGAGGACTGGGAAGGGCGGGAGGCCGTCTGGCACCCGGCAGAAGCGGCTGTGGCAGCAGCGGCCTGGACGATGGCGGCTTTGGCCTTCTCCTTCTCCTTGCGGAGCCTGCTGATGTCTCTCCTCAGCTCCTCCTGAGACACAGCAAGGAAGAGAAGAAAACAAATAAACAAAACCATGAGAAGGTGGCCATCTCAAAGCAGAGACACTCATGAAATATGCATTTTATATTTAAAAACAAATTAAATGACCATTTGTGCTTCAATAAAACAAATTTGTCGTCATCCATCCTACTGAATGCAGAACATTTTATAAGTATTTTAGGTTTTAATACTTGGACTTCCAGCTGAAGCTCCTTGTCCAGCAGGGCTCTTTTCTTCAGGATCTCTGCTTTGAGGTGCTCCCTGTGCTTGTAGAGCAGCGCCGTGAGCTTGCTGGCGTTCTGCTTGGTGCGTTTCTGCTCCACCACCTCGTCCTTTTTCTTCTTCTTAGCCGCCTGCTTCTCGTCCTTGTCGATCTTGTCCAGGATGCACTTCATCACCTGATTGCACACGATCATTCTGCACAGGGGAGAGGAAAGGGTCAGAACTGTCGTCGACTGTGCAGGACCAACCGAGTAAGACGGGTTGGAAGGTTAGAAATACTTTCAGGCATACCTCTGGTTGTCCTCTCGCTCCTCCGGGCTCATGGTCTTCCTGTGCTTCTGGTGGTCCATTGGAACAGTCTGCTGTATCATAAATTGTTGTATCAATAAACCACTCAATTTAGAAAACAAATCTCCTAAATTCTACCGGACTGAATTTCCCAATATGACATTCAGACTGATAACATGTCATAACAACGTACCCTGAATGTGTGGAGCTCACCTGTTTCTGGTGGCCGTCTCCAGGGCTGACGGTCTGCAGAAGTTTATCTCTCCTGACCTCTTTTTTCTTCTGTTGCTGCTGCAGCTGCTGCTGCTGTTGTTGTTGTTGTTGTTGTTGCTGCTGCTGTTGTTGCTGCTGCTGTTGTTGCTGCTGCTGTTGTTGCTGTTGTTGTTGCTGTTGTTGCTGTTGTTGTTGCTGTTGCTGTTGTTGCTGCTGCTGTTGCTGCTGCTGCTGCTGCTGCTGCTGTTGTTGCTGCTGCTGCTGTTGCTGTTGATGCTGCAACTGTTGCTGCTGGATCTTCTGGAGCTGCTCCTGCACTATCGGAGCCTGGATGGTCACCACATTCTGGATCTGGTGAGCCTGCACCGGGCCTCCTCCCCCAGCCTGCTGGATCTGGATGGGCAGCTGCAGCTTGATCTGCTGGGGCACCCCTCCTCCCTGCTGCTGTTGGGCCTGGACCTGAGCCTGCACCTGGGCTTGGATCTGGGCTGCCACGTGGGGCGGGAGGGCCGAGAGGACTTGGACCGGTTGTTGGAGGCCCGGCACGGTAATGAGCTGGTGTCGGAGTTGGGCTTGTACTTGTATTTGGGGCTGGACCTGTAGTTGGGACTGTGCTTGGACCTGCATTTGGGACTGGAGTTGGACCTGGTTCTGGAGCTGGCCTTGAGACAAGACCTGCGTTGTCTGGAGCTGCGTTTGAGGCTGGACTTGAGTGTGGAGACGAGCTTGCTGTTGGGTGGGTCTCACTGTGGTCTGAGTCACAATGGCAGACACGGGGAACGACTGCATCTTGACCTGCAGTCCCGAGGCTTGGCTTTGGAGCAGCTGGACCGTGGGCTGAGCTTGGAACTGAAGTTGAGGGGATTGGGACTGGATATGAGGCTGGGCCTGCGCCTGAGGCTTGAATTGAACCTGCAATTGAGCTTGAGGCTGGAGTTGTCCTTGCAGTGGCTGGGGTTGGAGGCGGACTGGAGTCTGAGGCTGCAGTTGAGTTTGAACCTGGGGCTGGAGGCGCACCGGAGTCTGAGGCTGCAGTTGAGTCTGAGGCTTGAATTGAACCTGTAACTGAGGCTGTGCATGAGATTGGAGTTTGCCTGGAAGTTGGGATGGAGGCTGAGATTGGAAATTAACCTGTATCTGGGCTTGGGGCTGAACTTGTAATTGGGCCTGTTGCTGGGCCTGAGGCTGAAATTGGACTTGGACCCGGGGATGTAGCTGAGTTTGTACTTGCACTGGGAGCTGCGGCTGGGGCTGAACATGTGGAGTCTGCTGCGCCTGCACCTGGGGTTGAATCTGAAGTTGGGTCTGGAACTGGGGCTGTAACTGGGACTGGAACTGGGGCTGTAACTGGTGTGTCTGGAGCTGAGCTTGGGGCTGCGTGGTTCTCACAGTCGCCTGAGTCACAACGGCTGCGACAGGGAACGATTGCATATGGACCTTCATCGGCAAGGCTGGGAGCTGAGCCACTTGCTGCAGGGGCAACCTGGTGGGCGACTGAAGGGCTGTGTGGGCTGCTTGACTCAGAGGGCTGGCAGAGGATTGCGTAGACGCCGGCAGTGGAATGGAGGCAGGGGGCGAAACAACAGGCGCTTGGGCCAAGACCGCTGCAGATACGGGGGCGGACGCGGGCGCAGAGGCCGGGCAGGAAGCAGCCACCGACGCAGACAAAGCGGCAGGGACGAAGAGAGTAGTAGGGAGAGTGGCAGAGACGGGGGAAAACACGGGCGACGACATCGGGGAGGACACCGGTATCAGGCAAGAGGATAGAGCAGGGGCAGGTAGATGGGTGGAGGGAGCAGCGGAGATGGGAGCAGATGGTGCGGTAGAAATGGGAGCATAAATAGGAACTGGTGCTGGTGGTGATAAATGGCCCAGGGCTGGTGGTGATAAATGGCCCAGGGCTGGTGGTGATAAATGGCCCAGAGCTGGTGGTGATAAATGGCCCAGAGCTGGTGGTTGAAGGGGAGAGACAACATGTTGAACTGGCTGAATAGACGCTGGGGGTTGAGACGGGACGGGGGTCTGGATCTGGGGCCGTGTGGCTCTCTGCTCGAACAGAGCTGCAAACGAAAACAAAACAAATCAAAAATATGAACAGGATTTATTTACAGAAAAAAAAGTTGTTGCCTAAGGAAGTGTTTAAATGTTGGTGTTCTGGTTGCACCCCTTTAGATAACATACCTGAGATTGATGGTGTTGTGGAGGTGGCCGAGACTGGGGTGACTGTAGCACGAACCGTCACAGCAGGCGAATAAATTGGGCCGTGTGCAGAGACTGGGACTGGAATAGGGGTAGGGGCAGAAACTGGGGTAGGGGTAAAAACTGGGACTGGGGTAGGGGCATAGGCAGAAGCTGGGACTGGGACAGAAACCGGGACTGAGAAAGAGGCAGAAACTGGGACGGAAACTGGGACTGGGACAGGGGCAGCGACTGGGACTGGGACTGGGACTGGGACTGGGGCTGGGGCAGCGACTGGGACTGGGACTGGGGCAGCAACTGGGACAGAAACTGGGACTGGAGCAGCAACTGCGACTGGGGCAGGGACAGCAACTGGGACTGGGACTGGGGCAGGGGCAGCAACTGGGACTGGGACTGGGGCAGGGGCAGCAACTGGGACTGGGACTGGGGCAGGGGCAGCGACTGGGACTGGGGCATAGGCAGAAGGTGGGACTGGGACAGAAACTGGGACTGAGAAAGAGGCAGAAACTGGGACTGGGACAGGGGGCGCAGCAACAAATGGCGTTGGGGTTGCCGGTTGGGCAGGTAATGGCGCAGAAGCTCTGACTTGACCTGGGGCTGCAACAGCTGGGGTCGTAATCGCGGCTGGTGGTGCAACTAGCCCAGGGGCCACAGCCTGTGCAGTAGCCGTACGCGCAACTTGGGTCGGGGCACCAGGTTGGCCAGAGCCTGGATCTGCAACTTGGGGAGGGGCGGAGCCCTGCTCTGGAGGAGGGGCTGGAGCTGCAACTTTAGGAGGGGCAGAGACCTGCGCTGGAGCAGAAGCTGCAACTTGGGCAGAAGCAGGAGTTGCAGGGGAGCTGGTAGGGGCGACGGGTGCTGCAGTCGTTGCTGATGACTGTGGCATTGGGGTGAAGAGGAAGCGCTGCACCTGGCCGTTGGGCATCGCAGCCTGCATGAGCTGCTGGCCTGGCCCAGGGGCGACAGTCACCCCCTGGGGAAGAATCTGCAGCTGCCCCTGAGTCTGGCCCTGACCTTGGATCACCACTGTCAGGCCTTGGCTCCCACCCTGAAACACACACACACACAAAAACGTTTATTAAGAGCAAGGCGTATGTTAAACAAACTGTGACAAGACAAAATATGTACACTAGACACATTAGATTACGAAAAGAAAAGAGTGATGAGGGAGTGGGTGTGTGTGTGTGTGTGAAAGGCAACGTCATGCTCCTGACCTGAGCCCCTTGCGTTAGCTGGGAGAGCTGGGCCATGGTGAGTTTGACCTGGCCCTGCTGTGGCATGCTGCTCTGTGAGGAGGGGGGTGGGGCGGCAGGAGACTGGCCGGGGGCAGGGGCAGCCGCTCGGGGGGACTGGGCGGCACCCAACGCCCGAGGGCCTGCACCGGTCTGAACGGGGCTAGCACTGGACACGGGCTGGGCTGGAGGGAAAAAGAGAAGAGATTTGATAGATGAAAAAATTTTTTTATCTGGAGTCTGTTCCTTCTAAGACTATTTAACCACAAGGCGCCTGAATAATCACATAATAATCACATACCACAACAGGCAATGCCATGCCAAATAACACTATAACAGTTGCATGAAAAGGAGGAGTTCTACGTGACAAATACCTTGTTGGGCCATGACGGGTGTTCTGACCATGGTATTGCCCACAGTCGTGCCCTGAGCGGGTGAATTGACACCAGCCACGCCTGGTCTGATCTGAGTCCCCGCGGGGAAAACCTGGACCAAAGAATCGACTGGGTCAACATACAAACACATGTGGCTACACATTTAGGAATCTGAATCCAATCTAACCATCCTTTGATAATGACAATTGTTGTCATAGGGTAGAGCAGAAGAGGAAGGGAGGAAACGAGAGAGGGAATACTGTGTACACGGAGGTATAAATGCTTCGACAAAGGGGAGGGAGATTGGGGAGACCTGTTGCTGAGAGATGGAGGCTTCCGTGTTGGCTTTCAGGTTAATGTTGCCGGTGGTGGGTTTCAACGTGCTGTATGTCCGCAGGTTGGCAGGGGGGCCGGAGGGGAAAATGCCCAGGACATTCTGCTGGACCACACCTGCAAAGGAGAACAAAAGGGTAAGAGCTTGAAAGCACTGAGGTATTGAAACTGTAGCAAGCCATGAGATTGATTGCATGTGTATGTTTGTGTGTGTGTGTGTGTGTGTGTGTGTGTGTGTGTGTGTGTGTGTGTGCATGCAAGCCATTATTTTAAAGAACAAATCATACAACAGCTGAAAACCTACTTCTGAACACTCAGAATGGAAAAAATAAATTACAGTAAAATAAATAAAATTGTTGTCTGAAAGAGGAGCACCGGTTTCTACTCAGTCACCATGGTAACGCAGGTCTCGTCAACGCATACAAAAAGACAAAAAGAAAAATGATGACAGAGAAGAAACATTGCTCTGCCCTGGGGGATGCTTCATATCAAATTTCTCAACAATACAGTAAGTCAGTAAGAGACAAATAATGGCATAAAAATAAAATACAATTCCAAAGATATTGTCTCTCCCTTACAAAGACGTTTTCGTACAAGTGAAAGAAATGTTTGAAAAGGAACAAACACACACAACACTAAAACTGATAAATGTTTTTTTTCATTTGTTTACCACTCCTGTTACTCATATAGCTGGTGCTAAAAAAGGGGCATACCTAACAAACCAACATTAACGCGTCAAAAAAACAAACATCACCACAGCCCTCCCCTACCTCCTTGTGTAGTGGGTATGTTGACTGTGACAATCTTGCTGTTAGGCGGGAGCTTGGCGGTGAGCACCTGGCCAGACACAGTCACCGGGCAGCCTGTGATGTGGAAGGTTTGCCCGGACGTGGTGGTGATGCTGCTGGTTATGGTGGAGGAGGCTGCTGGAAAACACACCGTGCCAACCTGCAGTCACTCACACCCCCCAGTAAAAAAGGGCCAACCCAGGCCCACTACAGCCAGAGTCCACAGCAGTGGTGTCCAGGTCCCATTCAAGAGGGGGTTGGTCTTGATGTTTAAATGGCTGCTGTAGTCAACGCTTCAGGTGGGCAATTTCTTTCAAATTAGAAATGGGTCGCTATGGGGTAAGTAATAATACATCCTGCCATTGGTCTCGAGAGTCCAAATAAGTGGGAGTCTTCAAGAGAGAGGGTGGGGTGGGGGTGTTGGACACCACTGGCCAGAACGACATTATGACCAGCTTGTCTAATCCGGTTGATCATAGGAATACGGCATGGATGTAAAAGCCATGCTGATGAATTACAATACCTTCATCGTGCGAATGTCCAAAAGAAAAAAGATACAGCAAAAAAAAAATTTAAAGTATGCCCCCCCCCCCCCCCCCCCCCACACACACACACACACACACACACACACACACACACACACACACACACACACACACACACACACACACACACACACACACACACACAAACTCCTATTCTTTCTCCACAGACCTATGTGATACCGCTGGGAACACAAGAGACCGTACTTACACAGGAGTTCGGCCCTCTCATCCATGATTTTAAAACGGAAGCACATTTTAAATGGACGCGTGATTTCAGATGGACTTGTGGTGAATAAACAACTGGCAGTCGCCTCATCAGGGTTCCTCGACACTCACCTGGACTGCTGCTGTTCTGACCCTGTTTGACCCAGGATGCAAACGACTGCTGGAAGTTGGACTTTTTCGGAAACGACACGAGAGGAGAGAGCTTGGAAGGCATCACCATCTTGGTGCCGGGGGTAACCTGCCCTGTGGAGGGGCTCATCCCTGCCCTCCCGCCCGCTGAGGCTGGGGTCCCCGCAGTGCTGGTGGAGCTACTGGGGGTCGTCGAGGTGCTGGTGGTAGTAGCACCCGTCTTTAGCGGCTCCAGACGTTTCTAAAGTGCAGAACATGGAACGGTAATGCAAACGAAACCCAATTTTCTAAGTTTAAAACAGCAAAATTGTTAACAAAACAGGTAACTGATTTTGGTGGAATTTTGATGCCCCCACCTGTTGGGCAGCTAATCTCTGCTGCCGTAGCTGTGCCATCAGGTGGGCCTTGACCTCCTCTGCAGTCTTCAGGCCACTACTGACCTTAATCTGGTCTGTGGTCTTGTCCTTATCAATCCTGTGCAGGTTCCAACAAGAGACAGTTATTGCCATCATACCTGTGTCTCTAAACTAAACAATAATGCTGTGATATTAATACTGAAAACTATTCAATGTTATATTCCATTTATTTGTGGCCATAGTGAGAAAACAAGGAGATTGTCAACCGCATGGTTATATTCACACTGGTCGTTTAACAGGATGATTAAAAGTCAGGATGGTACATCATTAGGGTCGGTCTTTTCTCACCTCTCTGCAAAGGCCCTGATCTCCCACAGCTCCAGCTCCTCCTCGTTCACCCAGGTCTCGATGACGGTCGGCCCCGTCTGCTTGGCTGGCTCGGCCTTCTTAGGTCTCAGAGCACTGGAGCGCAGGCCCTTCCTCTGCGGGGTCGGGGTATCTGTTCAACGAGGCAATGGAACGGCATCACAACAAAACCCTTCACGGCACTTATTATCCCTCAGTTAAATCACATTCTGTCTGTTCGAGCTGCGCGATAAAGAAGGATGAATAGTCCACGATATGGTCACAGATCATTGTCATTTTGTTTTATTTTAAATTTTTTTATTTCTTTACCTTTAGGAGTATCAGGAGCGTTGAGGGGACAAATGATCTTCCTGATGCAGTATTCCGACCGGATGCCGTACGGACCGACATCTCTCCGTTTGGTGATCTCCGTTGTGGTAATATCCATGTCTGTGGTTTCTGTGATGAACAAAAAAAACATTAAATGACATTCATTATGAATCCAGCAATAACTCTCATCATCACTGCTGACAATAGAAAAATGAATATCAATGTCTGATGTATGTGATATATTTGAAAAGAACACACAGAAGGAGATAAAAAAAGGGCAGGTAAAGATAACAATTAACCATGGGAGTAGAGGAAGAAGGACCATTACACAAAGCTCTAGTGTTCCTCACCTGTCCGTGTGGTCCCTACAGCAGCGGAGGGCTTGATGGCCATATCGTCCCATCTCAGGCAGGCCCACAGCAGCCTCAGCATCAGGCTGACCCCCGCCAAGGACCTCACTGTCTGGAGACGGTACCTGGACCACAAGCAACAGGAAATAACCATAAATCAACACAATGAATCTGGACTAAATTATCATTAATCATGTAAGTCAACAAACATGCAGCTTTGAAAAAATCTGTTTATTTAGTTTCAATGTATTTGAAATGATGCCTTTGAAATGGCTTATTATTATTTAAAAAAAAATTTTTTTTTATCTTTACTGGCATATGCGAGCCACTGAAATACAGACGGAGTAACCACGTGACCAACCTCCAAGTCATTCCAAAGGTGGGCCTGGGAGAAGGGTAAGGCCAGATGTCCATGGCGGGCTTGGCGTTGTAGTTGAAGATGGGCACCTCCCTCATGCCCCCTCGCCTCGCCAGCTTCTTCAGGTCGTCGTTGGGCAGGACAAAGATGCTTTTCTTGCTGCTCTTGGTGACGAACTTGCGGTAGGACGGGAGCGCCGTGCCCGAGCGGGCTTTCTTGCAGTGGTTGAACCGGAGCAGCCGGACACGGTCCTGGGTGGAGTACTCCTTGCTAACCGTCATGGAAGCGGTCCCAGACGAGGACCCCGCGGAGGCGGACCTCGCGCCTTTGTACGTTGCCTTGATGAATGTCTTGGACATCCGGGACACGCTGGTGCCCTGCAGAGCCGGGGAGTCGAGCTGGGTCACCGTGGTCTTGGTCGTGGTGGTGGAGGTGGCGGACAGTGCACTGCTCTCTGCTCCACACGTCACGACAGGCTTCCCGCCGCTGGAGGCCTGGGCTATCTGCACGGTCCGAGACTCTGTGGACACGGTGGTGGTTGAGGTGGTCGTGGTGGTGGTCACCTGGGTAAGGGTCTTCATATCGTCACTGCCCGTACTAATACTGCTGCTGCTGCTTTTATTACTAACGTTGGTGGTTGGACGTTTATTGGCGGGTGCCTCTCCTGTATCCATGGGAACAGGATTGGTGGTGCTAGGCGCAACATGGTTCTCTAGCCTGGGCACTTTCGTAGGAGGCGGACGCTCAGGGTCTGAAGCAGCGCCGCTCTTCTCCGCATCTGCCACCAAAGGGGTGCTGGGCAACGTAGTATTGTTTGCGTTCAGCCCGTCCACGGACAGGTCACCGTTGGTCAGGGATTTGACAGGTTCATTTTGGGGCAGTACTTTTCCATTCACCTGCACAGGGTGGGATTTGCTTTGGTCAGTGTCCATGCTCTCTTTCCCCCTCTGTCCGTTGTCCTGTTCTGTGTCCTCATAACCGCGCTTCTTTCCGTTCTCCCCAGCAACAGCTTTGGCTGCTCCTATCACAGATTCTGAGGTTGCATTGTCTTTATTGAGGCCCGTGCTTTTTTGAGGCCCCCCATTTACCTCATTATAAGGTACAGACTGCACGTTGCTGCCCTGAATAACACTCCCGTTTTGGGCTGTCTCTGCGCTGTGGTTGGCGCCTGTGGAGCCTAATCTAACATCCAACGCAGGTGTCTCTCCTGGAGTCCGACACTTCACTGGCTGTTCCTGGTCAAAGTCCAGCGTTTTCACCACCTCGTCCTTCGCCGCGGCTCCCACCTGTCCGTCGTCTCGCTTTAAGCTAGCGCACGGCGTTGCCGCCGGCTTCTCCGCCTCCTTGACGGCTTTGGAGCCTTCCGTCTTGACGGCGGCGGGAGTCCCTTTGGAGCCGGCGAGGGCTTTGGGTAGGTGGGCCGACTGCTTGAGGCGCTCCAGCCTCTGCTTTTCCTCCAGCGTGAACTGTTTGACCCGGCGCTCCAGCAGCACGTCCAGCTTGGAGGGCTTCACCTTCTTCTTGTAGGCGGTGCGCAGCTGGAAGCCCTCGCTGACGTTCACCACGTCGTAGTTGAAAGGGCGGACGGCGGGTTTGCACTCCGGCTCCTCCTTGCTAGGTTCGGCCCCTCCCTCCTTAGGCTCCTCCTTGCTAGGTTCGGCCCCTCCCTCCTTAGGCTCCTCCTTGCTAGGTTTGGCACCTCCCTCCTTAGGCTCCTCCTTGTTTGGTTCGGCACCTCCCTCCTTAGGCTCCTCCTTCACAGCCAGGGCAGTAGAAGAAGTGCTTCCAACGTCTCCTTCGTCTAAGAGAAAGAGAGGGAGAATTACATGCAAGACATTACAGAATCCATCTAAAGAGCACGTTTTAGATTTATAGAGCGTTACATTAAAGAAGCTACATGCAACTTTTTGAAATAACTTTTAACTTCAGCTTTAATGGACGTGGGTGAGTGGCACAGAATAAAAAAGCTGAATACTTAACGTACCTTTCTCTCCGGGGGGACCAGGATCAACCTCCATCTTTTCATTATTGTTCTCCTCCTCTTTTTCTTTCGCCACCCGAGCCTCTTCCGGGGTTTCACTCTGAGATGGTGCCGTGCCAGAGCTCTGCTCCTTTTCACTTTCCGTTGCGCTTGGAGCCGGCAGTTTGGAGTATGTCTTCATACTTTCTTTCCGCTTGTTCAGACCAAATGCCACTTTTACCTTTCCTGTTGTAATAAGAGGCCATTTTGTTTTCATCAATAACGCATTATATAAAAAAAAGTATGCACCGTTTCTGGCGCCAGACCTTAAGATGCGAGCCGGGGGAAAAGTAAAACAGCGGGAGGACAGCCCTTACCCTCCAGCCCTTGGCGGTAGTGGGCGTTGGTGTTCCCTGGTAGTCGGGTGACAAAGCGGTGAACGTGGGTCTTGCTGACCCAGCTCCAGCCTCCATACCCAGTCACTCTGTACTCCTCTCCCTTCTGCTTCCACACCTAACCCACAACAAGACACGCGTGGACTTAAGACGACGAACGAGACCTCTCTTTATGTCGCGCGTAATAATGCGATGGACAGAATGACACTTTGGGAGGTCATGGTTTACAACGTCCAACCCCACGAGGTCCAACAACCGCCATGGAGTTTGACCGAGCTGGACTTTACCTGGTGTTTGATGGGGAAGGTGTACTTCACCCAGGTGGCCTGCAGCAAAGTCTCCTCGTCCTCCAGCTTCTTCTCCCTCTTTTTCACCTTCTCTTTGTCCTCCCGCTCCACGGCGCTCATGCGATGCAGCCTGAGGCAGGGGACAATGAGAAAAAAGACGAGATAAAGGATAGAGGGAGAGTGAGATTAAAAAAGGGAGAGAGAGAGAGAGAGAGAGAGAATAAGAGCAATGATCAGAACCGGCAAGGTGACTGTAGTTTGTTCAGTCAGCAACACTCCCATTATTTTGCACAGCGTGTCTCTCTACAACCAGGAGGCCAGTGGGAGCTGCTCTGTATACGCTTCTGTCTAGTCAAACCCATCACATACCTCCGCATGAGGAAGGGAGATAGGTAAACAAACAAAAAAGGTCTATTTATCACAGCAGCAGGGAGGGAGGTAAGAACTGCCTCTGCAACAATGGAATGGAAAAACTGAGACAGCAAAATAACTCAAATACTCAAACTCAAATAACTCAAAATTCACGAGTTGATCGTCTGTAAAGCAGAGCAAATGAATATCTTCCCCTTTATATGCTTTTAATTGTAGAAGAGCACTACTGATTTACGGAGTAATCCATGAATCATCGATGAGCGTTCGGGTCCGTTCTCCACTGGTGTGTTTCTGTTTGCTTTCACAAACCTTGTGTGTCCTAGAGAGTCTCGCCAGACTTGCAGCATGACCACAGGTTTGATGGCACACTCCAGGATGGCCAGGGCCAGGGCAAACTCCCTGGCTTTACTGCACATCTGGACGGCTTTGTTCCAGTTGGACCTTGGTGAAGACAGACAAACTGTTAAAAATATCCTTTATGGCGACCCGCAATACACTGAACACGTAAACAGAGGCAAGGCGATCCAGAGGTGGAAAATTGAAATCCGCGTTTAATAAACCCTAGTCGAGAGTTCTAAAGCCTCCAAGGTACACTATATGGTCTTAAAAAAACACCTGAACTTCCAGCAGCTCAACGCTGAAGAAGGAGTACCTGTGCGCGGCCCAGTTGGGGTGCATGAAGGGCCCGGGGACGTTGCTCTCCAGCTGGATGATGGTGAGGCGCAGCGTGGAGACGGTCAGCACCTTGGAGCCGTGGATGGAGCCGTTCCACTTGAACTCGGCTGCCGGGGTCAGGCTAAACTTGTGAGAGAGGTGGCGGCGCTTGTCGTGGTCCTCGCGGTGCTGGTGCTTGTTGAGGGCCAGGGCGTTGGTGCTGAACTGGTTGTGGTAGACTCTGTATTTCCCTTCC
Organism: Galaxias olidus; assembly: GCA_026901105.3. Lineage (NCBI taxonomy): Eukaryota > Metazoa > Chordata > Actinopteri > Galaxiiformes > Galaxiidae > Galaxias > Galaxias olidus. The sequence goes on from JAPMUY010004681.1 coordinate 243,321, forward strand.
TGGCCCAGTTTGAACAGTTTGCCCAGGCTGGTGGTCTTGGGGAAGGGGTCCTTTCTTACCAAGCCGGGCTGGGAGGCTTCGCCCTCGGAGCAGGAGGGAGACGACTGGAGGAGTTCAACACGGAGGGACAACGTCGTTAAACACGCAGAAAAGGAAGCAAAGACACGGGGTGAGTGTGGTCCGACAATATTTAAGCGTTGAACTGATTCTGGTTTCAGTGGCGTAACACACACACACACACACACACACACACAAGCACACACACAAGCACACACACAAGCACACACACACACACACACGGGTTGGAGCCTTACCTCTTTGCTGTCTCTAGGTGTTTGGTGGTTGGACACCCTTCCTGGTGATGATATTGTTCCACCATTCATTTTTGACTTGTTTTCATCTACCAGACACAAAAGAAACATTGTGACATTAAATCACACATTGAGTCAAATTTCTGTAAAAAAAAACAACTAATAATAATAATCAAGAAAAGAAAAGGAAGGCCATACAGAGAACTTGAAGAATGAGTATTTAAAAAGCAGTCTTGGCAGACCTTCTCTCTGTCTAATGTACCTGTGCCATCCTGACTGGTGAAGGAGGACCGTGAGGAGGGGTCGGCCACGTCCGCCTCCTCTGGTTTTCGGAGGGTCCCAGAACCAGACGCCTGGCTGTTACCGTCGTAGCTTTCCCCTGAAGGGGGAGTTGGTTTCTGCTGCAGGCTCTGGGCAGGGGGCTCCTCTGGGGGTGAGGCAGAGAAGAATAGTAGGATGAGGGAAAAAAAAAACACAGCCAAAGCATAATGGAAAGACTCAGTGTGAAAATGTGTTACTATCAATACAGCTAGGCTTGAGCCAAGACACCTACTGTGAGACAACAAAAGAAGGGGATTATATATATATATATATATATATATATATATACACGACAGAAGAAAAAAAGATATCTGAAAATGTGCATAAACAGTTTGACCAGATGCCGTTCCCGGCTTCCTTTCCCCCCCTGCTTCCTCAATGATAATGCTAGATTAGCATATTACAACCAGATAACTGCTTCACTAGGGAGTTAATGGAGTGGACGATGAAGCGCTTCAGCGGTACGGTCAGTCAGATAGCACTAAATTACCTTCAGCAAGGAAAAGCATGGGATCCTTTTAGGCATAGCATTAGCACAAAACTCCAAGCCGTGCACTTTGCTGCAGAGCCAAATGAAGCGACTGACTCTGCCTACACGCAAGTTGCTCGGAACAACAACTCCATAGCATGGCTTCATACGCTGCTGTAGGCTACATATTCCAATGTAGCAGGCAGGGGAGCAGCAGCAGCAGGGAGAAAGCTGTTTGTTTCAGCTACAAGAATGATTTCACAGATGAATTGGGGTGCCAATGAATAGTTGGTTGTGACAGACTTGGCGTGGTCAGTGGCGCTGCCATGGCACGCTAGCAGGCGAAACCCACGCTCCAAATCAAGCCTCAAACACAGTGTCGACCGAGCTAGACACACAGCACCAGCATACAAATGATATGATGATTGAAATAAATAAATGGGAGCCAGCAGGCAACAAAACAGATCCTGCAATGAATAAATAATTGGGCCGCGGGAAATATTCAGCCTCACGTGCAAAAAAAATTAAATAAAAGACGATCAGACAAGTCATGCAACAAATCAATTCAAGGAAAAGGGAATTTCATGTAACAAACGGACCTGGTGTAGTAACAGACTTAAAATTTGGGGGGGAACTCTACCAGCAAGCAAGGGCCCCCCCAAAAAACTATTTTCAGGCCATAAGAAACCCCACTCAAAATATCACATCGACAGAGTATGTGGTAATAGTATTCAGACAAACTACAGATGGCAGACGGCGATGGGCATGTGACGCGACATGCAGGGTCACAACAACACGAGGGGACAGGCAGAAGATGCTGTGACGGCCGAAGGTGGATGCTTCAGCTCTTCCATGTACCTGTCCTCTCCTGCTTGAGCTCTGCAGGGACAGCCCCCCTCTCCTGGCTCCCAGTAGGAGCAGGGGGAGCCCCTTCGGTGGGTTTGGGGGGCTCTGGAGTAGCGGGGCTCTGGGTGGTCGGGTGAGGCTTATGGTGCTCTGGGTGGGTGCCGTTGCCCTCCTTACCAACAGGGGTAGCTTTAGCTGCTATGAAATGAAGGCGTATTCACACGGTGCACTACGCATTGTTGACATATTCCTTAAGTAGGAATCTTTAAAAAAAGAAGACTAGTCAACGCCTTTAGTTCTTTTACCTAGTGTGCTGGAGTCTTCTTTAGAGTTTGTGTTTTTGTGCTCCGCTCGTCCTGCAGGGCTGTCCTGTGTCTTGGAAGAGCTGCTCTGCTTGGACGGCTTCTCTCCCCGCTCTTTCCTTTTCACATTCAGACGCTCCGTTACCTCCTCTGCAGGGAAAGGGAAAAGCACAAAACAACTCATTAGTTTACTTACTGGTCCATTTGTTGGAGTGCGAATGAAGACAGCGTGATAATCAACATGAATTATTCTAAACAAATTGTGTCTCATTGTTTTGTATTCAAAGCCAACTCAAACACTATGCGTACAGTGCGCCGAGAGTTGTCAGTAAATGCTTTTAAAACTGGAATACATTTCTAAATATTCATATAAAATATTCATCTAAATCATATAACGAGCAAGCTTTTGTGTGATTTTTTTTTTATCTATGTGACATAGATATTACAGAAATTACTTTACAATATACCCCACAAAGATTTCAAAACACACTGATAAACCGCAACTGAAGCATAGCAAAGACTCATACCAGTTGCTGACAGGAGCAGGGAGAACTAGCTAACCTTTTATCCATATGTCTCCCAAAATCCCATCTTGTTGACTAATACTGACCAAAAATGTAGGCCGGTGCTTAAGATGAAACATTTCTGAAAGAATAGTATCAGCCAGAAGCAGTGAAAAAAAGATGTATAAACTGTGCAAGTTGGGCCAATATCCACAATTACAAAGAGAAGAAACCCAGCACAGGGCAGACCCCTGTAAACAGATGGCTCATACGGCCCAGGAGTCGACACTGAGCAGCGGGTGGAAAAAAAACAAATTATCTCCAAAGACCAGCCTCCCCTTCGAGCCACGTTTCAAAACAATGGCTTTCACTTGGGGAGAAACAGCTGTGTCACCAGCTCCGGTAAACAAAGGGAGGTCTAGGCAGAACACCGCTGCAGCAGTGGGCTTCTAGTCAAAAGATGATTGAAGACCAGCAAAACCCATAAACTACATTATAGAGGTGCTCGGGAGGAACGAGATAACAGGGAAGAGAACATGCTCTGCCCCGGCATAATAACAAAACAATCAGCCGCCTCTGTGGTACATCTGTCTGAGAAGAAGTCATTTTCCTCTGAATGTAAAGAGCAGGACGACGAGAACTATATTCTAAATGTAAATAAGATACAGTATCTAGACAAACATATGTCTGTGGGCAAAAAATAAAAAATAAATAAAAAGTGGTCGGAAGATGAATATCCTCAGGAAAACACTGTGGCATACTGTGAAAGATAAGGGTGCTGGACTGAGAGTAACGGATACCATAGTTATAAACCGCAAAGTCTTATTTGTAACCGCCCTGGTTCTTCGGAGGTATGGCGATCACATTTCTACGCGCACTTTTCTAAATAGATCATGGAAGAAAACCAAACTTAATACATGATCTATATCGGACTTGCCCCCGTAAACAACACCAATGTCTACTTTTCTCATTTTCTCTTCTGCAGTTAAGAAACGCCTTAGTTACGCATCTACAAAAACCAAATCATAATTACTGCCTTGCGTACCTTGTTCGTAGAGTCACAGATTATGTTAAGCGCTGCTTGAATTGGCACAAAAATCACTTACATTTCAAGTTGTAATTTGTTTCGAGATTGGACATTGTTAGAGGCATTGTTAAGAGGCCTACCATTGACGGCAGGGAGGTAGGCCTTGTTGTTGCCACGGGCCTTATTGGTGAGGTCCAGGGTGATGTCCATGTGAGTGTCCACTTCCTCCCTCATCTCCTCCAGGGTGGCACAGAGGTCAGCCTCCCAGTACTCCTTGTCCAGACACTCCAGCAGCTCTTCCAGCTGCACCTTTGTGCTGTAGTACCAGATCTTCTTCTTCTCGTGATCCCCGTCCTCCTCACTGCAGGGGTTAAAGAAGCAATCCATTACTGTGGTCCATCTCTCGCACAGCGGTGGGAGTAGTATTGGATCCCTGGCATACTCTAAATGATTAGCAGCTCCCTGGCAAGCATCTCTGTACCATATTATAGAGTGTACACTTGTTGAGCTTCTTCTCAGAAAAACCTCATCGGTCACCTTGCTTGTAAAGTAATTATATACCTATTTCAACACTCCCAGTTTTGCTACAGAAGGTTGTTTTCCAACAAAAAGACTAACTGTGCAAAACAGATTTCACAGCACAAAAAAACTAAAGGGTCAGTAAGTTAACTAAATTATTGTAGTAGGCATCAGCACAACAGCTAATGTGTTCAATTCAAATTCTACCTGACTTTTATTTTGGCACCAATAATTGAAACCTCTTAATTGGATATCTCCGAAACAATACTGTAGTAGCGTTTCAATCCTTACTTGCTGCATTACAGAGAAAACATTTTTGGAAGAGTAGCTAGAAATATGATGCAAGAGACGGCATCATAATGAACAAACAGAAACTCTCAAGCGGCAGTCCCCCCCCCCCCCCCCCGACAGTCTCAGGGGGACACAGAAAGCAGCCGTTCTCAGTACGAGACGAAAGTGAAAGAGAAGTTCCCCCCGCACGCTAAAGGTGCGGATAACCATCAGTGCGCCCACTCTGCACATGCTGATGCCTCAAACTGACACTAATAACGATCCTGTTGGGAGTTTGATGCGTGTACAGCATTTAAAAGAAATTCGATTAGCAGACAGAGTTGTTGTAATAAAAACCTAAACATAAAGGAGAATCTAATGATTGATTCAGGTTGGTTCTTGCTGCCTGAGCGAGAACCCAATAAACAAGCTAAACTGAAGAGCAAAGGCAGTTAAAGGTTAAACCATGCCTGCTTAATATGCAGATGATAACCTTACAGTCACCACAATAACAATAAGGTTTTAGCCTTATTTACTCAAGTGCATTTGAGTGCATCTAAATAAAAATGGTGACTGACTCAAACGCAAGGTGAATAATAACACGGTCGATAAGGGCCAACTATCAGCATCACAACTTACACAATAATTTTTCGGTTGAGGAACCAGTATTTCCTCTGGTGGCGGTCATAGCCGATGGGCTCCTGGCGGAGGTAGGGCTTGCACTTCTGCATCTCAGTCACGCAGTCGGTCACCCCGGGCACCTTGTGGGCCACGCAGATCTCACACTGCCACTCGTCCTCCGGCACTTCAGTGAGCGGCGGCTTCACGCACTCCAGGTGGTAGACGGCCGAGCAGGTCTCGCAGCACAGCAGGTCGCCCAGCCGGTGGCACACCCGGCAGTGGTCGTCGTACGTCACCACCCCCTCCCACATGAGTTGCTCTCGGGCGATGTTGGTGGTAAGGAACCGGTCCACCAGGAATTGAAGCACTTTGACCTTGCTCTCCAGCGGTCCGTATGGATAGTCCTCCCCCTCCTGGTAAGGGAGGACATGGTGGTACTCCTGGTCGCTCTCGCAGTAAGCCCGCACCACCTCGGGCCAGGTCATGCCGTCGATGAAGAACAGGGTGGAGTTGACGCTGTCTTTGAGGTCGGCGGGTCCAAAGGTGGTGTTGGAGGTGTCCTCCTCGCGCAGGATGAGCTTCAGCAGGGCGATGTGGGTCTCGGCTATCAGCGTGCACTGCTCCTGACCCACCAACGCCGCGCAGAAGTCCTCGAAGCGGAATGGAGAGAGTCGCAGCACAGTGCTGAAGTTACGAAGCACTTCGTAGATGGAGGATACTGAGAGTAGCTCTTCATTGGGGATCATCAAGTCCTCGGATGTTTCCGGAAGATCCAGAGGAGGGATCTCCTTCTCCTCCAAGATGGGAGATCGTGGACGTGGTGCCCAAGGCCTCTTCCTCCCTGCGGGTTAAACAGAGAGTACAGACAAAGACAAAACATTGATAATTCATAGGCATTTCATATATAGCATATTTAACAATATAACATTTAACAACGTTTATAATATTGTATATACAAGCCTGTCAGTCAAATCAAAACCTATATTTAAGGGCCAATGCAAAGGGTGGACTTGTTGCTTTGTGGGCAGTAGAGTAAGCCTTTTTTTAAGATTAATTGATATCACTTTCCAAATTCCGTACAATACCCTAACCTTGCTCGTAAATAGTTTAAACAACAGGGTCAAATATAGGTTAATTCATGACAGAGCTTGCCAATTTAGCTAGCTCTGACAACTTAAAATTTGACTGACATCCGATTTTACACCTCAAGAAAAGGATGCATTGAACGCCTCCCAATCGGCACACATATTATAGTTGTATTAGACTTTAAGGCTAATATTAAGTATAAAGGCTGTCCTTGCATGTTATCAGATAAAACATGTAACTATAGTGGCCACTTGCCAGGCAATGAGTGAGATAAAGTGTTGAGTTGCTTAACGTCAGTTAGCTCTGTGCGTTAGCTTCTAGCTAAAACTTGCTAGTGTTAGCCTACGTTTATGCCATTGGAATAGTAGGTTGGAACGTTTAACTGAATACACAGGTGAAATAAAGCAGAAGGTTATTTAGCTTCTAATGAATAGGTTGCAAATTACAAATTGAATCTCACAGTCTCGCGCTGATGCCAGAGCATGATAGCATTGTCCTCCTGCACAGCATTTTTTGTAGAGCGCGGCCTGTTATGTGTGCATTCTCCATTTTGAACAATATAGCATTAGCTTTCTTCCTATATATTAAAATGATTAACTAAAGGAGGCACTGAAATTGTTTTTACTGTCATAACACTGTTTTTTGTTGGCATTCTTCACGAAACGTCAACATGCTGCCCTACCCGGGGTGCTAGCGTGAGTGCTTTGGCTCCGAAAGCTGCTGTCTGTGCAGAAGCTGGCATCATCATCATCCTCGTCGAGTACATCATCGACACAGTCAGAGTCGTCTTTCAGCGGCTCCTCGTCAGTTAACGGCTCTTCTTCTACTAACTCTTCCTCCTCAGACCTTAAACTAACTGCATCATCTTCTTCATCACTCTCGTGGTCATCGTAGACCACCGATTTTCGAACTGTTGTTGTTGTTCGCCTTCCTCTGCCTCTGACACCACCGCCTCTGCCTCTTCCCCTACCCCGAGATGTCGAGCCTGGTCCTACTTTTCTCTTCTTTCCCCTAACTGATCGAGAATGTTCCCTCTTGGGACTCTCAATGTCCTCGTCACCACTATCTTTAGCCTTTGGCTTTAAAGTCCTTCTTGGCCTTAAACCACGCACTGGCCCAGGGGAAAGCTCTTCTCTCTGCTCTTGCAGGGCTTTCGGAGGCCTGCCTCGTCTCCCCCTCATGATAGGCAATGCCTAGTATTTCCAATCGCAATGCTGCACTATGAAGCCTTCACAAATCCCTGAGGGAGTGGACACCCTGAAAAGCTGGACACGGAAAGCTTTAATAGTTGCAGTCTGGTAAAGCTCCGGTATGAGTTAGGATTAGAAAGCTCAAAACGATTGCCCGGCGTCCCATTTCGGTTCGCACAGATCCGCCATTTTTCTTCCTCTCTCCGACTAGTCTGGAAACATAGAGCAGGCCCACGGTGGAAGTCACGTGGTAACAATTATTTTAGACCTTCATAATTCGAAATATTTTGTTTATGTTTTTCATTGGCCAATATTCGAGGCAGTTTAATGAAAGTCGAGTTACTTATTGTATAATATCTTGAACCTAGATATAATTTTTTGTGTCTTTTCTGTAAGATAGTTAATGCAACATGCATACATTCTTCAGTGTTTTAACAATCTTTTAGGCCTACATTTAGGGAAAGCGAGTTAATTGGGTATACACTATGTATGGCATTATCTTTACGCAGCAGAGAACCAAATGTAGGCTGACTGAAAATCATATGGTGGGAAATTCGACTGAGCGACGTGAAAGGGGCATATAGATTCGGTTAAATTGAGCAAGCTGCGTCCGTACTCACACCACTAATATCGCATACGTGGTGCTCAAATTAAATTGTAGCTCAATCCCGTTAAAAAAAATCTAGCATTGTGGACAATTAATGAGAATATCATAATAGTAATTCAAAATGATGTTTGGTAGCGCTGTAGCTATCAAGTTGTCGTGGCCGAGTGGTTAAGGCGATGGACTAGAAATCCATTGGGATCTTCCCGCGCAGGTTCGAATCCTGCCGACAACGAATCATTTTGATTCCAAATAAATTCATATTTTGTGTCTTGATTGCTAAGTATAAATGTAACTATTTCTTATTTATTGCCGTTTTACTGTGCTTGTGAAAGGTAAACTCTTGCAGACAGAAATCGATACTCCTAATACATTTTCAGCTGAATTTATCCAGAAGAAGAATCCTTTTGTTTTATTTCAGCATCTTAACTTAAAAAAATGCTGCTAAGCTTGCAGTTATTTACCAAACAATTTTTCACTCTCAATCAATGCTAATTATTAATTATAACAATTTATAGAAGATAAATGTTTGATATTTGCTGTCTGATAGCTGCCAGGGGGTGGCGGCACAACTTAATCCACATCCGAATCGGAACATACAAATTGTAATATGGTGAGGCAAAACAATATTTTAACAATAATTTTAAATTGCACATTTAAGTTATATATTAACATTTTGAGACACCATGTATGAACATGTTGTGCGTTCTATGTATCAGCTGCACCTACAAAATGAACCACGGGCGCTCAAGGGCTAGAGCCAAGAACAAGAAAGAAGCAGTATAGCTTCAGTGGACACATTGTGTTTTGTTTTGCATCTAAAAATGTATGCAATATTACAAATGACCTTTTCCTCACTGGTATGTCCCCAATCTGTGCCATTGGGAAGAGCATGCTTAAATTAAACTTTGTGAGATATAGTTATAGGATTATAGGATATTGACTGAAAGATAGCACCATTAAGGTATTAAGGTCATCTCAAATGTCATCCATAATTGACATACTTTGTGAAGTTTCGGTAAACTTTGGACAGACAAATATTGTGGCAGTTATGTCATCTACATTTGTTTTCAACTCAGTGAAATCAGGCTTTCCATGTTGCGTAAGCATGATCTGATAAGGCAGAGTGAGGAGGAGATATAAATAAATGTTTGCAGCTCTTTAAGGCCCCTTCTACGTTGTCATTCTGCAGGACACATGTGGAGAACAATTTTTCAGTGTTGGCCTTTTAGTCTGCATGATGACAATTTCAGCCCCATTACATCCTCAAAGCAATACCATTTTAGGTGATAAAAAAAAGACTGATATGACATTCCACGTTTCTATCTAGGGGAAGAAAATTATGCTTATCGTTCCAAAGAGCAGGAGTCTGCTGGGGAGAAAGGAATTTGAATAAAAATCTCTTCACTTCTTTTACTATCTACATCCTCCTTTCAACGAGGATCACATTTTATATCAATGCAAAAACAAATGGTGTACTGTGAACCATAAAGAATATCTTTAAATCCTTACTTACAAATTTTACATATTTCTTTAAAGGTTTAAATGTATCGATATTATTATCAGTTTGTCTTACGTGCATTATATGACTTGGTCACAGCAATGATGATTTTCCAAGGGAAGCGCTTGCTTAAACTGGTTCACTTGTTGGTAATAATCTTTGTGCCTATCTGAGCCACCCTCCCTTAAAAAGTTTAAAGCTCCTTAAACTGTCAAAGTGGTAAAGAGCACTTGGTATTTTAATTCTCCCTTTAGTCTGTTGTCAACTCCTACCGGAACCACATATGGTGGGCTGCCCAGTGGGTATTTATGGGGGAACAATTAAAGGCTTTGAGGACAAGATAGATATTCTAGGCATCAAGGCTCTCTTAATCCCTCCTCTTATCCTTGCATATTTAAAAGAAAAAAGTAAAATATTGGACCAAGTCCTGAATAAAACCCTATAACTTACTCCATAAAAAGTATTTCTAACTGCAACAAGTAAGTTAACAATGCATGGCTCTAGCACAGTGGCTGATGGTGTTACACTGCTTGAAGATATTCGAGAATGGATATAAGGATGCATCAAGCAGACAGGTAAGGCTGGAAATAATTCTGTATGACAGGTCTGGGATGGCTGGAAAGAAAGTGTTGCCGCTGCTGAGAGATCCTGCTAAGGGCAATGCAGCTGTTACACAAATAGAGACAGATGGTGGGGATGCTTATCAGACAAAAAGCTGCAGACCGGAAGTAATGCAATGTTAAGATTTTCACTGGACAGCAGTGGCACAACGCTGCCTGTTCAAACGACCCAGGGCTTTGCTCAAATGCATCACTTCTCCTTTGCTGCTAGTTATGATCAAATGAAGCGTTCTCATGGCTGACACCTCGAGGGAGTCTTGGGACAAGTGTATTTTGACACACACACTAAGCCAGGCTTTGGCTTAAAACTCCAGTCGGACTCATTTCTGCATACTCAACAGTCCCAGTCCTTACAAATCACCCTCTGCCTAAAGCAACAGACAGTTAGATAACATTAGTCTCCCAAGATGTTTTACATCAGCAAATGACTCAACAGAAATGCGAAGTACCTAAACAGAAACAGAGGGGATCGTGACATATTTATGTTCATATGGCTTCAGGGAAAGCTCATGTTCAAATTAATCCTAATTGCAGAAGTCTTAAAAGATGTTCTCTGCCAGTCATAAATAAAATGCTCAGTTGAAAAGCAGATGAAACAATTTTGAATTAACATAAAGCATATTTGAATGCAACTGAATCAGATGAAATGGCTGCACTGACACATATTGTAATATACTTAGATTATTGTACACTGTGTAATCGAGTCATCAAGGTGATATTTCCAGTCCAATACAGACCACAAAACATGATTCAAATTTTTTAATAATTGCATTTTATTAATTGAAAACAAACAAACAAAAAAAAACGAAATGCAAATAAAAAAAGAGCAAAAAAAAAAAAAAAACGAACAAACAAAACAAAATATCATTAGGTAAGAGACGGCGAGAGAGACTTAAATAAGAAGAGTTCCATGTTGGTAAGGGCAAGGCAAAGGGATGTGGGGGTGTGGGCTGATGGAATAGGTTGGATTATGTACTCGGTTTCTCACTGCAGGACTGACAGGCCCCACAAATGTAGGGGGGCTCCAAGCAGGTCGGAGACACTGAAACACCAGAGAGAGAAAGGCACTATCCAGAGAGAACAAGAAAACAAAAACAAACATATTCACACAGTAAACAAAAACACAGCGGACGAGTTAAGAAAATCAGACGCATCACATAAAAAGTGCTTTACTGCACGCCACATTAGACAGGAAAAAAAAAGGAAGCAATCAAAAACAGAAACGTTACATCGGTAAAGCTGATCTCTCAACTTTTAGCATAAAAGACAATCTCTCAATTTTCTGAACTGTTCATCTGTGCCAGTTGCAGCACTGTACTGATCATTACGTAACATGATTATCCAAATTTACCTTCTTGTTAAGTGCAAGTATAACAAGAAGGAAAGTGTTCATGCATGTACAGAAGGTTTTGTATTGTATGCATGTTTTATTACGGTATGCATTCTCATATATCTCTCTCTATATAAAGGAATATGGACACCATTACTAATTCAGCATGTTTTGGAATTCCCTTGCAGTTGAGTAGTTCAGCTCTCCGACCTTGCTTCCCTCGTGTCAATGTCTATGGACTCAGTCAGCTACATTCAAGGCCCCAGAGTAAATTGGCTGCAATAAATACATTGGCTTGAAAAAGGTGGCTTGTCTTTCACAGGGTTTCATAATACAACAGCTCTTGCAGCTCAGCATACGCGGGTCTACTCGCTGGTCGACATTAGCTTCCTGACAGGATTGCTTTTTTTTCTTTCTTTTCAAGCGAACAAACACATTTTCTTGTGTTGCAGACAAAGACGTTTTATCAAATGGAATCCATAATGCTTTAAATATCATGTCATCTTATCTGAGAGCCCTCAGATAAATCCAGAAAAGGTTTACTGACAGTTCAGCACATTCTAGTTCTAGAGCTACTAGTTCTTAGCCAGACTGACCAAACCATTTTAACATAATTTACAAATGGAAAAAAAACAACAATACAATTTGTGATGAGAGGTAAAACAGACAAACACATACAAATATATAATATATATTCTTAAAAAATGGATTCTCTCTATAGTTGATTTATTTATACAGCCGAGGGCTGAAGTACAATGCTCCCGCGCCAATGATCTTGGACGTGGATAATTTCTGTAGATGACATTTGTAATATTTCTTTCCTCTTTTTAAATTTCTTCTTTTTAATGATTCTTTTTTATTTAAAACATGATTAGGACTTATCTGTATTTTCATTTTAAGTGATTAAAACAACATGCGGCAAATAAGTTGAAACAAAAACAAGAAAAAAAGAAAGGCAGAATGTAAAGAAGTAAAGGAGAGGACCGAAGCAACTGTGAGAGTTCTAGCAATAGAATCATTCAGCAATCTTCAAGGTTGGTGCTCTATGCTTAGTTTTGCTGTGTTTTTTTTTCCCTCAATGACAGTTCATTCCTGACCAAGGCGTTTCCAATGGAGGCAAACATTCTCAGTAAAAGTAAAAGTTGGTTTTGCAGCCACCAACAAGGAGACACCTCAGGCAACTATACTCCCCTCCCTTTTTTCTCATTCGCTAGCTGCGTTCTTCCTGTCTGCTCCTGATGTCGTGGGATGGAGGGAGTATTAGGGTTGGGGGGTTGGATGGGGATAGATGGGGTTCAGGGCAGTGGTGGTGGTGGTGGTGGTGGTGATGATGATGATGTGATGGTTGTTGTTGTTGTTGCTGCTGCTGTTGTTTACAACATGTGATTGTTTACATGTTCCGGTTCACAGGCGTGACGTAGTTGCGTGGGAACATGCCCGTTTGGCCGTGGCAACCTCCCTTCCACCAGTTGGGGTCGGAGTTGTCCAGGACCTGGATGAAGTCGCCGCGTCGGAAACCCAGCTCTCCGTCCTCCTGGGGGTCAAAGTCAAAGAGCGCCTGCACGTATGTGGGATGCTGGAGAGGTGAGAGCAAGAGAGAGGGAGATAATTATGATGAATGATTGATTTCCTGTTCTAACAGATTATCACTAACATTTTTGGAGGGTAAAATGACATTACATTTGATGCTTATTCACAAAACGTGCAAAAAAAAAAAGATAATTTAAACAAAACCAAACAGCCTAGAGATCCAGATGTCTCTCGCTGCGTCTCACCTGGGTGACCTGCTCGATGTCACGCAGGAAGATCTGCTGGTTGCGAGATACGGAGGTGGAGCGGTGGTAGTCCACCAGCTCGTTCAGCGAGTTGAACTTCACCACCCACAGGAAGTACTTCCCCGCTCCGTCACGAAGGACTTTGAAGTGCTGGACGTCGTTGCCGAACCTGAAGTCGGACAGACGGGGGGGTTACGTGTCGGTGGGGTCAGTGATGAACGAGGAGACTATGGATTAGCATGTTCCAACAGTTCAGTTTAAACAAAAGAGTACACCAGCCCAGCAAGTATTTGAACCTGAATTCATCTATGTAAATAAATCTAGGTGGCTACTGGACATTTGGGCAAACAGACCTTTTCCAGATGCTTATAGTGTTACATAATATATAAATGTCAAAGGTACAGTAGACAATGCTAACCCATTCAGTACTAAGAGCTAGTACGAGGGCAAACAAAATACATTGTTGTATGAATAGCAGTTCTAGTCCGGCTTTAAAGAGAGTAGAGAAGCTCGGGACCAAAGCCGACAGACAGACAAGTAGAAGCAAGATCAGCGAAAGCTTTATTTGGAAACAAGAGTTGGCATACGGGAACGGCGCTGGAGTCCTAGTGGAGGAGGGCCTGACGATAAACGAAGCTGGGATAATGACAGGGGGGGGGGGTGCAGCTCCGTCACTAGAGGGCAGCACCGAGGCTTGAGGAGAATAGGGAAGTGCTCGTAATGGTGGGGGATCATGGTGCACGGAAAGAGGGCTCGGACACCTTGGGCGCATATTTGCTGTCCTATGGCCGACCATGCATATCGTGAGCTGTGCAGATAGATTGGTATCATGACGATGCAAATACATTCTCATTTATAATGCTCGTGCGGTTACGCTCGTGTGCGTGAATTCAACGGTCACGCGCTGGGTTTAATCATAGCTGCAACCGGCTCCTTACTTGACAGAGAGGGAGAAGTCTCCTGGCGCGCTCTCGCTCTCCCGGATGAGGAACGCCCCGTCGTGCCTCTGTTTGTTCAGCATCTCCTCTGCCTTCGCCCGGGGAATCTTCCCAAAGAACCACCTGAAGGAGGACACACACACACACACACACACACACACACACACACACACACGTTTAGGACACAGTCAGTATGAAAACATTGCCCCTAGCGTCTAACCACCGCCACATTGCGCTGGTAGGCCTACATTCTTACATAAGGGCTGGGCACGGTGAAGCGCGTCAGTGAGCTGCAAGCATGGACAGAGGAAACGTGTCTAATAGAACGAAACGGCAACACTCATATTCTCCCTCATCAGACGTTCCAGTTCCTGTTTCTCTGCTTTACATTGCTGTGGGTTGGATTTACATTTATTACATTATTACATTACAGACGCAGCCTGCTGCCACAACTACTCAATGAAGCCGGTTCAGGAGAACAGCATGTCTTTGCTCCCACACACACACACACACGCGCGCGCACACACACACACACACACGCACACGCACACGCACACGCACACGCACACGCACACACACGCACACGCACACGCACACGCACACACACACAGTGTGCCTGCGTATGGTCCGTGTGCGTGAGTAAAATGAGACACGGAAGCAGAAAAGCTGGTCCCGGCACGCCGGGAGGAGACGTTGACACCAGAGAAAGGTGAGTCTGGGACAGCGGCAGTGAGGAAGAGGGGGAAAGCAGACAGAAAGCTCTCCACTCCAGTTAATTATTTAACAATAAAAAATTTAAAAAAGCACAGCCAGTCCCACGGTGGCATCTTGGCTCCTTTGCTCCACGTCGGACTAGACCAATGAAACACGTGGGAACAGTGGTCCCCGCGAGGGGACACTCGGCCGGGCTACACTGACACTCTTTAGTGGGGCCACCCCCACGGACTCATTACAAACTCACGTGGCTACGTGATGGCCAAACAGAACTCATTCAAATGGCGCCCAGATGAGCCTTGGTGCTCCTCCTGCTGCCGTCACGCACCCTATGCCTATATCGTAGCGTGCTGGATTGTGTGAGACGGCGGTTTGGCTGCTGCTTGGTGCCATACCGCACCTCATCACCAACTCAGTGTTGACGCAGGTTTGGACTACTCCAACGCTCCAGCCATATATCTCACTGTTTGCCAGACTGCAGGTCAGTCAGCCTTAGTGAGGGCCGGCCCAGGTCCCTTACTGCACTCACTGTAGCTTTTCCTTTCAGCCCTGTGAGTCGGGGCAGGGGTTAGTAGTTAACAAATGGACAAGAATCCCTCTTAGCTTGTTGCTGCAATATGTCACCTGGCTCTAACAACCTGAACGCAGGGTTGAGTGAATGAACACTGTGAACAATGCCAGGATGGAGTATTCAGCCTTGTGGTATCTATGCACGCTGTAATACAAACTACCAGGCATGCGTTACGTACTGTGCCGTTAAGCCGTTAATGGCCGTTAAGCTACCTGTGCGTGACGTTCCCTCCAGCTGGCTTTCCGACCCAACATTTTGCTTCCTCTTTGAAGCGGTTGCAGTGACTGGCAGTCAGTTTAATTAGCATAGTCTAATCAGGTCTCAGAGGGGGGAATTTAAATTCAGTTTATAAATACATGAGACAAAAATTACGTCAAACATTCAGCCAGCAGAAGTGAGAGTCACATGTAAGAAAAAGGGAAGATCTGTCGTATTCGCTCACTTGTTAAAACGCAGTGTGGTGTTATTTACCACAGCTTATGGTACAAACATACCACACGTAGTCCGATGAACGAATACAATCTACACAACACTCATTTTCTTGCGCTACTCATTGTGTTTTGACTACTACAATCTACGGTTGTGCTGTTCTTCTACATTGCCAGTCCAAATAGACAAAAGGATCAGTTAGCAAACACGCCTTCCATCTTCTATCACCACACAGCCCTGGCAGGGTTCCCTATATTTCACATACAAGGAGATAAAAGAGCACTAGTTCAATCTAAAAGGAACTACACAACAACTATATACATAAAACTAGTGTTCTTGAGGTGACACTGTGAATTAGACAAGGTTCCTTGGGGGCCTCCGCCTAGACAAATTCAAATCTAATACACGCACAGCGATGAGGACCACGCAATACGATCAATATTCAATTAGGTCAAAGAGTCTGTACGCACATTAATTGAGAGAGAAAGAGAGCGCTAATCTAGCACACCGGCCTTCAAAAAACAACCTGCTATGCATTTGGCCACACCTTTCTCCTTAGGAAAGGGCTCTCTTACTAGCAAACACACTCACACTCTCACACAACACACACACACACACACACACACACACACACACACACACACACACACACACACACACACACACACACACACACACACACACACACACACACACACACACACACACACACACACACACACACACACACACACACACACACACACACCATGCGTGTGCCACTAAAAGCAAGATAGGAAAGCGTAAAAATGTGAATTCAAGGTTTAAATTCATTAAGGAATCACTTCAGCTACATGTAAAAACAACACGTTGCCTCTGCCATGGAGTCACTATTGGAAGCAGGTTCTTTCACTCCAGGCAAATGATTCCCATTCGTCGGCGTGTGTGTCAACGCGTTCCAGTAAAGTGGTGGCCTGCAGTGAACTCTGAGGACTTGTTCCAACTGAACGCTGGTCCTCTCAGGGCTGAAGCGTGCCTCTTACGGCCCGACGTCAGAAAAAGAAGCACTTCACCCAAAAACAACCGACAGAGAAACAAAACAAAAACAAAAAACGGGCCAATCGGTGCAGTGCACACCGGTTCTTCAGGTACTTCTTAAAAGTAGCAGGATGTGACAGATGGTTTTGCTATGACGCATACGACCTTTGGGGAAGTACCGCTAGTAAGGAGAGGGTTTCCTCCCCGCTGCATTAACTGGGTTAGAGGTGCTCTTCTAAAGACTCCCCCCTGACTTTGTGGCCGTAATGGAAGGACAGGGTTAGGGTTAGGCTCTACGATGCTGAGGTCTGTGTACTTACGGATGGGCCTTCATCTCTATGTAGTTCTTGGGGATGAAGCCGTCTTTCCCGTTCAGCTCGGCCTTGTACCAGTTCTGGTCACACTCTTCGTTTAACACCTTGATGGGAAAACAAAAAACACAAAACAACCCTAAAGGTTAAACAAGCATTTGAAGCTTTGAGAGAAACAGAAAGGGGGAAAGACGGGGGACATGTTGACCCACCTAGAATAACACATATAGAATAACGCAGATATAATAAAGACAAAAATAACTGTGGTCTCTGTAACCCAGATCAACCCTAACTGCACGTGGGCAGGTCCCACCAGTCAGTCGGTCAACCCACTAGCAGGGGCTCAGTGGCACTGCCATCTGTTGAGAGCAGCCGTGTCTGACAGGGCAATGGCCAGGTGTGCTGCGCAGTGTGCGCTGGAGCGTGGCGGCGCGTCAAAGGGAGTGCGTAAGGTTGGGCGTACAATGAGAAGGAGTGAGAGGCGAGGCGAGCGAAACATCGCAGTGATACCACAGTACACAGTCAGAATGGGAAAACAATTTCCTTTGTTTAAAGTTGCTTACGGTGGGCGTAGAAGGAACTGCAGGGCAATCGTGGGGAAACTGGTTTCATTTTGAATATTTCCTTGACGATTTACACAGGAAACCCTCGCCCGTTCACCAGGGGTTCAATGGAAAAGGGAAGCAGCACTTGGCTAAGCTTAGGTGATTACCAATGGTGATTAAATGCAACAATGAAAAAACATTCACAGATAAGAACAGCCCTGGTGACCAGACAACACCCTACACAAAAAAAAAAACACAAAAAGGCCACAAATAAGGGTGTGAAGGAAATGGCGAGTGCAACATCCTTCCTGAGCAAAATCGTTCTAGGCAGAGAGGGAGGTAGAGAGGCGGCACTCAAGAGACACTGGGTGTGTCGTGTCTGTGTCAGGCCAGAGGGCTCTCAGATCCAAACCCGAGGGGAAGCGTAACGTGGAACTCAACCCCCCCCCCCCCCCCCCCCACACACACACACACACACACACACACACACATTTAACATGGCCACAGGTGAGAAACGCAACACAGAAAGGAAATAAACAGTCAACACCAAAACGAGAAAATAGACATTGTGGGTGCAGATTCATGGAACCACCGCATTCGTGGTCACACATACCTAGACCACATCAGTCTGGGGCCTAGCACCTTGAGACAAGCGCTGTGAAAAGAAGGCGTGAGTCGTACACTACATCACTAGCAGCCAAATAAGCCTTTTTGAATAGTCCTCATCAGGAAAGTCCATAAAAGGAATTCTTAGAAATTCTAATGAGAAGTATGAACCTTCACTATATATATATATAGCAATGTATATAATATAATGGTCATATAATATGGTTATATATACAACCATATTTCCAAACACACTCAAAGTAGATTGGCAGCTGCAGAATGAACCGTCTTGGTGAAACAATGCTGATCCTTAAGAGTTGGTAGATCTGCGTATATGCCCCGGCCCGAGCAGAGGAACCACACCCGCCACCCATGTATACTGAACCATACCCTGCAAGAGGGATGAATCAAACTTTTAGTGAAAAACAGCTCAGCGAGTTGAGCTGGTTCGGATGAGCTTGGTTTCCCGGTCTCTGCCTTTGATCACAGTCATCTGCATAATGCAACAGCCCACGTACGGGGAGAGCAGCCTAGCCGCCTGTGAGGCAGCCAGGCAGTCAGGCAGACAGACAGGCAGCATGCAGGGCTCTTGACAGCTTCATGGTTGGGTCCTAGCCAAGAAAGACTGGCAGCTTCACAGACAACACTGACGATACAGAATTCTGCAAAAGCCTTTTTTATTAAAGTATCTCCTATTAACAGGCTACATAACAAGAACGCACACCTAAAACATAGATTTCTAAACACCGTTTTTAACGGATTAAAAAATTTAATGACTTTATTACTAAGAGCATCATGGCCATAGAGACATTGAACAGCGTCATGTTCCATCTCTGTGATCATGGCACTAAAAAGGCACAGAGATGGAGTATTGAGCTAAGAATTCCAGACACAGCATTGGTCTATTTGCTTCTTACTCTTTCAGCCCAACATGTCCATCTTTCTCAGTAAACCCCAACCGTTTACCACTGGGCAGGCCCAGGTCTACGCTCAGCCTCACCCAGTGTCCCGCCCCGGCTGTCCCCCCGGCGGGCCCTGTGCGGTGACCCGCTCCAGCTGCTCCTGCTAAGCAGCTCGATACGCGCTGTCAGGGCGGGAGCCAGACGGACCGGAGATCACGCCTGTAGCTGACAGTGAACTCCCGTCTGAGCCAAGGAAGGGGGCAGTTAACTCATTATCTATGATCGAATTGGGGAAATGGGAGCAAGATGACAAGCCTACAGTTAGGTAGAGTTCTGGTCTTTTTCTCTCTGTGTCTGTGTGTGTGTGTGTGTGTGTGAGTGTGAGTGTGTGTGTGCCTGAGCATAGAGCGCTATTCATGGTGACACAAATAAAGGGCAGCAGGCAGGCAGCCGGCCTCTGGATACAGGTGGCTGAATGACTGGGCGGGTGTCCCTCTCCTCCATGCTTGCTGTCTAACTGGCTCCACGTACTCCCAATGACCTGGGTCTCCTTCTCTCGCTAAGAACACGCCAACGCCACAAAACGCTAACTCCATCTTCGCCTACCCTACAGTGCTCATTCATTCGCGACAAACACTAACACATTTCTAACATGTCTAAAGAGCACGTTACGCCGACAGTCACCCGATCTCCCGGCCTAGCCAGGCACACAGTGTCGTTTATCTGGCTGTGAAGCAGATCTCCACCCTGGGGTTCCTTACACAACAGCTCGGCACTGATATTCTGACGGTGTGACTGCTTACGCACGATGTGGCACCGGCTGAGGGTGGGAAACGCTTGACAGACCAAAGGCTGGCCGGACACACCCTGACTGGGAGGCTGTTGTTTGAAGAAATCCAAGCGAGTCGTGGTGAGAAGTGGAAGGCCAGCAGTGGCCACACAGAATGAACAGCCATTGTCCCGTCCGACCAAATCCACAGCCGTTTCAGTGCAACGACACCAGCGGCTACGTTTCAGCGCGTAAATAAATAACAGACCTGCTGGTTAAAAATTACATAATCGGCTGATGTGGGACGGTAAATAATAAATAACCCCATGTAAAAATAAGGGGGACGAAAAAAAAAAATACTGTTTCCTGGTCACGATGAGTAATACATTTACTGTTTCCTGGTTGCGGCGCGACAGTCTGGCCTCACGCGGTCACACAACACCTATTCAGCAGCTGCGTGACCACGCCTCCTCTGCCTTGGCAGCCCGAGGCTGTGATCACACCGGGCTTACTTTAGCTCCGCTAATCACCCAGCCCAGGGAGAACGCCAGTAACAGGTTTAATCGAACACGCCCACGAGAACTACCTGCTCGTTTCCCCCAAATCAAATATATTTATATAGCCTGGCCCCTGATTGCGAAACACGAGAGAGGCGTGTGTTACTCCAAACGGACCGCCACGCCGGGAGGCACAAAGGGCTGCTTGGAAAATAAGGACGGAGGCCGTTTTGTTGAGGCGACCAATATGCCAAACTATCTCCTTATGACGTTACGCTGTTAGCAAGCAGCGCGGCCGTTCGCTAGGGCTGCCTTAAAGGGATTAAAACCTCTACCCTGGAGCTTGGCAGACGACCGTTCGCACAAATTAAGGGGCAGCGAGAATGTTTTGCTTGGACGGTAAATCTTCCATAAGTGGCGGGGGGGTTAACATGAAGCCAACATGGTGGCAGTTCCTTTAACAGGGCTGTTCCATACTGGTCGACGCCTGTGTTTACCTCAGGCCACTATCTTGGTAATGAGTTTACATCTAGCAGTGATACAATCAATCCGACGCGAGAAACAGCTAACCGTTGCAGTCTAACGCTAGGCAAAGGTCTAGTCATGCTAAGAGTTCTGGAGAGAGAGAGAGAGAGAGAGAGAGAGAGAGAGAGGGAGAGAGAGAGAGAGAGAGAGAGAGAAAGAGAGAGAAAAAGAGAGAGAAGAGAGAGAGGGAAAACAGCTGAAGGAGCAGCCGCGGACGGTCCCTGAGAAAAAGTGAAACTGAATATTTGCTTTGTTGGCACTTTAGTTCATAGGGAAGGAGGACACAACTGCAGCATTGTGACCGTGAGTCGCTCTGCCTCTCAGTTTGCCGGGCTCCAGGGTAGAGCCGCCCGGCCCCGCATTGTGCCAACGCTGCTCTGTGGGCGAACAGAGACCAAGACGCATTCCCGTCCCCTCTTTTTTTATTTCTTTGGTCTTTTTAATCAGATTGAAGTACAATAGTTGCAGGACCTTTTTATCAGAGAGGCTAAGGTCCATGGGATAATCTCCCCCACAGCTGCCATCCTAGATCCTACAGGCTTCTCTTTTTCTCTCTCTCTCTCTCACACACACACACACACACACACACACACACACACACACACACATTCACATGCTCTCTAGCTCTCTCCCTCACACACACTTGCATACTCTCACACACAATTAAATCCCGACAATGGCACAGATGAACAGTGAACTTGCACGCACTCCCTAGTCCAATTATACCAAAACTGAAGACTCCGCCCTCCAAGCAGCTCTAAGCACCACCATCATCTGGTGGTTTTTATAGATGAAAAGGCTGAGTGTGCCTTTCCGATGACACTGCGCCGCGAAGGGTTGGCATGCGGGCTGATATCTGACTGAGGGAAGAAAACAGAGTGGAAGGCAAGAGGGGGGGGGGAGAGAGAGAGAGATGAAGGGAGCAGGAGGAGGAGGGGTGATAAGTAAGCCACGTGTCTAGGGGTCACGCACAATCCAGCGCGGATCGCAATGATGAATCAAGACTGGATTAGACTACGGTGTGAATTAATCTGCAAGAAGCCTGGCAGGCTATCTGTTCTGGAGGGACGCGTGAGATAAAGCTCCCATCCCAATTTACCAGACTGCCATTGTCGCCGTCGCCGTCCCCCCCCCGACAATGGACTTGGTCCCTTCTGTTTTGCAAAAGCAACGAGACAAAGACTGAAAGTGTGTGATCAGGCCACTGCCACCGAGGGTCCATCGGGCTGCCTGTGGTGGTCACATGCATGGTGGTGGTGGTGGGGCGCTAACTGTCACCGTGACACAGTCTGGTGTTACAGGAGGAGGCTTCAGCCTGCGCATCGACGCTACAGATCACAGCGATAGAGAGACTGAAAACAAGAACAGTCTGTCCTATAAGTACAGCATTTCTCTGTCTGCGTGTGTGTGTGTGCTTGCAGCAGATAAGAAGAGGAGAGGAGGAGAGAGTGGGAGGGAGTGCGCTTGAACGCTTAGTCTGTGTGCTTAAAGTTAAGACCCGTATGCAAGTGTGAATAACGGGACAGAGCAAATAGTTACACTGGACAGAGAGGAATGCCAGGGGGTTTGGTATGTGAACACATTGGGGGCTGTTGTGACCCTGGCAGCAGCACGAGAGATGCAGAGCAGAGCAGGAAGGCAGACAGGGTCTCCCTGAGTTTTACAGAAGATACATACAGGACATCGATGTACAACTCAACATATAGACATAAACTTAAACTCTGGGACTTCTAGCACTAACCCTACCCTAACATCCAACAGCCTAGCGAGTAAAAAGTAGGTTAGGGAGGCGCAGAGAGACGACGATCTCCTCTGCTCCCAGCAGGGGGGACAGCAAACACCAGACTCCTCTTCTGCTACGAGAACCGCTAGAGGACACAGCTGCCTGTAGAT
The DNA here is from genome assembly GCA_026901105.3 of Galaxias olidus. Lineage (NCBI taxonomy): Eukaryota > Metazoa > Chordata > Actinopteri > Galaxiiformes > Galaxiidae > Galaxias > Galaxias olidus. Next base: position 266,333 of record JAPMUY010004681.1, read on the forward strand.
GTAAATTTGTGTGAGCAGGCTGGCATTGACCTAGTCTCATCCCAGCAGGGGCAACGGAGGGAAGAACACAGCCCCAAACGACAGTCTAAACGCGACGAGCGCGTCGAAGAGCACAGAGGTGCTGTCCCACAGCCTGCTCCGTCCCCACTGGGGCCGCCATGGCGAGGCTAAAGCCTGCTCTCTGAGGAGCGGCTCCACTGAGTCACAGCTCCCTGATGGTGCAGATAGGAGGGATCAGCGGAGCCCGGCCTCCATCCAAAAGTTATTTTTAAAACTATAATTACCGACAGGCCGTCTCGACAAAGTCTAGTCATAATCACTTCTGCTTTTCCCGAAAAACCCTGCCATTTTCCAGATCAAAGACAACAAAAAAAAACCTAAAGAGTTGGCTGCAAAAAGATCATGAACAGCATGTTGCCAGGGATGTGCAAATATATTTTCAACTCAAACTCCCTGGGCAGCAAACTGACGCGGGACGGAATCCTCATCTCTTGTGGTCGGCAAACATTGGCACAGATAGCATTTTCATTCCGCTCTCATCTGCTTAATTCTACACGGAATTATCCCCCGTAAACTGGAGTTGCAATGAACTGGAGCCCAGATCGGCTGTGTCTATACAGGCAAGGGGCTGTTGTAAGGCACGGCTGCCGCTTGCACATGACACAGCCATCTGCACACATGGACAGCTGCTCTAGTTGTATGGAATTAGGCGCGGGCTTTGGGCTGGCCAGCGCCGGGGCCAGATACAAACGCCAGCTGCACAGGGCGGAGGGAGGGACGGCCACCAACAACCACCACACTAAACTGCATTCATACGAAAGAGCGACTTATTTAATAAAGTGAGATTATCCAGATGTACAGACAGCTCCTGGTGTGTTGGGATCATTTAAGGTTGGATCAACGATCCCTCTTTTTATTCCTATCTGAAGTAAATTATTTCATGACTAAACTGACAATGTAGGCATGGTAAATATTCTTTATTTTAGGAAAGATAAATGCATATATTCAGGTCTAACAGTTCAATTACTGGCATCGCAGGACCAAAGCAGTGCTGAGGACCGTTTTCTCTGTCTCTCCCCAAGTCACTTTCTGGCAGAGCAGCACAGCTAAAACGGTGTTGAGGAGAAGGAAGAGAGCGAGAGCGAGAGAGAGAGAGAGAGAGAGAGAGAGAGAGAGAGAAAGAGAGAGAGAAAGAGAGTAGAGGACTCTTAATTACAGCTCTGACTCTGACTATAGCTGAGAGAGGGGCGGAAGGAGATAGAGGAAGAGAGAGATGGAGGTAGAGAGAGATAGAGGTAGAGAGAGAGAGAGAGGGATGGAGCGACCAGTTCTAAAGAATAACACTCCTTGTGATCAGTTTAGTAGAACTCCTGAGGGGTAAATAAAAGAATTAGGGCATCTCCCTTTTTCACCACCAGTGCCTGCTACACTTTCTCGACTGAGTGTGTGAAAATGTCCTCCATTTTCCAGCATGTCGGCAATATTCCCTCTGCGTAAACAGGATATCACAGGGAACAGATGGGGGGTTAATGTGTGCAATCGAAAGCAAGGGTTGTCACAATACCAAAATATTCACTACGAAAAGTATCATGATACCAAGAAGTATCACAATACCACTGCAAATAAAGCAGATTTTCCTTCATCACAAAATCACATGTTGCTTATGCAGACTTAAATAGACTTCGTGTGGGGATGGAATGGGCATATCATTTTACTGATTGAATAATGAAAAAGACATACCATACATATTTTGCCAACTTAAGTTTAGGCTTTTGACTCATGGACAGCCAAATATAATTATGTACTACAAAATCTTCCTTTCTGTCACACACGTAAACTTAGCATGTATGTTTAAAATCTACAGAGAATATACATTATCTTTTTCACCCCAGTCAACAAATAGGTAAAGCACATACGACAAGCTAGCGCCCCTTGCTTCCAACTGTATAGGCTCACTCATAAACATGCATGGTAACAGTGCCTATGGCTCAGTAACTGTCATAGCGGGTTAACCACCTTCCACACACGCCATGCTGCTAAGTATTTCGCTATCTACAATCCCTTCTATTGGCGCTATATAAGCCAGAAATATCCGAGTAGCTAAATTTAAAAGACACCATAACTAACCCGTACGCGGCTTAGAACATTGCACCAACAGTTTGACAATAAAAGGCTTTCTCGCAAGTAACCTTTCAACAGATGCAGCTGGCAACCTACATTTGCGCGCGTGCAGTACAGCACCGACCGTAAGCCACCGTTTCTTGCGCAACATGGTCTCATGAGCATTGCAGGACCTTGGTACCGTGGCGCCGGTAAACGGTGCAACCCAATCCGATAGTCTATTCACTGTCACCACTATAGGAACTGCAACTGCTTTTAAACATGATTGTACAGTCTATTTCTGCAGGTGGCATCGCCAGTGTTCGAATAAATACCTCCATTTTTCTATGTTTCTAAGACACTCTTTGACACGGGTCTGGAGAGATTGCGGGAGGAGGACAGGCAGCGGGAGTGAGGAAAAAGGGAGGAACGCCGGGGGAGCGCGTGCGAACCGTGTGTCCGCGGGTGTGGAAGTAAGATAACTAGACAGAGACTGATAGGCATTCAGCGACAACGGCAGGGGTGTTTGTGTCCGGTGGCATTCATCGAGGAGACTTGGGCCGTCCTAATCCCTGCTTTAGCGGGCCGATTTAACCGGCTCCACAGCCTGCCCACGTTGGATTACTGTGTTAAGAGAGCGTGTCAGCACCACAACTGCATCAGCATCTCTCTTCCTCACTTACAAACTTCTGCTGTTCTTTCTACGTGTGCTTCGTCCCCTATGTGTATGTGTGTGCGCCTCGGCGGAGTAGATGTAAGCAATCCATCTCTTTTTAGAGAGTGTGTCCTCCTGGCACAGCTGAGACCCAGCAATTGCAGCATCGGTCCAGTCTCTAGACAGTGGTTAGAGAAGGGGAGGGGAGGGAGGGAGGGGGTCCTGCTAGCATGTAATGGAGACCACAGGATCAGCTGCCGGCAGATCTACGGGGAACATTTCTCATCATCATTCTTTTTTCTCTATTATGACACAGCTCAAAAAAACAGATTAGGATACAACAGAAAATATTGGGAGATAGGAACGGGGAACGGAAAATACACACACAAACACGCACGCACGCACGCACGCACGCACGCACGCACACACACACACACACACACAAACTTCCTTTGAGCCAAGTGCTGCCTGACTAATCAACCAAGCGACTGCAATGCTCCCCCATCTCCACATCGAGTTGACCCAGGGCAGACAGGCAGCATTTACTGCTCCAACAATCTCCAGGCTTCGCTAAAACGCGGTGAGGCAGAGAGAGAGAGCGAGAGCGAGGAACAGAGTCGTGGGAGAGCCAGCGTGTATTGTTGTTGACATTGGGGAGCCAATGCTCCAGGGTCTGTGTGGGTCGGCGGCTTGGTACCGGTCAGGGTCAATCAGTGTCAGACCACTTGGCCTGCTGACGCTTCCCTGCCTCGCACTCAACCTGACTGGAAACATATGCTCCCGACAGGAAAACAAACACACTCGCTCACACGCCACAAACACACGCACGCGCACACACACACACACACACAGACAGAAAGCCCAACGCGCACACAGAAAGCCACACTTTCAAGAAGGAACAGCAGCACACAGTGAAATAACCACAGCCAAGAAGCCATTTTAGTCCATTAGTACGATAAGGCTATTTGCTGTATCGGTGACTTCACCCAGTCCTTCCGATGGGCAGCGGAACCCATGACAGGTTAAGAGGTGGCGTCGTGATGAGCAGGGGGGGGGAAATAGAACGCCCCCCCCCCCCTTTGCATTGCTGGGAACAACCGCACTCACTCCCTTCCTCCTCTTAACTCCCGTCTCACTGGCTCGACGAACAGCAAGTCAGCTAGCAGGCACGCTGCAGTGAGAAAGCTCTTAGGAAAGCTATGGCAAGACTGACTGACTGACTGACTGACTGACTGACTGACTGACACACACGGGCAGAAGCAAACTACGTCACGACACGAGAGCTGAGTTCCAACTTGTGCAAAACTACTTTCGGCTTCTTAGCAGGTTCATGCCGTTGTTGGTCCACATAAAAAGGACACGCACACTGAAATAGAGGTATTTTCAGCCTCTCGCAACCAAACACCAACCTTAATTAGAAAACGCTTGTCGTACAAAAGGAGGTAGGCAAGCAAACATAAACCCGGGGATGGTGTCTTTCACTACAATGGAAACACAACATGCCTCCGGCTATTTGACTGGAACAGACTCGGCTCTATCCCAAACTGCACACTGAGCAGCGCTGTGGTGGGGATTTAATGAGCGTGCTCCACGCCACAGAATTATTACGTTGCCCTTTGAACACATGCACGCACGCACGCACACACACACGTTGACTTCGACTCAAATGAGAATCATTTAAATTGTAATGCAGGGTCGGAAAAACCAAACATAAACCTGGTGTGTTTAGAGCTGGGTTGAACCTGGTGCGGTCCTCTACAATCTGAGATTATAAATCAGACCTGAGTTACAACAGAGAGAAAGTGGATCAGCATAAGAGGAAGGCTCTGGGTTGGCATCGCTCCACCCATCTTCTCTCTATTCTCATGGCTGCTAAATCTACTGGGAGGGGGACGGGGGCACGGTCGATACCTGTGCGAGGGGAAGGAGCATTAATAGGAGATAGGGAAGAGATTAATCAGCGGAGGGCTAAAGGAAAAAGTGAAGGAGTAGCTGGCTCTAAGCTTCAGCGCAACTCCTCTGGGAAACCTGGATCAAGTTACTGCACTAACAGAGGAAAACATCAAGCAACCTCCAAAAAACACACACTGGACCGTACGGGCCGACGTTTGGTGACGAGCAGCAGTGGGGTTAGGTTAGCGTTCAGTGTTCTCATTGTATTCCACTGAGAGTAACATTCATAACTGCCCTAAACAGAGTCTGTCTCGACCTTCCGTTTTCAGGTCCCATGTACTGTATGGTGGGTTTTCTCCCTTGTATTGCAGTAGACAGGAGGGGGGTGGGGGCGGGAGAGGAGGGGTGGTGGTGTTGGGTAAAAAAAGCCAGCTTGCACACGGTGGAGGGAGACAGGAAGTAGCTGGAGGTGGGAGACACAGCAAACAGGAAGTGAGACTGAGCAGAGGTTGGTTGTAGCATGAGGCAGCTTGCATGCAAGTGGCATTGGCCACACTCATAACCCAACCTTATCATGCACGCGCACTTACAGGTTTCTTTCTTTCTCTCTCTCTCTCTCTCTCTCTCTCTCTCTCTCTCTCTCTCTCTCTCTCTCTCTCTCTCTCTCTCTCTCTCTCTCTCTCTCTCTCTCTCTCTCTCTCTCTCTCTCTCTCTCTCTCTCTCTCTCTCTCTCTCTCTCTCTCTCTCTCTCTCTCTCTCTCTCTCTCTCTCTCTCTCTCTCTCTCTCTCTCTCTCTCACACACACACACACACACACACTCACACCTGTTTAAAAGCCTGTTTGGTTCATGGGCTTCGCTCCACTGTAGCCCAACAGAATGCCGCACATTCTTGTCATAGCATGTATTCCAAACAGTTTCTCATCACTGCTTTACAAGATGCTGAGGAGTAGGTAGAGATCAAATGTTCGGCCATGCTGGCGCACTGCACAGTGCTGCACAGACTGTTTGTACGCATTTATCCGACTAAAGTGTGAAAGATAGTCCAGGCTATGTTTAGCTGGCCATAATTATGATCAAGGCTGTTAAAAAAGTGTGTGGGAAATGTCAACTGAGAGGCGCAACTCACCTCTCTTTTTACATTTTGCAATTTTGAAATGCATTCCCATGCAATAAATCGACTACAATGGCGCGTTGTCCCAACACCTGCATCTGGCTACACAACCTATTCCAGGGTGGGGGGGGGGGCAGCTGAAAGGGAAAGGAACGAGGCGAGGCAAGTCTTAGATCATTCTATGCGGCCAGGGGTTCAAAGATCTATTGACGCGAGCCAAGTTTGCCAGCCAGTTGGCTTGTTAATCTTTCTTTATTAAAGCAGGAAATGAGTGCAAGCGGGCAGCCGCTGAGGGCTTTGGGCAGACTGGGCTTTTCCTCCTCAGGCCTTATTCTGCTGCTTTATGGAGGAGAAAGTAGATCACAGGCCGAGGAGCACCTTTCCACACTGACCGCCTGAGATGGGAGCAGGGACACGGGGTTATCAGGGTGACAGAACAGCCTCTGGCGGTCGACGTGCACAACAGGACCCAATGTTAACGTGGCGGGAGCGCTGTGTGAAGGCGTAGAACATGCGGCACAACATGTGAGCGCCGGTGTGACACACGACGCCGACCGGAGAACAACGCCGTGCGTGCAAAAACCCCGCCCCCCCTCGTCAGAGCGCGGCGAGCCGGTGACCCTCGAAGCCTGCTTTATGTGGTCTGCCGTGTGCGATAGAGTGGTTCAGCCAAAGCCAGGTGACTGAAGGTGCACCGACCCCTCACAAATACAATGACGGGGGGGAACAAAGGCAAGGTTTTACGTTTCACAGGACCGCCGCCGCATCCATGTAGGATGTACGCTAGAGTGAGTTGGCCTCACGGTTCATCTACAACAGGGCCCTGTAGGACAGGGAACGATAATGAGGACTCATCCGGCTTGACCGATGACCTGACCCCGCCATGCAGGGCTTATTGCCTTTGGTAAAGACCTCTTACGTATGGGGGCGATGATGACGTGACTTTCGCGCCTCGGTTGCTCCACCACATGGCATCCTTCCAGCACAGTAAATAAACCAAGTTCAGTAGTTCAGTTCAGTCAGTTAACAGTTTTTGTAGCGTGAGATTAGTTATACACTTCAAATTAAGTTTAAATTCTTTAACGAGGCTAATTAAATAACACTCAAGTTTCCTTTAGAAGTAAATGTGTCGGCTGACATCATACAAGCGGACATCTAGAGAACACTATTGTCCTTTTAACTATCAAAAACCTTTTACCTAAATAACCATACTTAACATATTCCTCTTGACAACATGAATAACAGGAAATGACCTGCGTCGTTTTTATGAAATTGGAATGATTTGATATTAACCCGTGGAAGATCAGAAAACAGAAGTTGAGGATTAAGCTTCAAAATGTCTTTAAAAACAGGAAGGTAGCTTGATCTACTTCTCTGCGTGTCATGCACTGTTAAGCAGCAAAGGCATTTAAGCAAAGTACAAAACACTAACACATATATCAATGTTTTTCAAAATCAAATTCCATGCCTACAAATGTGTAGGCCATCTAGCCTATCCTTTGTGACCAATTTACCATAGAAACGATCACTTGTCAATTCTATGTGGCCCAAATGTGATTGTCTGCTTGACTGTGAATGTGCTGGCAAATGAGAGGGCTAAATGTTAGTGTATGACTCAGGGCAGAAAATTAGAGAGAGGACAGTAGGCTTTTCTGGTCAATCAGCTGGCTGAGTCAGTCACAGAGCTATCTGGAATCTGTAGAACACACAGTCGGACAGGGATTCCATTTAAAAAAAAGCTTAAAACAACTTTGGCACAAATTACACTTCGTTAGATTAAAAAGGCACATACTATATACTGGTAATGTGACAGGGGGGGGGCTCTATGACCTCTCACAAACGCACAGATAATCTACCGATAAGTGACAGTCACGTGCGCGTTCTATCCTGTCTTTCTGCTTATAGCAGCTCATTGATGTAGAAGCACTGACCACATACATTGCAAATAGCATTCTCGGTTTCCCTTCTCCATTTAGTCGTACTGAGAATCCTAAGTGCACCCCATAATGAAGCAATAACGGAGCTCAGAAAGTACGAATCATAAGCCAAGGAATCTAGGCTAATAGAAGGATAGAGAGAGAGCGCTTGTCAATTATTCAATTTGACGTGTCAATAATTCAAGATTCGTCGCAATCTAATGAGAAATCAGTGTCAAGAGCCATTAATTCAATATGACTGCTCCAGTCATAATCACACACACCCAACTACCTTTCCCGAAAGAGCTTATAAAATGTCTTAATCTCATAGAGGTCAAATGATGTACTTCCAGATAAAAGTATATGAATGTTGAGTATAATTCGGGGAAAAACAATTTCATCCTTATGCTGTATGTCTTTGGATTACAATACGCTGTCCCCAACTAACTCCCCTCCATGCACCCCATCAATGGCCAGGCTTTGGATAACCGGTTATGTAAAAGGTTATTTTCTAAAAGCAGCGGAAATGAGGGAGGAAATCGCTGTGTGGCATCAGCTGACTCCTGAAGCTCAATGTTACAGGATGAACTGGAAGGATATATCTTCAAGTCATTCAAAGAAATAACAAAACAAAAAAACAAAAAAAACGTTATCGTGATCGTCTTGAACAGTTGTTGACACAACAACCATTTAAATCTGCAGCATCGTTACCGGCTTTGTCATCCATCTCCTCTGCAGCACAACAACAGAACAAATCAGATCAGCTGACGGGCCAATAGCCTACAGTGTGACGGAGAGGGGACAGCTCGTTGTCTGCCTCTTGTTCAGACCATGGACACAGATCTTTTTCATTTTATTTTCAACAATGGCACGAGAGGCTTTACCCACGGCCTTGACACAGTCAGTCTGCGACACACAGGCCACCCATTGTTCCCGACACACACACTCTACTGGAGACACACTCCTGCATGTGAATGGACAGAGGCCTAGGGATGTATGTGCAGCCTAATGCTGCGATACTCTTAGGGGGATGGGATAAAAACAAAAACAAAGCTCTAACACAACCCTGGCCTCCTGTGATAGAGACCTCTTGTCTGAAGACTGGAGCTGCTTAAGCTTAGCATCAGCATGCAGACAGCACTGGAGTGGAGGCACACAGTACTGGGTGCAGATGAAAGAATGCGGTCCTCTTATGTGGCTTTTCAAATAGCACAAGCAACAGGCATGCAAGTGCAAATTTGAGAATTCAGTAAAACAAAAAGGAAAAAAAAGAAGAAAAACAACTCTGAACCCAAAGTTTTTTTCGGAATGTGTCGTTCATAGCGTCATTTAAGGTTTTGACAAGGTAAAATTTTACTAAACTGACAAAAAAACTTTTGCTTTGAGATTTAGGTCAGAACAGAACACAAATAAATCAAGATTATATAATAAAAACAAATAGCACCAGCACTCTGAGAAAGCTGTAATCATCTAAGGACAAGGCTCCCCTACCTTAAGCACTGACTACTGCCAGCGAATTGGAACAAGCCATGCCTTAAGGGACAAACAACCACAGTCTCCGCTCTGCCTGAATCGACAGCGGCCTTCAGACTGTCACAACAAGTAATAGACTTAAAAAGCTCACTCATCAAAGACAGGGGTCTGATATTACACGGTCTGCCTCTGAATCTTATTCTCAAATATTATTTATCTTTTAAGGCTTGATATTTCATAACAGTCTCACTTAAATCCTAAAATAATAACTATAATATTGAGCCAAACAGTCAATTGCTTTAGTTAGTGGCTAACCAAAATAATCTGACTCATGACAAAATGAATAACATGTAAACAAATTAAACACTCTTTGAAATGTAAGAAGATATTAAAAAAGTAAAAGCTGGGCCTAACTAGGCCATGAACTTAAATAGCTTAGTCTTAAGTATTAAGACTTTGAACACTTTTCACAAAACTACTAATTAAATATGGCTATTTCACAAAAACTAACAGCAACTTCGACTAAGACTTAAGGCTATAGATATCAAGCTAACATTGACAAAACAAGTTTTGCTAGTGCGACTGGTAGCCCATAGCTTTGAGTGTGGGCATGGTCAGCCTAAACCTTTGATATGAAAGTTTAGCTCTAATAATAATTAGCCTCAAGTTAATGTCACGGATAAAGAAATCTTGCGGTGACAAAACATGAAGGAGGATGACGCAGCGAACATTGGTCATCTCATGAACGCACAGTACTCCGCCTGTGCCCTCAACACTATGTTAAACATGACACAATGTTGGTGGCCCATGGGCCCTTACAGGGAATAAAAAAACAGAAGATAAAGAGCCAGCGAATGAGAGAGATAGAAGTGAAAGAGGAAGGCGCGTTCTATCCTGTCTTTCAGAAAATTCTCCTGGAGGGGATAACATTTAGACAAGGGGATCAGCAGCAAAAGCACTAAGTGAGGAGCAAGAAAAAGAGAGCAAAGAATATAGAGCATATATGAAAGAAATAAGATGGCAGGGTGGGGGTCCTTACTCAACATTGGGACACATTTGCGTCAACTCAACCCAGCATAAAAGGAGACACAAAACAGCTAACAACGGTTCCACAAAAAGATACATCCCTGCCCATGTACATTTCCTTAGGCTTCATAAGAGTCTAAGGAAAATAACCAAGAATACACATCTTATTTTAAAAAAAATACAAAAAATACCCTTATTTGACACTTGACAGACTGAGCGACCTGAGGCTCACAACGGTCACAAGGGAGACTGAAACTAAAGGGTACTCCTTGTAATCCCAATTCTAATGCAATCAGCAAAAAAAAACTTGCTTATCAGTAGCTTTAAAACATATAGCTGCGCAGAACGCTAGCTGTGCCTCTTCACGTTACAATCTGCAACTATGATTGTAAGTGACTCGCTTCTACTTGTTCTACTGAGAGAACCCCTGGTGCTTCCTGCAACATTAATACCAGCTATTGATAGCCAAACAGCATACAGTGAAAGGCTTATGCTATGTTAATTTCCAGGGACAGAGACCTAAGAGGTTTTATAATAGCTAAGATTTGCTCTTTAGAAAAAAATAAACATTTTAGGAGAAATTATGTCAGCTGTAACCTGCTCATGCTCTGGTAACATGGCTCAGCTTGAGGACAAAGCACAGCTCAATAAGTGTTATTATTTCAAATCAAAAGATTTTGCAACATCAGTAAAAACATATGCCACTTTTATAGCCTACTTTCTGCACATGCCATTTGACTATTTCACAGAAAGGCACCCCTACATTTTTCTGTGATTTAGCAGGCCAAAACTTTTGAACTTGAACTTATTTTATCTAGGGCAGAAACTCTGCATGCTTTTATGGCAGTGGCCGTGGTAGAGGTTTTAATCCAGACAATTGGTTGTGAAAATTATGAGAAATCACTTTTTCTCCTCTGATATGCAAATTTAATAAAAACCTATTATATTTAGCTCCATGTTACCTAAGCTGGCTCTCGCTCTCTCTCTCTCTCTCTCTCTCTCTCTCTCTCTCTCTCTCTCTCTCTCTCTCTCACTCACGCACTCACTCACTCACTCACTCACTCACACACACGCCCCTGGTGAAATAAGGCCTCTTTTCAAAATCCCAGACTGAATTGCTTACGCTGAACTAAAAACCTACATGCAAAAGCCTATTCACACACTGTCCGATAGACTAAAGCTGATGACTCATCAAGCCGACTTACAATCTTTCTAGATAAAGTTAATCTTTTCTACACTCAAGAGAATCCATCTTCCGATTTGACTAGAAACAATCTCTCTCTCACGTACAAACCACACTCATATTTTCCCCATTAAGTGCTGTCGGTAGGCAAGACCTACTTACAAAGTTAGCACTTAGATGGGGGTGGAGGGGGGGCTAGTTAAATGACACTGCTTTAAAGCGATATGCTTTCATGTACATGGTTTCTAAACGCCCATGCAATCAAAATTCATTTCGGTTCCTGGCTAAGGGCAGCATTCCACTGGGCTCTCTGACTCTATTACACGGATCTCGTCTCCGTCTAAGGTGCCCAGACGGGCAGCATGTGGCGATCCAGCCTCAGGCTTGAGCAACTCCGGCAGGTTTTTATATATATATATATATATATATATATATATATATATATATATGTATACTGAAGTGTATCGCGTCGCTGCAGGCATAGAGTTCTGCCATCAAGCTGCTCACCTCGCCCTGGTTCCCTGATTAATATTTATGCCGAGCTCTGCTGGTGCTGCTTGCTGGGGGCTTAGGGGAGGGTGGCGAAGGATCACACAGAGGCCCGGCTAAACACAGGCTTCTGGGATCATGAGAGATGGAATCTGTGGGTGAGGAAGGCACTTAAAAGAACCAATGCTTAAACTAGAATGGATCTCTTCTCTCTTCTGTCCTTATAGTTGCAGGAGTGCCCATAAGATGAACTAATTGTCGACATGAGAAGGGAATGATAGAGCACTGCATGACAATAACAAAGCTCAGAACACTTGTGTGTCCATTATCCAAGCAATGTACCAGTACATGAAGAAAAGAGAAGAAAGTTCTAAAAACCTGAAGGGTGATAACATTTACCTTGTCTTACATTCGGGAAAGGTTTGCATTTAGAATTTAACTACCCACACTTTCATTCAAATTGACTGCAAATCTTTTATAAGCGCACACACACACATAAATACCATCTCATTTGCACACACTACATAGAATCTGCCTAAATCTAAAAATAGAGGAAAAACCCCAATGGCTGCTGTGTGGCTGCAGTGACGTGCAGTACAAACGTGCCCCTTTCTCCGTGTAAGACCCGCTGACGTCGAACAGAGAGCTTATGATGATTACATTTAAATCCCAAAGAGCCCTTGCAGACAGAAATTGTTGCGTGTCCTTTGTAATATCTTGCCATCCCATCATGTTCAGAGAATGACGTACAGTATCTTCAGGCAGTTAAGAAAGAGAAGTGGGGCTTTGAGTAAGCAGGTTACACCTGGGGTTTGGGTGACAAGACACTATAACGTGTTCAGCTAGACAACTTAGGAAACATAAACATATAATATACGCAACCAAGAACATCCTATTTACTTACATTTTCACTCTCTTTACAACAATGGCTTAAAATTGTATTATGTTCACTAAATGGTTTATTTCACCTCTCATGTTACAAAAGAGCATCATATTTACATATCTTGTATTTACGGAGGATATTTACTACATTATATCTACATTTTAAAACCATCAAAACTGCAATTTCTACACTGCCATTAGACAAAAATAACTATCAATATACAGTGGAGCAGGAGAACAAACAAACAATTAAGTCTAAGCCAGACATTAGCTAATTATGCATCGGCAGAGACAAATTTGAGCTTCTCCTTAAAAACTGTCTGACAAATGTGCTGAAACTGTTGAAATATTTACTTATCATTGGGTCTTGATTGATATTGATGACACCCACATTGAATGACCCTAATATTGCAAGGGGTGAGGGCAGACAAATGCCCATGAAGTTGTCCTTTTCCAATTTCTGCTATTCACATATTTTAGGTAGGCATAGTAACAGAAATAAATGGAAAACACACTTTTTCCATGCTTTTAAAACCAATCAAACTCGTATACAAAAATAATATGACACCTGACAAGCAACTATTTACCTTTAGTATTTCCCCACGTTTGAAACTCAGCTCATCCTCAGCAGTGGCTTTAAAATCATATTTGGCAATGGCCTCCATGGTAATGGTAGCTCGTTGACAACTTGCTTAAAGGTGTACGTTTCAAAAAGAATCTCAAAAATATGAAAAATTACACAGATCCAGAATACAGCTGCTTTTCTCCGAGTCTCTCCTCCCTTCTATGACCCGTTCCTGTAGAGATGGGTCCTCACATAAAGGTTACAGTAGTGTACCTGCAAAACAAAAACAATGTGTCAAATGCATTACTACTAATAACTAAGAAAGTTGACACTGTGACAGCTAGTGTTAGTTAATTCGTCCTCTCGGAGATGTTGCTACTTCAGCACTTGCAAGTTGCAACACAGACGTGCACTAGTAACGGCGCAACTGCTTACATACTGTTACAGTACTGATTTAAATGGATAAGTTATGGCTGAATTAGTTAGCAGAAAGCAAGAGGAAGTCAACGCTAAAGCCTTATCAGCAGGATAACCTATGGTTTTGGTAAACAAATTGTGGTAAACAAAAAGCAGCTACACTAGTAGTGATTTGTTTAACTGATGTTATGGAATAAATTAGCACTCTAGAATTTCCAGAAGCAACTTAGTTTGTAAACGTTAATAGTAGCATACAACCTGCACCTAACCTGTGGTTTTAAGCAAGAGTTACTAATGTTCCCAAGACCGAAGAACTGTCCCAGGCATTACACTCAGATACACTGCGCCCCGCCAGCTCAGTACGCTAACTCTGCGCTTGACTGTCCAACCAAGAAAGCCTTGCTTGGTGGGCACGGTATTTAGCTAACCGTTCACACAAAAACATCAGCAAGGCAAAATTATTTGAACAGCTAACATTGTCTACCTCTGTCGCTTGCAGTCAAACTCTCTAACGTTATGTGATTAGCTAAACTTTAAATAGGCTGCCTCTGACAGGCCTAACTAGATATTAAACACATTAGCTTGCCGCAAGCGCTGGCTAAAAATGAGGATAACACATTTTTCATAACTGCTAACGTTGGCTCGACATTTAGCTAACGCATTAGCTTGCAACGATAGCCGCAATAGCTCAGTGTTAGCTAACGTAACGTCGGTGGCTAGCACTGTCGTAGACCGTAGGCAACTTTTATCAATTGGCGTAAGAAAATGTTGGCCAAGCGAAAAAGAAATACTCACCACTCCAGTTCGTATGTTAAGGTGCCAACTGTTTTTTGAACTTAACGTTGTAAACGTGTATAATCCAATCTTTGTTTTTGAAAAGGTAAAATTGACGCCTTGTTTTGCCTAACCCCGAGCTGGTAACTAACGTTAGCTAGCTAGCACAAGCAACCTTGTGTTTCCGCTTCCTCCAAGCTGCCAGATGCTTGGAACGGGGCTGTGTCTGCTCTAACCATTGGAACCTTCCTCCCAATGACTCTCTCTCTCTCTCTCTCTCTCTCTCTCTCTCTCTCTCTCTCTCTCTCTCTCTCTCTCTCTCGCTCTCTCTCTCTCTCTCTCTCTCTCTCTCTCTCTCTCTCTCTCTCTCTCTCTGTGTGTGTGTGTGTGTGTGTGTGTGTGTGTGTGTGTGTGTGTGTGTGAGAGAGAGAGAGATAGCAAATGCGTCTGCTTGGTAGTCTGCAAGCATAGTGTGTGTGTGTGTGTGTGTGTGTGTGTGTGTGTGTGTGTGTGTGTGTGTGTGTGTGTGTTTGTATGTGTTAAACTCGAACCCCCCCCCCCCATTCGCCCTACAAGAATTTTGCCAATTTCAATAGATCTCTACCAAGTGGAGATTTCTGTCTGTCTCTCTCAATGTTTGTGTTTGTTTTGATCAGCGAACGAGACCTACATCAATATGTGCATGTAAGTCAGGGCTATGATCAGCGTGTTTCACACGCATATTGCCACTGTGACAGCCGGCCTAGTGTTTATAGCTGAAGCAAAAGAACGGTGCGACATCTAGTGGATAATCTTTGAAAATGTAAACAGTAGGCTAAACGTTCTCGATGCCGCATCCGTGCTCGTTGCAGATAAACTACAATTAATAGGCCTACAAAAACTCAGTCTAGGCCCACAAAAAACTCCATCTACAGTTGCGTGTTAACTGTTAGAAAGAAGACAGGCAAATGTGATTCATTTATTTGCTTGCACATCACACAAAATGTATGTATTGTTCCATTGAGTAATTGGAAAACTGTTAATCAATGCAACAACATGCCTACCTTAATTCATCTTATTTGAATTATTTAATCACATGAGTTAAAAAGAAAATACTTTTTTTTATTATTCTTGAAGCTTAACGTGTTTATGGGCCGATCAGTGAGTCGAACTGAACGACGCAGTTGGGGTATGATCCTAACTTCTATCATTGAGTGAGTCTTTGGGCAGAAATCTATCGCTCATTCCTCAAACGTCACACTCCGTAGCCTACTTGAAGTCCCTCTCGTGTCCTGTGTGACTCCTACTGTCGTGGTCTGTATTGGGAATTGGACACAATGCAGATCAATGCTCAAGCTATTCATTGATGCTTGGAGCTATGTGAGTAAAGGATTGGCTGGCGGGTTTTGTTTAGCACGGCATTTGGCAATGTTTAATGAGTCAGTAAAAAATGTATTAATTTGACTTCATAGTTCGATTCGATTCGGACACTAAACATATTTGTTCAAAACAATTCTTTTGTTAATTTTTGCACATTATGTATTGAAGTGGAATTGATACAATCTGTGTGGTAAAACCCGGGATCAGCAATAGAGCTATAGACTATACGGCATTATTAGATAAATACATTGACAAGTTGTTGCAGACACTCACTTCACGCAATGGGTATGACTTTCTGCAATCCCGTTTTGCCTTATCTCTGATGGATTGTTATTGATTACTCTTTAACTAGAGAATGAAGGCTCAACTCATATAGTCAATAACGTTTATTAATACAACATATTACAACAATTTAAACAAGCAGAGCCTCAAGTCCCTTTTTTGGATGTCTTAATTTAGCCGTACATGGCATGGGTCCGCCAATTGGATGGAACCAGGGCGACCTTAAAGAGCCATGCGTAATGAGGCTATATCTTTACATGTGAAAATGTCTGGCTGTATCCTGCCTGGGTTCCGAAGCAGTGTATGTGTGTAAACCTCACGAGGTAGCAACACCATTACATGTGACTATGTAAAATGTAAGTAGGCAAGACAGCAAGGACTCCTTTCAAATAATTACCGCAGTTTTGATTTACAGTAGACTTAATTCAATGTTCAAACTTTGCAATGGACTTCGGATATTGGAGTGATAACTCATCGTATTCATCGTTACTTAACGTGTCTGAGGGTACATCAGGTATGTTATATCATTTTGGGTAGTTGGATTATTGACACAATGGCATGCTTGCCGATTCATAAACCACAATAAAATGCAGGATTATGTCTGACGTTTAACTGAAAGAGCTATTTGTCGTTGTACGTTTGGAGTTAAATGTAGGGTTATAAAATTAAGTTAACTTAATGTAACGAAATAATGGAGTGAATGAGATGGAGGCTGGAACTAAAACAATGCTTTAGTTTTTTTGTTCGTGATATTGCAAAAAAAAAATTTGGGGATGTACTGGTCAACTGAACATGAGTTCTTAACATTTGGAGTTCTTAACTTTTTTTTTGCTTGAAAAAGCTCTATTCAATTAGGTAAATCAATAGCGTTGTCAATAGAATTTCGACAAAAGGATGTTACATATTTATTTGAAGAGATGATCAGTAATCAGTGTGATTTTTTAAATCTTGGCCCACTCTGTAACCTGTGGAATGCTGAATTCTAATTAAATGTAGGGGCATTTATAATTATGTACATTAGATTCACTTATCTTATCTACCTGACTTGTGTTTTTTTACCTTCTCTTGTTGAAAGAACCAAAAGGCAATGTAAATAATATTTATATTTGTCATTTTTTCTAGAACCTGAGATTCCTTACGACAACACACTCATGCCTAGCCTCTATGGAGTCATTTGCTTCTTTGGGATCATAGGCAACTGTATTGTCATCTACACCATTGTGAAGAAGACCAAGTTCCATGTCCAGCAAACAGTGCCTGACATTTTTATCTTTAGCCTGTCTATTGCGGACCTACTTTTCCTCTTGGGGATGCCCTTCCTGATCCACCAGCTCCTAGGCAACGGCTCCTGGTGTTTTGGCGGGACCATGTGCACTGTCATCACAGCCCTGGACTCAAACAGCCAAATAGTCAGCACTTACATCCTGACTGTTATGACACTGGACCGTTACCTAGCCACCGTCCACCCTATCCGCTTTAATCACGTGCGAACCCCCCACATGGCCGCGGCAGCAGTGGGACTGGTGTGGCTACTGTCTTTGGTCTCCATCACCCCAGTATGGATGTACGCTGGCCTCATGCCCCTCAGGGATGGTTCAGTAGGCTGTGCCCTCCTGCTGCCCAACCCTGCCTCAGACACCTACTGGTTCACCCTTTACCAGTTTGTATTGGCCTTTGCCCTGCCTTTGGTGGTCATCTGCGTGGTCTTCTTTAGGATCCTTCAAAACATGTCAGCCACGGTGGCTCCCCTGCCCCAGCGTAGCCTGAGACTGCGTACGCGCAGGGTGACCCGAATGGCAGTGGCTATCTGCCTGGCCTTCTTTATCTGCTGGGCACCCTACTACATCCTTCAACTGGCTCACCTGGGGGTCCAGAGGCCCAGCTTTGCTTTCCTCTACGCCTACAATATCGCCATCAGCATGGGCTACGCCAACAGCTGCATAAACCCATTCCTCTACATAGTGCTGAGCAAGACATTCAAGAGGCGGTTCATCGTGGCTTTCAGGCCCGCCCCCAGGGTGCTCAGAGTGGACCTGGCCATGGGCGATGTGAGTCTGAGGCTGGCTCCAGACTGTTCTCAGTCTGCTAGGAAACCGCTGAACAACATTGTCCCGGTCACTGTGGCTGTGCCCTGAGGAAGGTGTAACGGACCCAGCAGGTCTCAATCAGCACCATCTACCACTCGATAACTATTGGCCATCATGTTCCAAAGATGAATAATAAGAACTTTTCAATCTGTATTGTGGCTCACATATAAGCTTTTGCACATCTTCAAAAAATATATTGGGGTACCTGTTTATATATATACGTACGGCAGGTATTATGGAATGTACTGTAATCACACTTGCTTCTTGATAACAGAGAAATGAATTACTAATCATAACAGAGGTGATTGCACTGCATAAACACATTTGTTCCCCGACCATGGAGTCTGCTGACATGATAATAATAATTGTCTTTGGCAGATGACAATTGCTCACCCTGATTATGTTGCTCATTATGTTCTTTGTCATTTTAGCGGCTGTGACCATTTCTAAATGTTCACTGTTCAAAGTGTCAAAGGTATGTGATCACTGCCTTTGATTAATCAGGTGTGTGCGTGTTTTAATAGAATACTGGTCATGGTTCATAGGAATATTGAAACCCTTAAAAGGTTTTCACAGTGGCCTTTACCACACTTTATTACCTTGAATTATGGATAAAAAATAAACCTCCAACTACTGCCTAATTACAAATTACTTTCTGTAACTGTACATGCAATAGTTCATGTTTATGTTTCACTGAACATCTATTAATGATCAGAGGGAAATCTAGTGGTCGTGTCAATGTTATTTGTAGTGTAAGGCTAAACCCTGTTCCCTGTTGTGATGGTGCATGATTTGACGTTTTATGCTATCTATAATAGTGGATCTGTGCAATGTGTTCTTGATCAGTTTTGATGTATGGTATAATATTGATCAAGGAAAGGGTTTGCCAGTTGTATTTTTTTATTCTCTGTATTAAACGACTATATTGTTCTGTAAGAATCCCTGTGTTTGGGATTTCTTGCACTTTGTGAGCAAATGGGTTTTGTAGAGAAATGCGTTTTGTTTGTTGAAAGTTTTCTCTGCAGTATCTCTGTGAAATATTCTGGTGAGGAGAGTGCAATTACATCTAAATGGATGAACCATTTAATGCAATCAATACATGGCCTGCGTCGTCTTAAACTGATCTATGATTAAAGTTATTTGTGTGACTCTTTAGAGCACCTTTTAACTTGCTTGAGTTGCCAGTCAAACAATGTGCAACAGACCGCGTTGTTCGTTATTCACTTACTGTAACAATTTGCAGGTGTATATTAGTGTGTGACTATAAAGTGTATCAAAGGTAGACCAATAAAGGTACAGCCCATATTGCAGATGCACTGTGAGTGAGAGATAGAGAACTGTGTGCAGTTGGTTTGAAACAGTATTAAATGAAGTTATTGTGGATGTTGGAGGAGGAGGGGGTGGGGGTGGCCTTGTAATTCATTTCGTGACAGGACTAAGCCATCATCGATATGTGACGAAAGCATTCATGGTGTGATAAATATTTGTGTTGTATGGAGACCTGAAGCACAATTGTCTATGCTGTTGATTCAGGTTGACATGTTTCTTGCTTCTTCTGTCACTCCTCAGCCTATGTACACAATGCAGAGCTACATCCACTTGAAGAAGCAGTAAGCTGGAGGTGGCAAGGTACATACAAAAATTCCTAATTTGTGACAACAGAAAACGTGGTTGGGAGAAACTGCAGCTATGATCTATGATCATCTTTAGCAGAAGAATCATGTAGTATTATAGACATATTCAAACCATAACGTAACTGTTATTCCCATCAGGGTTTTCCGTTATTTGCAGCCATTTTGTAGTAAGAATTTACCAAATAATTTAGATTAGCATTTTACCAAGTGTAAGCAGAGCCTATGTAACGAAGGCATCTGCTTATGTGTCCAGGCATCATGGTTACCACCTGTCTTTCTGGGTATTTCTGCATTATATTCTACCCAATACACTTCCCGGTCATTGTCTTTCCTTGAATGTTGACTTTTTGGATTTGAGAACAAAGGCATGTTCAAAAAAAAGGAACACATGGACAGTAAATCCAATAGGATTGAGTGCTTAGATGAATTTCATTACAACGTGATCTCATCGATGCATCAAAACACAAACACACTCACTCAATCACGCACAAACAGAAATTCATAGAAAGATTATTTTCTACATTTTTCCTTTCGTAAGTATACCAATCTTCAAAAAGTAAGATTGTGGAAAAAGCATCACACCTACACCAAAGGCCCACTCTTTGCTTCAAAATATTTCTCTTTGCATTTTTACAGTCAATTTGATTGATTTGCTCATAAAAATACAGTATATGCTTCCCAGGAATAGATAGATTTTAATTTGAACTTCAATTGCGCATGTTTATTGCATTCAGCAGTTTTCCATTCCCCAAACAATGGGACACCTTCAAGTGACAAACAAGATAGAAGTTCACAGATTGTTGTAGGCACTATTTTTTGTAAGTCGCTTGGGATAAAAGTGTCTGCTAAATGAATGTAATGTAATGTAATAAGAAGACGGAACTGCTCACAAATACATCTATTAATAATAATCTAAGACACGTTCACTTGATTAAAAATATAGGTTATTAGATAGGTAAGCATCTGTAACAAAATGTTTGATGTTTGATTTCCAAAACAGCCTTGATTCCTCTAATTGTCTGAATTATATCGTCTGCAGACACGTTTAAGGCCTTTAGACGTTAAGCAAATTATGTATTCAAAATTAGGGTCACAGACATGACATTCAAAATTAAAACTACACTTACCAATACTTATATAAAATATAGATTTCCATATCTATGCTGCTGATAAGCAGCCTTGAGAAGATGTGCATTAAGAGTCCATTTCTTTACGACCTAAGTGGTTTCAAGCATTGCATATAAAAAGAATGGTACTTTTTAAATCAATTGCAGCATACAGCTAAAACGGCTATTCTTGGTTCATAGTGAGTTCAAGGAGATACTACAGTGTAGCAGGCTGGTTCTTACGAAAACCTTGTTTTGTCTTTCTTTCCTATGTCCAGTGTGTGCAGCATCATGGATATGTTCCTTTAGATGTCTTTCCTTTGGACATTAAACATCCTCTTCCTCTCAGGGGCATGACTGGAAGAAGTCTCCACCTGTTATCAACAAAACTATTTAGTGGAACTCATATTTCAAGTTACACATATGCAGACATTTTGCAGACCTACACTGTATGTCAACACATAGGGTTGAGGAATGGACTGTTTAGTTTGCCATGTACCCTTCGCTGGAATACATTTAATTAGCCTCCATTGGTGCATAGACCATAGTTCTATCTATGCCCAAGAGTACTTATTACTTAATTGTAATCATATAATTATGCACTTCTGGATTACTCTCCCATAATGCACCGATGCCCACATCTATATCATTCTGTGTGTAATTTGGACGCAGGCTACATGTTAGAAGTTCTATTAAATACATTGCAAATGTACACCAGGCCCCTAGCTTTGACTCCTTTGTTCTGGAAAAATTCCATCCCATGCTAAACAGACATAAATTATTTCCTGTCCCTGAGAGCACATGTAAGGCTTGTATTCCTTAGGGTATGAGGGATTGCATGGGGCATGTGTTGGTTGTGACACCAGGTAGAGGTAGAATGCTGCTTCTTATAATTTAGATAAGACACAGCACCAGTCAGGAACGGTTCCTTTCAGAAGGAAAGACAAAACAAATTTCACACTTTCGGTGAATCTATTATAGACCAGAATATGTCTGCAAAACAAAACTTTGATAAGACGCAGGACAAAAGAAAATTCCCTTTAGCCTACTAAGGATGTTCAACCATGTAAATTCCAATGCACACAACTACTGTGAATATGTTGTCACTAATGAAATAAGAGATCACCCACACAGACCATGTGATAGACCATGATTAAATGGTCAATCATTGTGAGACGCTGGTGAAAAAGTCCAGCCTAATCTCTGACAGTCAACCATGGCTTCTGTTATCTGGAACATATAAGTAATGCCTTTCACAAGAGCTTCTTCTATCATTACTGTTGCTGTGTGCCACAATAACTGTAGGCCACCAGTCAGAATGCCACTTATGTTGTATTTTTGTTCCTCTAAACTTTGGACGCAACATGGAGGAAGTGGAGGAGGAAAGTGGAAAGCTCCTCAGTGAAGACCAAGAACATGCCATTATATGATTGGTCATTGCTGACAATGCAATAAAACAGGGACAAAATTGAGACCAGAATTGTAGCAGACAACCTTTTATTTCACAATTTGGAGAGCATCAGCCT
This sequence comes from Galaxias olidus, assembly GCA_026901105.3. Lineage (NCBI taxonomy): Eukaryota > Metazoa > Chordata > Actinopteri > Galaxiiformes > Galaxiidae > Galaxias > Galaxias olidus. The sequence continues at coordinate 288,813 of JAPMUY010004681.1, forward strand.
GACTACCATTACTTGGACTGACCAAACGTGCTCGAATGAAAGTGTTGTACACAGTTCCTTTTGAAAGGAACAGGACAAAAACATGTACACATACTGTGTTTCATTTCTTTCAGAGAACCATGAAGTTGGAAGCTAATCAGACCCCACCTCAAATCACTAATGTAGACGAGGCAGGCATAAACTCGGCCAAAACACGTTGGCAGGGACAAAATGTAATCGGGAAAAGGACCACCACGCTGATGTGCCAGGTCAGGGAGAAGCACATAATACAAAGTGTTCTGCAATCTCGAGGGCTGGATTGGTCCTGCAGAAATGCCAGATTGGTCCCTAAAATACAGAGCGCTTTCTTTTGTTTTTAGATTACCTCTACCAACAACTGGCGCCAGGAGCAGAGAGGAAACCAGGTGGGAGGTACCATGTATGGGGTCATTATTGTAGCCAAACTATTTGCAAATGCGTGTGGAGAGTTGTGTATCTGTATCTCAATCCGTGCGTGCGTAATCAGGTTTGTAAGTGTAAAAAAATATATCCGTCTGTATTCAGATTTGCAAGTGTATTGAGAGTTGTATGTGTAGACAAATCTGTGAATGCGTGCATAAATCTGTAAATGTGTAGACAAATCTGTAAATACGTACGTGGATATCAATGGCTAAAAGTCTCAAGTATTTTGCTGCAAGAGCTGAAAATACAGACAAGCATAAATTACAATTTACGCGGGCCTCTCAATTGGATGTGTATTTACACGTGACTTTTGCTACACTTCTGCCGTTGCAGAGATCTGCATTCTCGAGATCTGTGCGTGTGTAGCGATGTCTGGGTCGAGATTCGTCTGTGTGACAGAGATCCGTCCGTGTTGCGATTCGTCTGTGTGTCGATGTTCGTAGGTGTGTCTCAGTAGAAAAGTATGAAACCTGAACGATATGCTAATGGTCGATTGTTTTGCAATTTGTTGCAATATTTCTAGTGAAGTCAACGTTTTAAGTTATTGCTCTCGAACGCAGTATTAATTTAGCTAAGTTAAGGTAACGTTATCCTTGGGCTACTAATGAAAGTGAAAACCGTTTAATCTCCAACTATCTTGCTTTCCTTACTTTTTAATAAGTGAGCAAGAGAAATTTGATAGACAAATACTAAAGAAATTGTCGAAGAGTTGTGAGGGGCACAACTGGCCATTATGGAAGCCCATAAGGGACTTTATTCAAATGAAAATGTAAACTTGAAAATGCAAATGCAATTCCACAATAGAATTATCACTTTCAACATTCGTATGTGTTATTTGAGACAAAATGTAAGTGAAAATGCAATCATCCCATTTGCATTTGCATTTTCAAAGGCTCCAATGGGCATTCTGTGTCAATATTAAAATTCAAATGCAAAAGCTGTTGACATTACATTTTCATAGTCCTGCCCCGCCATACTGCGGACAATATTCAAATGTTAATTCAAACTTTAAAATTAAAATGCAATATTAAAAATGTATTATCATTTTCCATTTGTGCAAGCATTATTTATGTCACAATTAAAATTAAAATGCAGTTGTTAAACAATATGAAAATGAAAAGGAAATCGCATTTGCCATTGCATTTTCAAAGACTTCAACTTCAGTACTACGCTGTGCAGTGGACAATATTCAAATGCAATACCCGAATCAGCGCTAGGAGTCTATTGCATTTGCATTTTCAAGTCACCACGCTCTCTTTGGGCCAGAACATGAAAATTCAAATGCAATCTGTCAGTCCTCTCATCCCATTCGAGCATATATGGATGATATGACAATATTGACGACAACTGCTCCGTGTACTAAAAGATTGCTAAGCAAACTTAATGAAAAGCTTAAATGGGCTATAATGAAAGTAAAACCAAGCAAATCCAGAAGCATATCAGTTGTTTAGGGAAAATTGTGCAACAAACTTTTCTTAATTGATGAGGATCCAATTCCAACTGTGATCAAAAAACCTGTCAAACGTTTCGGAAAATGGTACAATGCTACCCTTAAAGACTCGGAGCAGGTGGAGGAATTAAGGATATAACTGAACAGAGGCCAAGAGAACATTGAGAAGTCAGGGTTGCCAGGAAAGCTAAAACTATGGTGCCTACAGTTTGGACTTCTACCCCGGCTCATGTGGCCATTGACAGTGTATGATGTACCCATCACTAAAGTTGATATTTAAGTGCACTAAAGCAAGATTAGAAATGACACTTACGATATCCCGAGATAATATAGTTAGAAAAGCGGTACCCACATTAGCAACAGGACGGAAATGGAATCCAAAAGAGGCAGTACTGCAAGCAAAAGCAGCCCTTAAACATAAGGAAATAGAAGGACAAGTACAACATGGACGAGGAGGATTTGGACCTGGTACAAGTAAACCGAGATGGTCAAAAGCAACCCCTTTGGAACAACGCAAATTAGTGATAGAACAGATACGTAAGCGAGAGGAAGCAGTAAGAAGCGCTAAAACTGTCCCACAAGCCAAACAGGGGTGATGGATGAACTAGGAAAGTGTAGAGCAGAGGAAAATTACCTAGAAGGACTTGTGGGGAATGGAATCCACAAGAATTAGCTTCATTGTTAGGGCAACCTATGACGTTCTGCTAACACCGACAAATCTCAGCCAGTGGGTAGGTGAGGATCCAACTTGCCCCCTCTGTGGCAGTACGGCTTATCTCAAACACATAATGGCTGGGTCCAAGACGAGCCTTACTCAACGAAGATACACTGGCTGTGGCTGAAAAGGAAGGATCCTGTATGGGCACAAAAGTAAAGAACATCATGCTGAAAAACCAAGAAGTGGTTTAATATCAGGACAAAGGTATAAAAGGTAAGTCTTTCCTGCAGAGCGTCATTTATCAAGCCTGCTGGAACAGAGTAGGGAAAGATTATCTTCTTTTCAGGTGGTAAGTATCCCTGCAGAGTTGGCGGAAAGTGCCTGCAGGCATAGAGAATAGGGATATCTGTAGAGCGTCATAAATTAAGCCTGCGGTAACAGAGTAGGGAAAGATTATCTTCTTTTCAGGTGGTAAGTATCCCTGCAGAGTTGGCATTGAAAGCCTGCAGGAATAGGAATTAGGGTATAGGGGTATCTCTCAGTTTAATAAACGACTTTTTATTTATTTTTTAATATCTGGCCATGCCAAGAGCGGATATAGAGGGGGGGGGGGGTGGCTCTGAGACGTCATTGCTCACCGTTAAGCCTTGTGGAGGTGTCATTGGCTCAAATGAACGAAACATCTGGGATAGAGGGTGCCCACTTGAAAACCCCAATGCCATATCTGCTCTCAACCCAAGTCCATTCTAAAATATTGTCTTTTGAAGTGCTCATCTTGGAATATGGCATAATGGATATTATAACATCCTATCCTGTGTATATTGAAATTACATCAAATCAAAGTTTAAAATTCTGGCGGATAAAATGTGCCGGTCAATCAATCCGTGGTTACCTTACGCTGTATTGTAGCACCCAGTATAAGCAATGGATTAATTGATATTTCATATTGCGTATGAATGTATGGCAGTTTAGGGCTTCCATATGAATGCAATAACTAATTTGAAAGTTGTGTTTGAGAATGGAATACCCATTACTAATGGAATTAGTTAGAATATCAAAGAGCAAATAACTTGGGAGCGAAACAGCAACACCAGATACAATTAACCCTCAGAACCCCACAGCTCGCGGGTGGGATGGAAAGGTCATGTTGTTTTAAAAAATTTGCGAAAAATAAACCATCTATCATATCCATAAATTTCAAAAACCGAATTTTTTGGGGGAATTTCCATTTTTCCAGCGTCCATAAACTCATCATGTGAGCAGAACGCTTCAGTCAGAAAATATAACCGAAATTAAGCTTAAAATTGTGATATTTTATAATAATCAATGTATTCAACATGTCTCGTAAAAAAATTCTAGATAAAAGAACCCTTTGCGTGATCGACATTCTGTAAAAACAGCCAAATTCTGCACTTCTCTGCGCAACCGGGAAGCCTTGAATGACTCGGCTGAGACCAACAGTGACGTAACCAAAAATCCCCAAAGCTTTGACTGTGTAGCAGAGAGGGGAGGGGCAGAGAGCTAACACGGAGAAAGTTTTAGTAACAGCCAAAACTTGTTTACAGCTAAAGTAATAAAATAAATACAGTATGGCACGGAAATATTCGACCGAAAATTCCTTTGAAAGTGATATTGAAGAGTACTCGGCTCCAGATAGCTTTTCGAGCGGGTCAGAGGAAGATTTTGTCGAGGGCAGAGATCCACGCGAAGACAAGTGAGTAGCCTATATATTATTATGCCGTATCTCAACAATAGGTCTCTACGTTATATTTATACACATTATAAATTGTATTTAATTTCTATTTTATGTTTCAATATTAGAAATGTTATAAAGTTATATTTTTTTTTTTTTGAGACAACGAAGACAAAACAGGACCCTCCACTTCAGGCGGACAGCCATGTTGTGGTACACCATCACCCCCTATACCGGTGGTCACAGCTGAATGTGGACGTGGTGCGAGCTTGCCATCACCAACTGCAGGACTTGGACTTGCAGACTTTGATGCCGAATGGCAGACAGAGGACCAAGCCGATGCATTGCCTGAGCCCCTCCCATTCTTTTGCCCTGCTCGGACCCCTGGAGTGCAAGGGTTTGGGATAGTGGACTGCCCCAAGCCTTCAGAGCTTTTCAAAACATTTTTTGATGACAACACTGTCAAAACAATATGTGACAACACAAACAAACAGGCCAAAAAGAACATTGCTAAAGGAAAAAAACATATTTAGACACTTTATCGACATTGCCGCCACAAACGCCTTCATCATCCACAAAGAACTATGTCAGGGGAAACAGAAAAAACCCATGATTCATTTGAAGTTCATGGAGACCCTCTCTGCTGAACTTTGTGGCTGTTTGTTGGACCACACACCATCATCCAGACCATCCACACCTGCCTCATCATCCAGACCATCCACACCTGCCCCACAGACCTGCATCCCTGTGGCTATAAACCCAGATGCGGGCCACTCAAAAAAGCCACAGCAGGAAGGATTTCCTGTGTACAATGAAAGAAAAAAACTGCATGGATGTACAGAAACTGTCATGTGCCACTGTGCCTGATTTTGGACAGGAACTGCTTCAGAGACTGGCATGATTTAGCAACTTAAAATCACTCTCTGTAGTTGTGAAGTTGTGTTTTGAGAACTGTATATAGTTAAAAAAAAATCGCCTAGTTTGTTCTTTGGAAAAATGTTAATAGTTATATATTTATAGCATGTGGAGCCCATTCCCTTTTTTTCTATGTTGGCAACACTTGTGAGCACTTGAAACACTGTTGTATATAGAGATTCCATGTTTGTTCAATTTTTTAAAAAGAAATTATCAAAGAAAATCAACTTACGTTTTTAATTTTTTCATGACTTATGACATGATAACTGTCACGAAATAATTTATTTTAGTTCTCAGTTCTTCAAGCCATGATTGTGCAGTTTCCATAGAGGTGCATCACTTGCAGGTGCAGTCAAAAATGAGCCCACAGTGAGTAAAAATGTGACAGCAGTAAAAAACGCCCAGAAATGGCTTGGGGTCCAGATTGCAGCCTCTGCAAATGTAACGACTAACGTAAGCCTATATTCTATAGCCTAGTTTAAGATGTAGCGTAGTTCAAAGCTTATTTACCGGCTCATGTGACATTATTATAAACGCGTTGATTGGATGTTACACGTCGAAGTGCACTTTCGGAGTCAGAAATTTCTACTGAGACAGACGAAACGCTACACGGACGGATCTCTCTCACACAGACAAATCTCGACAGACAAATCGCTACACACGCACAGATCTCGGGAATGCAGATCTCTGCCACGGCAGAAGTGTAGCAAAAGTCACTTGTAAATACACATCCAATTGAGAGGCCAGCGTGAGTTGTAATTTATGCTAGTCTGTATTTTAAGTTCTTGCAGCAAAATACTTAGACTTTTATCCATTCATTTCCACGTACGTATTTACAGATTTGTCTACACATTTACAGATCTATGCACGCATTCACAGATTTGTCTACGCATATACAACTGTCAATACATTTGTAAATCTGAATACAGACGGATATTTTTTATACACTCACAAACCTGATTACGCATGCACGGATTGAGATACAGATACACAACTCTCCACACGCATTTGCAAATAGTTTTGCTGCAATAATAACCGTGAAGACTGAAAATCTGTGATTGCGTGAGAAAACGTAGCATTCAACCATTCACATGCGATCTCAATGGGTTTGCCAGCCCATCCAAGAATCAAAGTTTTTTTTTTTCTTTCTGTGCCTTTTTTTTCTCTCCTGTAATTGTGTATTTTATTTTGACACATTTGGAACCAAAGGTGGTGTACGTTGGATTTTCTGTTGATTACTAACAGAAATTCCATGTTGCTAATAAAGCTTTTACTGCAGCAACTTTTTTTTTCTCCGTACATTCTGTAAACTAAAGATGACTCATTCACTTTTAGATAGTGTGCTGCCAAAACATGCAAACATTCGACACTCAACCAATAACATTTATTAGTTGACAATATAAGGAAACTGAACTATAAAAAACAACGTATTTCATATTATTAGTCTATTGTATGCAGGTAATGAAAAATTTAAAGTAGTACCATCAACTGTTAGTATTCAGAAAATCATTGTGCTATGATTTACTATATGTTCCTTTTGAATAGAAAACGTGCTAGTGTTTAGACATAATGATTTGATATTGAGTAGGGTTTGCGGTTTTTCAATAGCTAGTGTATGTACAGAAAGTTCTTTTGCATTTTGAAATGTAGAGTTAGTTGGTATTTAATTAACAAAATATGGTTTGGAGCAGCAACATTTCTATTTGGCTAATTGTGCGATATAGGGTTGTTGCTCTGCTAAGAGTTGAGAGAGAGAGAGAATTATCTTAAGTATAGCTAAACACGAGCAATCGTTAAAAAAACTGTAAGATAAAGTTTATTTTGAGTCAAGTTGAGCATTGGACTAGCAAGTGACCATGCACTAAAATTAGTATAGACGATTTTCTTGATGTGTTCATCTGGTAACTAAAGACGATAAAAATCATTGTTAAGACCTGTGCCACCACGTCAACTGAGTAGGGGCTGTAAACTAACTTGATGAAAGATATACAGAAACCTGGCCTACATCAAAACTGATAAGACTTTTTCTTACATTTCTGGTACTATCGTTATTCTAAATATTATTATAAACTATTTTTCTCATCCCAAAGTCATGAGATACATTTCTCCCTTGCAATGAAAGAGCTTTGCTTTTATAAATAGAGCTGTTTGGCATAAAATGTCTACAGCTTGTCTGCTTTTGTCATTATACTTTCAGGTCTATGTTGAAATGGGTTTATTTTCTAAAATGTCAAATGCATGTGATAATTTAGCTAGCTAATGAGCACCAAAGTAACCCTAAAGTTCAAGCAGTCACTGGGAGGGCAAGGTCATGGGTCTGAAGTTTAACCTACAGTATTTGTGTATAGATGACACTGCCAGGTAGGTTTAATATATATTATTCACAGTGACTAATGAAAGTAAACTTTGATTGACAATCCTTTCAGAATAAGCTAATTAAACTACCATACACAATTGTCCTTCCTATTACATGGATAATTACAGACTTCCAGAACGAAGCCTGCAATGGTTATACAAAATAACATAAAGGGTTTATATTGCTATTTGTTCCATGTGTAAAGATCAAAGCTGTCTGAACAAAGCAAACAAAATATGAGATTTCAGTAACATTTTTCATTTGTATTGGTTTTGTACAAATGTATTTATTCACCAGTCAGTTGTTTTAGGCAATAATATTTACTACATGAGAAAACAAGAGACATACATTTATTTAAGTCAATGTGCTTTTACATTAAAAACCAATGGAAATATACATGACAAAAACAAATGGTTGTTAGCAGCCATTCAACAGTGCATGTAGAGAAAAATAGTATTTTGTTTTTTAATTTGGCATTTAATTTTCTGCAAAGGCAAATCATTGTCATAAAATGTGTGAATATATTTCTAAACCAATATCTGATATGATTAACCAAACGTATTAGGATATTGCTTTGTAAAATACATACAATTACAAAAATACAGTGATAATATTCTAGCAATATATTTTTTAAATCCAACCAATTCTGCATAGATTTAGTCACAAACAAAACATAATCAGTGTTAATACGAAAAAGTGAGTGGGGTTGAATAGGATGTTCTTCAGATAACAGCCCTCTGTTTTGTTGTCCTAGAGATTGGAAAACTAGAGGTCCTGGCTTTAATGGGTGTTATTAGCCAGCATGAAGAAAGAATTGGACACAACCTGGTTCCAGTGTAAACTAAAGCAATTCCTCTGAAGGTGTATAGAGGCACTTCACAACTGAACTAGACACAATTACGTCCAGGTTGCAGTTACACAAGCAGTTGCTGTGATGACAATTATTACGCTTAATTGTCATAGGCTATATAGCTAAAAATAGTTTTCAGTACAAACCAAGTACTGAACGATAGCGCACAGCTTTTTATACCCATCAAACTGACACAGTAAATTACCTCTGACCAGTGTCTGACCTGTTAGTGGATTACTAATCAGTCGTGGTAGGGAAAAGAATCCCATCCACACTTGAACCCTTTTGCTACTTCCATGCTGGCAGAATTACCGTCGACTACTTTCAGACACTTTCTTAGTTTGATCAAGGCCGAGCAAGGAGATGGTCCGCGTTGCTTCCTCTTCAGAAGGAGAGGGATCAAAAGCAGGACTCTGGGACGGTTCTCTGCCTGCCGAGGGAGGTGGTGCTATAACGTGCCCGCTGCAGGGTGGCGTAGCTGGGCTTGTCAGACACCAGGCTGCGGTGGGCAGGGGGTGCCAGCAGCCCACTCCTCTGCAGGGAGGCACACCTGCGCAGGCTCAGGTCCTGCTTGGCCTGGATGTTGGAGGAGCTGTGGGCGCGCTTGATGTCCACGCCACAGTGATTTGCGCCCTTGCCGTTTACAAGCTGCGGTGCCTTGCCGTTTCGGACGTCACCTTTAGGGGCGCCGTTGGCCCTCTTGTCCTCGGGAACGCCTACGCCGTTGTTCAAAGTCCCGTTGGAAAGGGAGAGCTTTGCAGAGCTGCCGTCGGCCATTTTGACCGCTCTGCCGTTACTGTTCGCCCGCCTCTCTGGTTCCTTTGTGGGCGTTCTCTGGACGTCTTTCTTCAGGAAGCCAGGCCTGAGAAAAGACAAGAGGCTCTCTTGGCTCCTGCCCTCCTCCCCCTTCAGTCTATTCCTGTCCTCTGGCTGCATGGTGGTCTGCAAAGAGTCCCTCTGGCTCCTGGAGCTCAGTCCAGCCAGGGCCTTGGCCCTCTTCAGTGTAGAGTCCCTGCTAGGGGGGGCGCTGTGGCTGACGTGAGCCCCACACATAACGCTTCTTTGGGGGAGGAGGTCCAGAGTCCTACCGTGGTCCTGCCTGGTCCTCTTGGAGGAGGAGGTGGACCTCCGGCCCAGAGAGCCGTCCTGTCTGATCTTACCAGTGCTGCCACTGACCCCCAGGGTGAGACTTCGCTCCACGGCCAATCTTCGCTGGCCCTCCGGGATCTTGGGGGAGTCACAGCTGTCCGAGCTGGGCCTCTCCGTGCAGCTCAGGCTGCTACCACTAGGGGAGCTGCCCGGGTCCCTCTGCCCGGCCTCGCTCACTCTCCCTTGGGCTTTGCCCTGCGGTGGTGTGGCCACCAGGGTGACGATCGGGTCTTTGGTGCAGCGTGGTCGGCGGCCCGACTCCAGGTACTCCACCAGCTCGCCTGTTCTTGGGGTGGAGGACTTGGAGCGGTCTTTGGTGCCAAAGGACCAGCGCAGAGGCAACACTTTGCTCAAGGGGTCTCTGGTCTTGTTCGGGGACCTCATACTCACGCTCCTAGCTTGGCTCCCCCGCACAATAGACGTGCTCTCAGGCCCATCTGGAAGGAGCAGAAATGCAATTAAGCTCATGAAAGTGTGCCTACAGGTTAAGGAAGCTCATTACAATTCATCAATAAATTCACATAACGTATTCACAGACTCATATGTAGTGATGGAATTACAACATCAATATTCCAACAAAGGTAACCAATATTAACCCCCAATCATAAGGTTTATGTTAACTGAAAAATATGTTCCAAAACCTATTAAGAATTTTAATGGGTAATATATTCATTAAAGTAAATCCAATAAGACTTTTCCAATTGGCACTGTAAGAACTTGTTGCATGATAAATATACAATTTGAAGTTTCAATTTGAATTACAAGTCAAAAAATCCTAATGGTATCTTATTGTTCAGAGTATAAAGTAAACTCCAACTGTTTATTAAGTATAAAAACAACAGAATATAACTGAATAAAGCTGTTTTCAAATGCTCCATGTGCTCTCCAAGCTAAGGCTCTAACAACAGGGAACATATTCTTTCTGGTGGCCTCTCACAGGTGTCTGCTTTGGGGGTTTCATCCTTGAAGACAGGCAAGTCGGGGGACTCTGGGGCGAGTGGGGGTCCTGGGGGGGCAGAGACGGACCCTCCAGAGCCCAGGCTGCTGCTCTTACTCTCCCTGGTTCGTCTGACCAGCCAGTGGTCTGAGGTGGAGGAGCTGGTGGAGCCTGTTGATGGTAAAGAGAGAGAGAGTAGGACGAGTGGCTTTGAACCACAGTTCCACCTGAAATGTGCCAACGTAGCACTCTGCACAAGATCGTTGTGCTGTGGGTACTCTGCAGCACGGATATACAAATGTAGGACCTGACCTCTTTTCTTGTGTTTGATGTGGAAAAAGAACATTCTAATCAGATGCTCAAAGAAAAAAAACATTAAGCTTTGCTGAAAGGCTCAATAGTTTTTTTTTTACGGATGTACTATTCCATTTTTGTACTGATGGAGCGCTTGAAGTACTGCGACATAAATTAATAAATCTCTCGAAATGGGACTCCCTGCTGTCAGAGAACAAACCTTTCAGAGCTCATCCACTCAATAATCCTAAAACCAATTTTCATCAGACAACGACGATTCAGCCATTATAGCCAGAGACATCGATCAATTAACCACCAACCAATAAAGCAGTAAAAATAACACTTTCCACGCGGTGAAAATAAAACACTGCAGGGCAAACAGGGTCCTCTATGGTTTAAACCATGCGCAGAGTACCAGACAATTACCCAATATAGCCCTATTATTCAAAGAGGTATCCCCAAAAACTCTAACGTTGGAGAGGAGCACATAGTTTCTTTTTCCAATCATACAACCTCCTCTCCTAACCCCATTGTATAGTTGAAACACTTGTGATGGAGCTCTCACAACGACTGTGTTAGAAAAAAGCAGTCGTCCATCCCTGACACGGTGTCACTCACCCCTTAGGGAGGAGCTGGCCGACCAGGGGGGGATGGTGTGGCGTCTCTGGTAGAAGAGGATGTAGGCCCCCCGCGTGCACACTTCCCCCTCGGGCACGGCCTCCGCGCTGCTGTCGTCATAGCTGTACCACTGGCCGTCCACGGAGTTCCTGCAGAACGCTGCCGAGGTGGGAGTACAGGGAAGCAGAGTTAAAAAAAACAAAAACATGGATTCCAAACAACCTCAGGGAAAGAAAAAGAAGAGAGGAAAAACGCCTCAGTGCTCTGCATGGGGTTTCTGATCGGGTGGTGGTGCTGCGGGTGGTCTGCTGACCTGTGTAGTGTCCGCCGTGCATGCCTCCGTGGTGGTTGCACACCGCATACAGGTCGTACAGGAAGTCCGGCGGGGGTTGCCTCCGGGCGGGTTGGAGCTGGACGGCGGCGGGGGAGGAGGAGGAGGAGCTGGGGCCGGGGTTCGGGCGGCCGTGGTTCCTCTTCACCATGTGGGGCGCCATGTCCAGCCCCGCCAGGGGGAAGCGCACCAACGTGGTCAGCTTGTTCCGCCGCTCGCCCACCTGGCAGAAGCGCTTGAGGTGGAGGATGAGGATGTCGGGCAGCGTCCACAGGCTCATCTTCACCATGCCCTGCTGCATCTGCTTGCAGTGGGGGCACTTCCATGCGTCGTCCGGGGCCAGCTGACAGGAGACAGACAGAAAGACAAAGAGATTAAGACAGGATAGAAACACTGATAAGACAGATGGGACAAATGTAGATGTAGAAAGCAGAGAGGGGGTTCATTCTGACTGACACAGGAACGTGTGTCGAACAAACCTATTCCTATTAACACCTGTGTATATTGATTTAGTAAACCAACTCCCAACCCAAGGTTTACCAACACACAACCCCAGGTTAAAATCACCCAACTTCAACCTTGTCGAGTTCAAGCCTCAAATTCTCAGACCCATGATCACTCCTTGACATTTTTATAATCCTCTGGGGGCATTACACTCCAATACTCTTAAATGATTCACCACAAATATAATTTCATATATGTGACCAAGGACGGTCTCCTTCCGATATGTCTTGCGGCGGGCTAACGAGCGTTGATCTGGCGAGGGGCCGAACACGTAGCTCCTCAATCAGACCCAACCAGAGGGGGGGCCACAGAAGCACGGATGTGACAGAGCCTACACCGGCTACATCAGGAACAACTGGAAGCCGAGTGGTTGCCGGGGCAACTGCCGCAGCAAGTCCATTTATCCCTTTCAGTACCATTAGGAGGAAGGGGCCAATGAGATCTAGATAAAGGATTCTGAGAGAATAATAAGACTGATGTTCTGCTAAGGCCATTCAGCGAAACCATACAGATAGGAAGAGTCCAGAGACCTTTGTTGTTATAATGAACTGACTTGAATGGACAGAATACCCCCACCATGAGGTGCTATGTGTCTGTATGTACAGAATACAGATGAAGGTAATTTTACAGGTAGGCCCTTAACGATTTCCTCGGACAAAGTCAGTCAGCTAGGATGAACAGGGGTTATAGGAGTCACTCGAAGCTCCTCTACTTATTGGCTCTCCGACAACACAAACAATAGCTGTGAGATAAGTTACTCTCTCTTACCGGGAAATAAATAAATAAATAAGCGAGTGACCTTGGAGGTGTCAAAAGGAGATGGGAATGTGTGAACAAAACAAACAACATTGTAAATACAGGTAACATACTAATAATGTTCTTTCTATAAGTCTGTCACGTGGTTTGGTAGCTTACATTAAACGTCTAGCACTGCTTATACAAATAACACATATCGCATGGGGACTTATTATAGGAAAGAGCTAACGTTAATGAGAAACAGATAAGATGCGCAGGAGAGAGGAAGCAGCATGAACACGTTGGCTACCTGTTCCTCTTTGGTGTAGAACTGGAAGCACTCGTCCAGGGTGCAGCTGTGCTGCTGGACGTGCTGCTGCTGCTGCCCGCGCACGCTCTCCGCGTCCTTCACCACCTCCTCCTGGATGTTCCCAAACAGGCTGCGCAAACACAGGCACCACCACGGCTTTGAAAACACACGCCGCGCATGCAATTCTTTCCTTTTGTTTTTCCCGCTCTCAAACCATGAAAATACATGTGTATGAAAAAAAAGGTTTCCAACATGAACATCGTTTGTAAGGAGTGTTAGTGAGGTGAATGGACCAGTGGGTAGAGCGTGATGAGATATAATACTAATAATTCATTTTATTTATATAGCACTTCTCTTACACCCAAAGATGCTTCACAACATTTACATAGATAACATGACAAAATTAAACACTTAAACATAAACAGGGAGAACAAACAGAGAGCAACAACAGTTCAAACTATATAACAAAAGGACAGCATGTCAATAGAAGGATAGGACCGGGTAGGCTAGGGTGAAATGATTTTAAGGTGGTTTTGAAAGATTGATAGAGAGTTGGAATTGCGAATTAGAGGAGGGAGAGACGGATATGACTGACCAGTCCTTGACTCTGTGCTCCCACTCCACGATGAGCTTCACATGCGGCGGTCCCCCTGAGCCACAAAGCTTCAGGGCTCTGAAAGACAGTCAGGGTGAAAGATAATTAGTTTTAGACACTATCAATAACTTCCACCCGTTGTCTATTTGTTAAGCAAAAAAGTAAAAAAGAAAAAAAGGGCATCATTTGCATTTATTTTAGTAACCGATTGTATGAATTAAGCCTTTGGCTGCGTGATTAGCGTGCCAGACCCATTCACTGTGGATCGAGACTCTCAACGAGCGCCACCGTTTCATGGCGACTTGTGTTTTGTTCAACCACTAGGTGTCCCTAAGACTCAAGGACTGAGCTAAATCTACCGACATACTACCACATCTTATTCGGTGAAATATGCGCTGAAGGATGCTTCAGGTGCAACTACAGATCAGTGAGGCTTTACGGCTCGGCTACAGGAACTACTTGGACACGATTTGTGTCTGTACATAAACAGCAGCGAATCAAAATTATATATTTATAACACAAGCTCCAAAAAGACGGACAAATAGTTAACCTCTTGTAGTAACACAAGCAATGTTGAGCTGTGAAAAATTTCTGTTCCGTTGAAACAGTAAATGTTCTTTTTCCAGATTGCTCGAATGACTACCTGTGATATAATTTGATGCTAGTCAAACTGAGTTCAGTGCCACACATTTCTCTAACCGCAACATCAGAGCTAAAAGTTCAAGTACTGACATCACATTGGTTTCATGGAAACAGATTTACATTAGTACTTCTGCAAAGAAGGAATAAACAAATAAGCCTCTCCTTACAAACTCATGGTAAACAAAACACACTTAGTTTTTGCAAACTGGTTCTTTTAAAAGAACGCTTCATATATACAAAGTGCAAAGCATTAGCCGCTCACTCACGGAAACAAACTTATCAGTATAGCTATGAATCTTACAGTAATGTAAAGACATGAAAACACAGTGAGCCTGCTTTAAGAAGCCCCGAGTACTTTCATTAATCTTCCCCCTGCTTGTGGAGAAACACTTTCATAGGATTCATGTGACACAAGAGAGAGCCCCCCCCCCCCCTCGTCAGAACCTCCATTGGCGTAGGACGAGAATGCGGTTTTGACCCTGGGCGATACAACAAGGGTACACAAAGGTCTTTCTCTAAAGACCTGCAGGGAACGCCGAGTGCAGGTAGAGCCTCTCACCTGTCCACGGCTGGGTGGTAGAGCGGCCGTCCGTCCTGGGGAGAGAGGAAGCTGTAGGAGGCCGAGCCGCCCACCACGCGGATCCTGAAGAGCACTCTGGAATTCTGAAAGGACAAAGAGAACCACGGCCGTTGTGTTAGTCACATCAATGTACAGCTGTACCGTAAAATTGAACAGAACACAGAAGAAACACGCTACGGTTGTAAGTGCCTCAAGGAAACGTAATAGGAGATGAATACCAATGAAAAAGGTTTTATGGACAGAAATAAGGAATAGGACACAATTGAAATGTGTCCATTTGACAGAATGCCACAAGAGGAAGATCTGCAGTTTGCAGATGTGTGGGATTTAATAGTTTCCAGATACATCTTTTAAAGCAAAAAGCCTCTACATATTTCTGGCAGCCTTCTTCTCTGTAAGAAAATGTAGAGTACACAAGCCTCAGGCGGATTTTTCTTCAAATGAATCTCACTTCAGATTATTTTTATGAGTAAGATAATTTTCAGTTGATTTGCAAGTGGGCCCCTATCCTCCGAAGGTAATATAAAATGTAATATATTTAGACTGGATTCAGATTTTTATTTTGCCCAGAGAAACCTAATAAAATAGATGAGATTCACTTTTTCTATGCATGCTGCGTTTTTCTCGATTACATCTAGACATTTACAATGAGCTGTGGGTGGGGGATGGGGGGGGGGGGCAGCTCTCCTTTGAAATATGTTTAAATTACTGAGAGATCTGTAAGGACTGAAGGTGCTTTCCCAAAAAAAAAAAAAAAAAAAAAAAAAAAAAAAAAAAAACGTCCCAGAAAAGAAATTGGTTTCCTCTCCTTCAAACAAAACAGTCTGTTTATGTTGGCTGGGCTCGAGAATAAACAACAACACAACCTCCCGGGAAGACAGCCGGAAACAAAAGAGGATGGTTTTAAAAATCCCATGGAGGCGGATACAACACCACAGAAATGCAACACCCCCTACGCGTTACCACAGAGACGTCCCATCAAGTTGCTAATGAATTATTTTAACGCATGGGGGAACAGAACAATCGGTAATAATTAATGACACCGGTAGAACTGTCCAGGCAAACATATGCACTGTTCATTTCCTCCTGAAGGGGGCAGCATTTCCTCAAACTACTCTCCTCCTATACCTGGCTGGCAGTGGGTCTTGGTGCACTAAGGTAAAACGCTTTCTATTGGTTCCTGCCTGGGTCTGGTGTGTGTCTGGCTTCTCCGGCCAAGAATCACATTACAGTGTAAATGACGTCGGTAGCCACAAGCCTCAGTCTTTCATACTGCCACCTACAACAGGCTCTCGACTGTTAAAAAGGCCCAGAGTGAAACAAAAAAAAGACAGTCAAGAACATGAATTAAGCCGGAGGGGAACCGATTGTGCTTTAGCCATGACCCCTGACCAGACCTGATACTGTCCACTAAAAATACAAAACCCCTCCGTCAGGGAACAAACAGATCTCACACAAAGGGGGATCAGTGGGGTTGAATGACCATAGACGGGCATGCAGAAGACTCCGTCTATATTTGTCTTCCATCTGAGACGGCGATCGCTGGGAACGTCAAGTGCTCCTCCGGCGACAAGCGGCTGAGACTGCACTTTGGACAGCGCTAGGCGTCTCCAGAAGGGATCTCTTTAAAAGAATCAGACGTACCGTTCTCAGGGCCCCCCGACGGGAGCCTTGTGTGGGGGCCAGGTCCTCCTGCTCTCTCACCCTTTGGAGCGTTCAACGTCAACACCACATGGTTGCGCGCACCGCGGGGCAGCTGACTGACTGCTCCGTGCCGTCACCAGAGGACATTATCCTGTCCACAAGCGTTTGAAGTCAATTTCACAGGGGGCGGGGGACCAAATGAGAGACGACCTGAGAGTTTGTTCCCTTTTCATTTTGAGCTTCGTTTTAAAGACATCTTTCGAGTCTTGACGAGGAGGTGCGTGTACCTGCAAAGACCACCTATGCAGTAAAATGCGTTTGTGTAAACACGCGCAATCCAACCGGTGTGACATATGCAAGCTGGCAAGTGTGTCAAAATAACACAGCGTGAAAGACACACATAGTCAGGGGACGTTTTCAATCGGGACATGAATGTGTGAATCCACACCAAACACTAAAGTGAGTTTGCGTGTACGCGAGAGACCGAGCGAGAGGAAAAGTGAACACCCAAATTTGGTGCAGGCACCGAGCAATGTCACCCCTGTCAAAAAATGATTGCTGAGTAGAAAAACGAGTTAAAAAGCGGGGAGCCAAAACAGCCCCTAAAGACACAAGGTGTATGCTCATCTTCATTTCAGCAAGGCCAAAACGGCACGTATTCAAAGGAGGAACTGTGACTGAAGATGTGTGTAGGTGTAGAACTGTGCACAGTAATACACTATTGTCATATCATATGTCAAACTCAATTTCCCATACCACATTTCCCAACAGCTAATTCCTTCTGTATCCAATCTCAAAGTGGATCTAATTGTTTCTGTGTCCGCCCCATGATGAAAACGTGAGTGTGTGCACTGTAATGATATAAAGCAATGAGTAGCATCTTGGCCAAGGAAGTGTGGGTTCTTCACTAATTATACCAACCCACACAAACAAAAAGACACACACACACACACACACACACACACACACACACACACACACACACACACACACACACACACACAATTAGATACGGTTAAAAATCCACTTTGGAAGGAAATGATTGATGCCATAAACTACAGCGACTGGCTGGGAGGAGAGACAGACCACTACACAAACATCCAATTTGAACATCGCTCGCGTCAAGGCCGGGGCAGGCGCCAGCACACTCCTTAAACTGATTATATAAACTGGGGCTGTAATTAAATGGACCAATGGACGAGGCGAGAAGGGGACAAGGAAAATCCAATAGAGACAATTACTGAGAGCTTTACACTTTTTAACTGTTCTCGACCGCTCAGCGTTCTGTTCCTCTCCGTTCCGTAACTCATTCATTCTATGGGTGCCCTAGAATGCTGCAGAATACCTAGCGAGTTGACTTCTTCGCTTGGTTTACATTTACAACAGCAACAGAGACACAGGGACAATTTCCCTTTAGGTGTATGTAGTGTAGCAGCCAGTAGTGTAGCAGTCAGTCAGTCAGTTAGCCACAGTCAGCCAGTCAAGCAGTCAGTCAACCAGTCAGCCAGCCGGCACGCCCCACAGAGGGAGACACTAATTGGAAAGCTGTGTGATTACATGATTAACAGCATGCTACGCTGAACTGAACAGCAATCACAGTATAAATACACACACACATACACACACACACACACACACACACACACATACACAAACATGCAGCAGGGGCAAACAAACTAAGAGAGAAAAACGGGCTCGTTGGCTCCAGCGAGGTAAATAATTGATTTGACAGCGCCTCACAGCTGGAGTGCGTCTAAGCAGAGTGTGTTTGTGTCATTAAGTTCCGTGTTCAGCTGCGGCCACAACAGCGACAGCCACGAAGCGAAACAAGCTAACTGGCTTCCTCATTAGCTACCGCGGGGCATGCGAGACTGACAACCAGGCTGACCCCACCCGCCTAAACCCAATCAGGCCCGGTTAGCAGGCGCGCCGTGCTACAGCCCCTCACCGCAATATAAATGCAAATATCCTAATGCATATTTAGGTATGGGTATTCAAGAAATATTGTACAGTTTAAACACTGCCTGCCTAGGCCAATAACAAGGGGAGCTGATCATGCAAAGATCTTTGGGAGCTACCAAACGTTCAACCATAGGATTGAATCAAATATAATGTTAACGGATGAATGAATGTGATAGAAGACTGGAGAAAGAGCACAATAAGTCATATTTTGGCCCAGGACAACAACAGTCTTAAACAGATAGTGAGGATTATAATGCTGTGGAAGCACACAGGCTTTTAATGCACACCGGCGATCATCGCATGGCGCCAGTCCCTTTAAGGTCAAAGGTCAACAGTGTGATTATATATGCATTGGTCAGTACCTGTGCCTGGGCTCCGTTGATCATCAGGTAGTAGAGCTTGCTGAGGATGCTCTGCTGCAGCTGGTCCCAGGAAATAGACCGGTCCTCCCTCATAAGGAACGGGGGGCCGAACCTTAGGGGGAGGGCAGACAGAGTTGGTATCGAACCCTGAAACGGACACAGGCTAACTTGTGTAGGCAGGGACTCACCTGACAAAACAGGTAAAACATGTGGTGCTTCAGTACGGAGGGAGAAACTGGCAACATGTGTAAACTTGAGAAGAGCCCATGAATTGTAGCGTCCCTAAATAGTTGACACTTCACCCCGTCTGAAGGACCTGAATGAACAGATAACCACTACAAGCGGGGCCTGATCTGCAAACCGCATGGTTTATAATCAGCTCGGGAGGCTATTTCCCGCATCGTTATGCCTGATGAGAATTGCCCGGCCCACCTAATCACCATTACACCAGGGCCTTCATTACAGCACATCTATATAAAGACACTGGGAGGTAATGGGAAATTATAATAGGAGAGGAGAGCAAGGGGCCCTCCATCTGGAATGAAAGATCACATGATGCATCCATTAAAACTACCAAAGCTCAGATCGAGGACAGGTCTCAGTCTTGTGCTTCAAATGTAGTAGCGTGAGCACGCGCACGCACGCACGCACGCACGCACGCACGCACACACACACACACACACACACAGAGGTGAACGCCAGGACACTTAATTCAAGATGAGTCATGGGGTTCATTACATGGAATATCACACATTCATCACTGAGGTTGTTTATCTGGACTATGTTACTTTTTCTGATGTAGGACTCTGCTACCTGTACTTTACTCTTAAATGAAAACAACTTCAATCTAAATAATCAATGGATTTATTTTTTCCCTCGCAGAGTTAAAAGAAAGCTTGGGGAAACTGACAGGAGTACTGAGGCATGATGAGGTGGAAGCCAATCGTCAGCTGTGATGAAGACCGTGGGTCGGACACACGACAGGGATATTTCCCCCATTAGATCATGGACATCATGGAGACGACGCCGGTGGTACATTAAGTTGGATGATCACAAACACTCATCACAGTAGCCATTAATGTCACTGGCCTCCATTCCACATACTGTGCAAGTCTCGGAGCTTTAATTTCCGACCCACATTATTACAGGGTTGCTATGAGCGACGACTGCAGCTAAAAATTAAAATAAAAAGGGGGGGGTTGACAAAAAAAAAAACTAGCACGTCTGACCGGCAACAAGGGTGGGCACGGCGGAGAGGACAGGGACTTTGTTGATATTAAACCATTAGTTATACTGGAGCAGTTAATGCGCAAGAGACAAAACAATCATTTTTTAAATTTCTCAGCCAAACTGACTTGGGATGGCATGGCATGGGACGTTTTAATTTCCTGTTTTCTTGGGCATCTAAAAACACCAATTGTTCCCTCCAGAAGTTGGTCCACTAAAACCGCCAGCCCCTAACCCCTGTTGAAGCCTCTCTCTCCACTGCAGACATGTCTAACGTCTCCTCTCCCTACCCTGTGAAAGCTGTGGAGCCTAGATATACGTAGGTAAGAGTGCAAGCCAAGATAGGAGGAACGTGTCAAACGGGCTTATGGTCGTGTCCGTGTTCTTCTCTACGAGATTCTCCATGCGGTGTTTGTGCTGCCCCCGCAGGCCCCGTCACGGCGGCAGGCTGGGCAGAGGGTAGCCCCTTTCTTTCCCTCCGGAGCCCTCCTCGGTGTAAAACAACGACCGCAGCAAGTGGGAGAACAGCTCGTCCGGTGTGTGTGTGTGTGTGTGTGTGTGTGTGTGGGGGGGGGGGGGGGGGGGGGGAGCTTTCAGTATGGATTTAAGGCTAGAGGATGTTGAGATGATCACCACTCCGCCGGTTTGAATTGGAGATCATCCATCCAGAACACAGGCAGCTGTGTGGACACAGGAGCCAAAGTAGCCCGGCGGCATGGTGCAACGAGAGCAGGGGAGGGAGACGAGTACATCTGGGGAGTTGAACTGGGAGGCAGATAACTCACATTCTGTAGTGAGGCAAGGAACGCAACAACCAGCCTGGTGAACACTGATGTCTTGCCTCCTTTTCTACTTTTTCGTTTGAGAGTGGTGAAAGAGGATGCAAAAAAAGAAATGAGGTAGAGACTGCATGTCTTAACTGAACTGCTAAAAATCCAAGCATGGCCCACGTGCTTTTAATAGAACACTGCCCCTGGAAGAGGTTGATGGGATAATTTTAGAACAACAGCAAATAACAAAAAGTTATTTTGATCCAAGAAACTTCTTGGAAAAGAAATAAGTCCAATGCACCCCCCCCCCCCCCCCCCCCCCCCTCCAAACCACCACCACCAAGAAAAAGAAAAGAAGAAAGAAAAAGAAAACAGGGAAAGAATCTCGCACGGAACACTATTATCTGCCTGTGAATTCCCATCGATGTGCATTTCATCTTCCGCCGGCCTTCTGACTGAACGGAAGTAATACTCGGCATCAATCCAAGCCATGGTTTACAGGCTTATCCTGAACTGCAGCGAGCATCAATGTTTAAGATCACAAAGAATATAAAGTATTTGATCCAAGTCAGACAGCCTTTTTTTTTACATATATATTAAACTTAACTGTATTGCTTGTCCCTCAGGCTTTCTTCCTACTTTGAAGCTAAAGGCATGCTGTGTACAGAGAGGATATGTATTTGACGGACAGCTCTCTACCGCCCTTGCAACAAACAGATGGAGTAAACACTGTCTGAGCACTCGATGGGATGGCATTCCTGTTCCAGAGAAACGGCCAATACACGCAGGCCAAACGGCTCCAAAACCTATTGGCAGAATCTTCCGCACAACTCTCTGGAATTAATTTTTCATGACCTGGTGTGTGGGGAAGAGCGTACCAAAGTGAGGTGAAATTTCCCTGCAAATCACAATGACACTGGGAAAACCCGGCAATGGATGAGCTCGAGGCAAGTGTGACGACCCAACTCAAGTGACACTTTCTTTCTTTTAAAACAGATTTCCAAAAATAAGACATTGCTTCCGAGGATAGATCCGCGTGAGACGTGCGAACGTGAGTCAGAACAACTCTTAACATGTTAATAATTAGCCAGGAAGCGTCATCCTCTCCCTGCTGGCTCCGCAGTCACCAAAAAAATTAAATAAAAACTGCTACGAAAATTGAAATGGAAAAGAAATTTCACACTGTGCTGACTTGGAGGAATGCAACTGTGAAGTAACCCCCTCCCGCCCCACACACACACACCCCCTCGAGAGAAAGAAAAGAGAGAGGCAGAGATGAAAAACCGTCTGTGTGTGTGTCTCTAATGTAATTTTCTCTACATAAAGCAGCCCCCTTCATTCTTCACCTGGTGAGCTCGAGACAGGGGAACGGGTTTATCACCAGCGTGGAGAGACCGGCGAGACGGACCCCCCCCCCCCCCCCCCCCACCTCCCCCAGCCCACCACCAGCCCTCCAGAACGGGATTGAATTCCGTCTCGGGGGCGTCTACTAAGCGAGTATTGATCTCCCAAATCTGTCAGGGCACCGGGCGACTGATGGATCGCTCCATCAAGTCACATGTCAAACTCAGCAGAGCCCCTTTTTCTCTGTCTGAACCCTGTCTCTTTGGGGAGACGGGAGGAAAAAGTTCAGAGGCTGGGGATATCAAAACTTCACACGAGACAGGAACCTTTGAAACGAAAGGGCGACAGAGCCACATATTTCCTTCATGGAAAACATGAGGATGAGGAATGCAGCTGTCATTGAAAATATGTATTTAAATCAATAGCAGGGTATGACAGTATGATTGTTCCTTCTTAGTTATCATATTTCTCTTATTACAATTGTTTTATTTATTTGTCTTTTATTCCATCCTTGTTTGTTTTAGCTTGTTTTATGAAAAGCATATTGAATTGCCAATGTGTATAAAATGTGCTATACAAACACATTTGATTCGCTGTTTTGCGTGAATGAACCGCACTAAAGCCCACTTTCTCGCAGTCGATTCACTAGTACACTAGCCAACACAGCTGAAACAGCGACAGTTCAACGCTGACCCACCACGCTCTCAACTCGACTGTCACCAGTGTATTTGACAGGCCACGCGTGAGCGTATGTGCATAAGACTTTTTTTCATGGGCACAGTATGTTTTCCCAAGACAAATATCCTCTGGGGAAATGCAATCAGATCCAAACTAAAGGGAGAGCCCTGGATGGTGGTCCCGGCCCCTCACCTCACAGCCTGCTGGGCGGTGCCCGCGGCGTTACACACCAGCAGCAGGATCTTCACCGGGGCTCCCTGGTTGAGGAACTCCGACGACAGCGTCCCCGAGGGCAGTAACCTTTGACCCTCGGGCCCCGAGGAGTACGGCGAGGACGGCAGGCTGTGGTGATACCCTGTCGAGAGAAGAGAAAAAGAGAGGGATTCAAAAGAGAAGATAATACAAGAGCAAAAGGGCGAGAGGCGGGCGGAGGAGAGATAAGACTAAAAAAAAGTAAGGGTTAGGACACGAGTGATAGGAAAGATGAGCCATGGAAGATTTGTAAGAAGTGCCGAGGAGCACAAAGTTAAATGTAAAAAGTGGTGAGATGGCAGCTTCTATTTGAGGAAGAAAAGGACGAGGAGTCGGAGGGGGGATCCAGAAGGGAGAACAGATGGGGGGGGGGGGGGGGGGGGGGGGGCTGGCTGCGGACTCTCCCAGCAGGAGGTCTTATCTGCTGCTGTTTCTCTTCCACCGCCCTATCCTAGTGGGGTGCCAGCACAGTCGCACGTCTCACTGCACTGCTTCGCCATGTCTCTCTCACTTACTCACTCACTCACTCTCACTTTCTCTTTTGCACTCTCTCTCTCTCGTTCTCTCTCATCTCACCCGCTGTCTCTGTCTCTCTCACTTGCCTTTTCTCTCTCCCTCGCTCTCTCTCGCCCTCTTTCATCCCTCTTTCTCTGTCTCTTTCTCTCTCTTGCTCTCTCTCTCTCTCTCTCTCTCTCTCTCTCTCTCTCTCTCTCTCTCTCTCTCTCTCTCTAAAAAAAAACTGTGGTCTGACAGACAACCTTTTGGGAAGCGGTTGTGATTGTGACGTGCCTGTGTCGGCCCCTCGACTGTGCCGGCTGATAAATGACCTGCTAAATTAGGCCTGCAGACAGACACAGCTGAGGGGCGGGGTGTTGATTGGGCCTGGCTGGGTTGTTCCCCAAACCCCCCCCTCCCCCCCCAAAAAAACCCCCAGAGCGTTTCATTAAACACCGCTGTTTACCCCTGCTGCACCATTCATCACCGCCGACAGCGAACGTCACACTCCGGTGCCCACGCAGACCTCCATAGTCTGTGGGCAAATATCAGGCTATTTGCATGCCGGGCTGTGTAACGTATTCACAACTCAGGTCTGGTGGCACGGAGAAGGGGCAGAGAGGATATATCGGTCTGAATACAGTAGGAAGTTCAAAGGTCAAGAAACCCCATTTTAGACCAATCAGAAACCTCCTTTGTGTTGACATGGTAGCGCGGAGCCCGACACAGTAACAGCCTTCTGACCGGTGGGCAGGGGCAGGAATACAATGAACGGCTGCGTCTGTGCCGGACTATTCACTTATTGATGTTCCCCTAGTCAGTGATCAAACTCGTCTAAATCACGCAATTGTCATTTACTACGTGCACTGAACTCTGGGCGCTGTGTGAATCATTTTAAAGGGAACGCTCCGAGTCGTTAATGAGTTGTGCAACATGTTCATGATACAGCAGTAAAAACCCAGAGGTCACTTCCTACACTGTCCCATGGAGAGATTTATTCCTGGGGGGGGGGGGGCGTTTCATCGCTCATTAAATCAAAGACCATTTTCTTTATGGCCCGCCATCAGAAACACACTGTTTCTAGACATTTTCCCAAGGCAAGGTCTCCTTTCACAGCTTTCTAAATTATCACCTGTTTTCCAGCCTCTGGGATGCTGTCAACTTTTCAGAATGAGGGATTGAGAAAGGGAGGTGGGTAAAGAGAGAGAGAGAGAGAGAGAGAGAGAGAGAGAGAGAGAGAGAGAGAGAGAGAGAGAGAGAGAGAGAGAGAAAGAGAGCGAGAGAGAGAGAGAGAGCGAGAGAGAGAGAGCGAGAGAGAGAGAGAGAGAGAGAGAGAGAGAGAGAGAGAGAGAGAGAGAAAGAGAAAGAGAGA
This sequence comes from Galaxias olidus, assembly GCA_026901105.3. Taxonomy (NCBI): domain Eukaryota; kingdom Metazoa; phylum Chordata; class Actinopteri; order Galaxiiformes; family Galaxiidae; genus Galaxias; species Galaxias olidus. The sequence goes on from JAPMUY010004681.1 coordinate 313,977, forward strand.
GGGTGTTGAGTAGCTTGGGTCACACTTCCACTGCTGCAGCATAGGAAACCACACAAACACGTGGACAAATGCCGACTCACGTGTCCACACAAAGGCACATAAGATCGCACACACACACCATTTAATATCCCTGTTGATTCTAATCTCATTTGATGAGTCACACATCACCATCCACCCTGGCTGCAGACCCCAGTGAATAAGCACCCTGAGAGAGCGCACTCCTCCTCCGCTGCACTCCTGGGTCTGGTCTGGACTGGTCTGGTCTGGTCTGGTCTGGTCAGACACACACTTTGATTTTCCAATTCCCGCCCCGCAGGCGCGGGGGAAGCGAAGGATGAGCCAGCCTAAACACTGTGAAAGCCTATAATTAAAACACCTCTGCCCCAAAAGACATGTCTCTCTCTTGCTCTTTCTCTCTCTTTCTCTCTTTCTCTCTCTTTCTCTCCGCCCACAGGCCCAGCCTCTGTGACTCCAGACTATATCACCCATCAACACCCACACAGCTCGGCTCTTCAGCTCAAACCAGGCCAGGATAGGCGTGGCAAGCGACCGGACAGGCACGTTGCCAGGTTGCTTTGAAACCAACGTGCTGGATTATCTCACAGTGTGTGTATGTGGGTTGATAATGTAAGAGGCACAACACACACACACACACACACACACACACACAGACACACACACACACACACACACACACACACACACACACACACACACACACACCCCGTGGTCGAGGCCCAGCTCACTGGACTCCCACTGACCCAGTTCAAACGGCAGCCTGACAGACGTGCCCCGCTGGGCTGCCTTCCACACCCCGAGAGGCTCGCTTTCATGATGGGGCCGCCTTTTATTCCCCAAACAAGCGTTCCACATCAGTAGGAACTGAACTGGATGCCCTTGCCGTGTTTGTTAGTGGGTGAATGTGAAGCACATGTGGAAAATCTCGCCGATGCCCCAATAGGGGGGGGGGGGGGGGTCTCTGGGGCTGAGTGTCTCTGAGTTTTTTTTTTATTAGAACGTCATTGGACAAACCGTTGTACGTGCGATGGTGAGCTATGTGTTCCGATAGGTTGCAGCTGTTCACCGCAGGCTAAGTCGATTATGAACAAAATGCCAGAAGCAACACCAAGAGCCAAATCTATCATGGGATGATCTAATTTCACCAATAGTTGGGAAATATCTCAGGAAATCATGTTTTTTAGGGAACCGGCTGGCATTTCAAGATCTTGCTTTGTGTGAAATAGATACTCCTATCAGTGAGGCTTTAAAATTGAGCTCAGACGTCTACAGGAACAACACTACCAATTAGGATGAGATCATGTTTTTCATTATCCCACTCTGTATACGCGACGCTATGCCAATAAAGGTCAGAGAGGAAAAAGGAATACACAAAACACACACACACACACACACACACACACACACACACACACACACACACACACACACACACTATCGGCCATTTCAAATAAACCCGCAAGATTCCATACGTTGGAGGTAAGTATTGTAAACGGCGGTGACAGGGGCTCAATAACTCAATACCCTTCCTGACAAGCTGCAAATGAAACGGCTGACAGAGACAGACAAATACACACTTCAGAATTCCAATGGCTGCGTCTCACCAAGGTGAAATAGGACATTACTGGGTAAGTCAAACTAAGGTGAAAAGAGGCTGTAAAATGCTAAATAAATATTCTAAATGCATTACCTTGCTATTGATTTATGTTTTGATTTTAGAAGAAGTCATTGAAGTGTTTTCCCTTGAGAGAAGAAGTATAGCATAGTAAGGTCCATAGAAATCTTTAGTTAGTCTGTGATGCATATCTCCAACACACACACACACACACACACACACACACACACACACACACACACACACACACACACACACACACACACACACACACACACACACACACACACACACACACACATCTGACGGGTCTATAAGGATGTGCTGAATTCACAGTGCATGTTCCTGGGAGTGAGAGAGCTTGTCACCAGGAGAGAAGAGTTGTTAAAGATGCCAATTTGTGGCAGATACATTGAAACTCCATACCCAAATGCTACCATTTTTTTAGTCTAAGGTATCCAGTCTAAAGCAGAAACCAAGTCACCAAGGAAACCTACCAATAGTCAGAAATGTGGGAAAACTGCAACAAAGCTTTTTCTATCCAAACATTTCTAATGAGACCTTTGATTGTAAGACCTCAGTACTTTGAAGTGAAATCCCAAATAAAAACATAAATTTGTTTAATTTGTAACTGATTGGGGACCTTGAAGAGATCAAACAAATTAAGATAAAAATGTTTTAAAAACTCAAACCGATAATACTGCATGTGCATATTCCCTAAGTGCCACACAACCTGCTAAGAATACATTTTTGTTCAGAAGCACAGAGAAGAAAGAAGTCGTGATACTAAATGAACTCATCCAAACCGCATCGCTTCCTACAGCTGCAGTTTCCACGTCCCTTAAAGTAGTTTGATTTACAGGGCATCGATTCCCTTCCAGCCGCAACAACGAAACAGAACTCCGTTCACTCAGGAGTAGAGATGATTCTACCAATTTATTCTAATAAATAAACTTTCTCTCGCCCCCAAAACAACATATACCTCATTTAGGAAAGAGACTCTTTAAATGTGCAGTACATAGGATAGACAGGGAAAGGACTTCATATGGTAGTTAATGTACAGTCCACGTGCATGCTCATCACCAAATGCATATTGATTCGAGAGTGCAGAGAATGCCCGTTCCATTAGCAGCCAGTGGCCCTAAACGTTTACGAGCAGTGCCAGCTTCATGTAATTTACATGGGTCAGTCAAGAACAGCCAGACAAGCTGGGACCAGACCCTGTAGCAACATGCAGCAGAACCCACATAAATAATCTGCTCATCATCATCATCATCATCATCATCATCATCATCATCATCATCATCATCTCCAGCACTGAAAACTGATAATGCCACACAATAACTCAGAGATGCGGTGCGATGGTATGACGGACTGAACTCATCGTGAGCAGCAGATGAGCTATACGTAGTTGTGCTGATAAAACAACAGTATAGCTCGTGGGAGTCCTTGGAGTCTACGTATTAGGCCCAGCCCAGGAGAGTTTACAGACTGTCAGAGGAGAGGTGAGGAGAGGAGAGGGGAGGGGAGAGGAGAGAAGAGAAGAGGAGAAGGAAAGTGGGATAGTTTTTACTCGACGTGCAGCTCCAGATGTAAAGGAAAAACAAAGCAAAACCAGTTTACGTCCTGGAGAGAGAAACAAGGGAACACTGAGGGAAAGCCATGAACTGCACCATCATCTGCACTCAGAGACACTCCCCGGACATGGACCATTGAGCGACAACAATTCACTGTAGATACGGCAACAGTCAGAGAGCCAGAGTCTAATTGTAACTCCGTTAGAGAACAAGAATATGGTACACAATGGTATATGTTTCCCAAAGGGAATCTCTATGAAGTCTCATCCCTAATGATTTCTTCTAACTCAAAGCCAAAGATAGTTTTTAATTGTGTGTTTACATATGTCCGTGTGTGTGCGTGCACACTTTAAACACGGTGCATTCTACTAGTTGGAGCAGTGTGTTTGTGTTCATGTGCAGCACGAGTACCTGAGGAATTAGCATGCCATGGATAATAATTCGGGTAGAGATAATGTTATAAAAGCAGGAAAAGAACATCACTGCCGAAAAATAACTTCAAGACATGACCTGGTAAAGCACATTATTGCCTGAGATTTATTTTTACATTGTAATATTGGCTAAGATTAATTTGCAGCGGTTACAGTGCGGTACTCACAGGAACAGTTTTTGCGTGCGAGATAGGTGGCATTGACTACAGTTCGGCAACGGCCGGGTCAACGTGCAGTGAACTGACGCTACACGGCCCAGTGGTCGCCGTGGTTACCTGAGATTCGTGAGGAGCCTCCCCTGATGTAGAGGGGCGGGGCCTGGAAGGCGTAGAGGACGTCGTTCTCGGCGATGCTGGTCAGGTCCTCCTCGTCGAAGAAGGAGCGCTGGAAGCCCGTGGAGTAGATCTCTGTTAGGATCACCTTGGGGGGGGAGCGGGGTTAGAGAGAGAGACAAAGAAAGACAGAGAGATAGAGAGATGGAGAGAGAGAGAGAGACAAAGAGAGAGCGAGAGAATGAGAGAGAGAAAGAGTGAGAGAGATACAGCCAGCCAGACAGACAGAAAAAGTAAAAGCAAGGCTGACAGACAGACACCCATTGGTAAGCTGCCCTTCCCCAGTAGTTTAATTAAATCCACTGTGAAAATGCAACCTCCTCAGTGAGTTCTTCCTGATCTTCATAGCCTGCTTTCCCACCTTATCTCAAGTAGCTTTACGCATATCTTAAAGAAACGCCATGCAAAAACAACAAATCATCTAGGCGGGCGCCAAAGAGAGCAGTGTGTACGGTACCTGGTCTGGGGAGAGCTTGCCTTCGTCGGCCACCATCCTCCTCAGGTAAGCCAGGGAGCCCGAGAGCGGGACGGCCAGCCCAACGCGGAGGTAGCGCTGGCCCTTGGTACTGAACACCAGCGTCACACACAGCGGCCTGCGACGGACAGAAGGAAAGAGGGGAAAAGGAGGAGGAGGGGGGGGGGGAGTTGACGAGGAGATGAGACCCGTGTTTCAACCCTCTGCCATTTCTTTCTTTTTCTCCCCCTCGTTTTTTAACAGCCTTCTCTATGACCAGAAAGGGAGGCATAAGACGGCGATGAATAATTCAACACATTTTTAACATTAATAATGGATTATTAGGAGGGGTCTTTATGGGCGAGAAATAATGGAATCTGTATTGCGTTTTTAAAAGCCGGGAGCGCTCCCGGCTCTGACCTTCTCACCTCTCTAAGCTCCGAGAGGCGGTGCTGACAAGAGCGGGGTGCGGGGGCTGTTCAGGGGGCCGCCGATGGAGCCCACCCAAAGTCACACTGAGGAGACATGCTGCATGTGTGCACAACCCCCCCCCCCACACACACACAAAAAAACTAAAAAAGATCACTCTCTCTCTCTCTCTCTCTCTCTCTCTCTCACACACACACACACACACACACACACACACACAATGCTTACAGTCTCTAGTATTGCTGTTCCAAATGAATCCCTTGGTGTAGAGTCTACACCAAAAGATTCATTTCTAACAGCGATACGTCCAGTCAGTAAGGCCTTTTCATGAGCGTGTTTGACGAAGCAAGACCATATGGACTAATAAGAGACAAAGGACACTTTATGTTGCACAGCAGCGGCTGATTCCAGATCAGAGGTTTGATTACACACACGGAGCGCAGAGAGTGGATAGAAGACGTGCCATCAAAAGACTGCTGCTGTTCTGAGAGTTCCCTTTAAGCATGAACTTTACACCGGGTAAAGAGGGAGCACTTTTTTTTAGAACTACTCTCCTACTGTGGACTCGCATAGACACTCTCCCACTCTCTGTGTTTCCCTCATATTTTCTCTCTCCTATATGCGTACGCAACGGCTTTCTTCAGACAAAAGTATAGAGGCCTACTCCGACTCGTTGCTGCCGACTACGCAGAGCGAGGCACAGAACTTCAACGCAGTGGAGTCTCCAGACGGCAGCGGGGGGGGGGGGGGGGGGGGGGGGGGGAGGCCACGTTTAATCAACGAGCCCGCACTCAAGAAAGCCTGCTCCGTCGTTCAAACTAATTACCCTGCTCGCTAACGAGCCAGCACCGACGCGGTATCGCGGCAGGTTCCAACCGGCGCACGGCGGGGTGGAGGTAACTGTTAGCAATCACTCCTCCTCACATCTATGGCGAGAGCTCGTTTTAAACCAACGCTCCACACGCACATTCGTGTGGAATGGCATTTCGAGACCGAGGCTGTTAAAAACGCTTTTCGACAGAATAGACTCCTGTCACAGTATAAGTTGCTTGTGCTTGTCTTGCGGTAAGAAAGGCAAATAGTATGGTGTGTGTGTGTGTGTGTGTGTGTGTGTGTGTGTGTGTGTGTGTGTGTGTGTGTGTGTGTGTGGATAAGAGCATTTAACCGGCATCTTCTCTCGGTCTTAAAGGTAACGACAAGTTAATGCATGCGCAGACAGTTAATGATTTTGATTGGGGGACTGCAGCCACTGGATGCAGGAAATCCATACGTTTATGTCAGTCTATGTCTGAGCACTGACGGCTGTGCTACATATCATTATACGAGATAAGTGGAAGCAATTGGCTTTGCCGCGACATAACACGTTACAAAGGCTGAACACACATTCTCTGCATTCAGAGTAAAACAGTACATCTGAGAGTCTTGTGAGTTGGGGCGTAATGAGAGGGTTTGGGTGGAGGTAAATGTTTTGCATATGGGAAAGAGAAAAACGAAGAACCTCAAAGGGCTAGCTCTGCTTCCAATCTTCTCTGTACTGTGTTGACATAGGGACCTCCAGCGGGTGTATGACAGCTCAGATGTGTGTTTCTAGAGGGGGTGGTTGGGTAGTAGGTTGTTGAATTTATTAGTCAGGCACACCCTGGTACTCAGTGGGGGGGAGTTCGAGAATACAGCTGTAGTATCTCTCCACTGTGGGGTAAGACAGACAGCCCAGCAGAGGAATCTGGGATGGGCTTGGAGACCTGCACCTGACTTTAAATCATCCTGTGTAATTAGCACTCCTCTCTACTGTCTGCCTAGGATGCTGTTAGTAGCACTGTGAATAAGGCAAGTGGGATAGGAGGTAACCTATAAAGAATCTGTGTCTGTGCAACATTGTTGTGTTGTTAGCTTGATACAAACAAAAGTGAAAAAAACATACAAAAAATATACAATAGGACAGGAGAGAGAGGAAATGAGAAAGAAAGAAAGAAAGAAAGAAAGAAAGAATGACAAAGAAGTACAAAGTAAGTGTGTGGCCCTCAGTTTTGGCTTGCTTTTGTTGAAATGCCGGGATTTAAACAGGCAGACTAGGGTCAACCGGGTCAAGTAAGGGGAGTCTATATTACATTGTTTCATAAATGCCCCTGAGGTCCTGCTACTCCTTATCAATATCCTCAGCGCGCCAAGAACAACCAGCACGCACACCCACTTATTGTTCTAATTGACAGTTAGCCAAAAACCATAGAGACATTTAAAAAAAAAAATTATTGTGATTTTTAACATACTATTTAACCTCTATGCTCACTGTGCTGTAGTGAAGGGATGCTGGTACCGTGCCACATGGCCCAGCATGTTGGCGCACTCACCTGGTCTGCCGCAGGGGGATTGGGAGCGAGATGCAGAGGAAAGGGTCAAACGTGTTGCTTTGCTTCAGACAGTGGGGACAGGTTAGTGAAGACCTGAAACAACATACCAATACACTACGTCACATACACACACTACAGGCTCAAAGTCAGCGCCGCTTATTTTGAACACGATGGCCTATTAATTATTTCCTTATACTTGTGGTATTAATTTACTTATTTATACATTACTGAATGACAGTAATGAGAATGTGACACATTTTTACAAACGAAATAGAAAAGTGCTGTAAGTGGCAAGAGGAGAGGCTTCGAGGTAGAAGTCCCGGGGGGGGGGTCTTATACATGGGAACCAGCAGCTGCATTAGCAGCACAGCAGCAGTAGCACGGTTAGTTTCCATCGAGTTGCATCACTCTTCCCAACTGCTGCATAGGATCAATGTTACAGTATTCTAATGGGCTCCTTAGGCGGGAGAAGGGCCCCTTAGGAGACGGCCTGCTTCCTCTGCCACCCAGGACACGGGTCCCTGACTGTCACGGTATGGGGATTTCTGTCGTTTGGACCCGCCAATTTCTCACCGCTCCGACAGAGGACAACACAGGCTGCTTCCACTCCATCGCTCTGCTATTCATTCCACCTTGCTGTCTCTGATTACACTTGTTCCTCTAAACACAACCCCACTTCTTTTTCGGAGAAATAGGTTGTGCTTTTGTCGAACAAATTGGGCCCCGTTGCTTGCGCAATGACTCAGACGCCGCTTTGACAAAGACGTCTCCAGACCGCTTGGAGGAAGCTTAAGAGATCTTGCGAACCGTTTCCATTGTCAGGAAAATACGAGTGTTTGAACGTCATAAATGTTCCCCGGCTAGTGCACTGACCCGTAAAAATATATGAATGGACCTAAAAATACTGTAGTCTTCTATACAAATCTCTTCGTAAATCTTTGTTTTTGCAATTAATAAGTATTGTTCATTAAAAAAAAAAGTTTATTGTGTTAATTTGTATTTTTACACACTTCATGGACACAGTTCCAGTCACTAGGGAATGATTCTCATTTCATTATAGAATATATAATAAAAAACTAAAACCAGTAAAAAGTCCCTTCTAGAAGTACATCCCTAGTTTTCAATGCCTTGTTCCCCCCTGGACAAAAGAACCTCACTATCCCATTCGGAGTGTCAAGAACTTTTTGCAACGAGAGGGATCCATCCTACCAAGGGAAATTAACGGCAGAACAGAGCTGTTCAAATGTGTTCCCCGTCTAGAAAGGCACCTGACAGACCCGTAGAGGGGGCGAGAGGGGGAGCGTGAATAAAGCCCCATTTATGCAGCCCCAGCTGACACTGGCTCCGAGTGGAGCTCTCTCTTGGCAGAGTGCAATGGCTTCCCTACGGAAGTCTTATTCTCTACAGGAAACAGGACAGCTGACCACGGCTCGTGCATACCAACAACACTCGGCCTCCACTGAAACACAGATGTGCTGTGTGCACCCGGCATGGGACACTTAAGAGGGGGGAGAGGTGATGTTCTGGTTCATGTCCTGGATGGAGGAAGTGTGCAGAGATAGAAAAGAGGAGAAAAGCCCTGTCTGGAGATGCAGCAGCGTTGATTATTATTATTTGAGCAAGGCATGAACTCTTTACTCTTGACTGAATTCGCCAGAGCTAGACCTTTGTTCAGCATACAAGCTTTCTACACCATCTATCAGTGAAAGATTTTTTTTTCACCAAAGAATAGATTAACATTGTTTAATCACCAAACATAGCAGCTAAAAGGAAATTGTGCTGAAGGTTAAATTGGACAGATTGACTGCTATATCTCAGTGAACCTAATGGTATTAACATAGCAGGGTACTATCCAATTTATTGTACATTTAAAAAAGCTTAGACAGTGAAAAGTATGGACCCTTTTCAAGGCACTGCAGTGCTAGATACAGAAAGGTCAGGTTTAGATATTCTTGCCATGAGCCACATTATTCAGCAGATGAACAAAAGGAAATTCCTATTCCTCCACAGTCACCCCAGAACATCAAAGCCGCTCTCAGAGCCTTATTTCCCACACACATAAAAAAAATAAAAAATAAGTTGAGAAACAAGACAACAAAAAAGGCCAGCCAAAATGATTCAGGCAAAGCGTGACGAGAGAGAAACGGTCTGGTTGCGGCGGGTCTCTCAAAGAGAAAGTGTCCGGCTGTGGTGGTGGGGGGCGCGGTGAGAGGAGGCCGGGCTCCACGGTTACAGGGCACAGTGTCCGTACTCTGACACGCTCGGGCGCCCGACGCTTGGTTTCACTCTAATAAGCAGCGCTCGACAGAAAACAACAAGGCTTTATTACTCCGTGAATGCCAGGGTGTGAGTCACGGCTATGGTCTCAGTTCAGACTGAAGCAGGTCACATCAATATATTCCCACGCAGAGCCAACAGGCATGCTATTTCATCAGACTAAAGAATAAATAAAAAGCCCACCAATCAAAATGGCAACTCACATTTTGTTCAGACAAAATATTTTGACAGGATGTCTAACAGAAACCGTAAGATTGCACATGGATACTGATTGCAAATGACTGCCTGAGCTTTATCAAGGTCAAAATAGGAAACATTTGGAATTTGACATTAAATGACACCAGCATGTGTGGAATGTCAACTAAGATCTACATCAAACGACATTCGAGTATCAAAGGCAATGCTTTGCTAAAAGCGCTTTCACTTGTTTGAATAGTTTAAGATCATGTCTGAGGTCAATTTGATTGATAATTCACAATGATCTATCAGAGGCATAATTCTCCAGCCTGTCAACTCTCCACATGGCATTGCACTTGACATTTTATAAGCTAGGCAATACGTTTGTCTGAATGGCAAAGTAAAAAATAAGACATTTATA